>OU015496.1:0-55275 GCA_907164885.2 Dolomedes plantarius
CTAACGTGGACGCCATATTCAGTGTGGTGATTCCACAAAGTGTAACATCTTACATTTAGTTTCAAAATTTTTGGTTTTTTATTAATTAAAAATCAACGGTAATTAATTTCGATTTTTGAAGTTCTTCAGACCCTCGGCTGTTTTTAAAGACGCCTGTATGTAAAATTTCACGATCGTTGCTCCTAAACTGTGGATTTCTATACAATTACAGAGATACAAACATTCATTTTTATATATATACTAGCTGAAAACCCGCGCTTCGCTACGGAGTACATTGAAATTAAATACAACGGTCAATGTATGCAATTAATTCCAAAAAAAATAAATATATATATATTTATAATAAATACGACGATCAATGTATACAATTGATGTAAAAAAACATATTTATAAAAAAATCGTAAGGGATATTTTTATAGGCAAAATAAAGTCCAATCGTCTGCCGCATTAGAAAGAAAAAAGTATTTTTTTTGTCTATTTTTTTTTGCACGTAACGATAAATTTATTTAAAGTACCAGAAAAAGAAATCACGCGATCGGCATTTAATAAATTAAATTCTAAAAATTAATCTTTAAAAATTCACCAAAAATCAGGAAAGGGAGGTAAAAATTCGAAAAAAATTTCATTTTGAAGGAATGTATATGATCTTTCTCGTGATATAAATTTCATAACCCTCAATGTATTATTTTAAATGCAAACGTAAAAAAAGTTTAAAAAACAGCTTAAAAATTTTATTTAAAAAAATCTAAGAAGAATTTTTTGAAAATCTTTCTTAGTGCACCCCTACACTATTAGAAGAATCGCCATGCAAAATTTCAGCCCTTTATGTCCAGCGGTTTGGTCTGTGCGTTGTATGTCAGTCAGTCAGTGAATGAATGAATGAATGAGTCAGTTACGGAATTGTTTTATATATATAGACTAGCTGAAAACCCGCGCTTCGCTACGGAGTACATTCAAATTAAATACAACGGTCAATGTATGCAATTAATGCCAAAAAAAATAACTATATATATTTATAATAAATGCGACGATCAATGTATACAATTGATGTAATATATATATATATATATATACAGTGGCTACCAAAAGTGTTTGTACACTTACGATTTTCAGTGAAATAGGGGTCAATCCATTAATTAAAATGAATATTTCAGAATGGATATTTAATAAGATTGTACGGAGGTGTACTATGTTGAGCAATAAGCGAAAGGGACTGTATACAAAATAAAAAGTTTAATAGCGTGGCATTGTTTGCCAAAGGAAACTCCGCTTGTTCAGGAGCTCCTTCTAGTACGGATACAGAGTTCGAACTGAGTTATTCATGCCGCTAGAGGGCGAATTGGGAGGAGGCGTTACGTCACACATTATTACGTAACATACTCCCGCGTTGAAATTGTGAAAATTTCAAAATACACACAGTGATACATAAAAATATTAGAAAAAGTATGCAAATAACAAGTTAGCACAAAGCACATTACAATAATAAAAAAAAATTAAGAAATATTATGCAGTATTGAAAAACACATTAAACATATAACTTATTTACAATAATCATAAAAAGACTGATCACCATTTACAGGTAATAAACAAATTTGAGTGATGCCTCGTTTCACCACTCCATTAGCTGTTTTGATGTACACAACTCTAACAGCGTTGTCCGCACCTTTAGCTATCTTTTCGATGCGGCCAAGTTTCCATTTGTAAGGAGGCAAATCTTTGTCCTTAAGTATAACCATGGCATTGGGTTTAACGTTATCTTTTAAAAACATCCATTTGTTTCGAAAGTTTAAATGATTGAGATAATCAAATGACCATCGCTTCCAAATATATTGGACGAATTTTGTGGTTCTTTGCCACCTTGTAAGATAATTGTCTGGTTTATCAATCATTGTTTGTTCTGCAACAGAATTTAATGGACGACCAATTAAAAAATGACCTGGGGTTAACGCAGTTAAATCACTGGGGTCTGTTGACATTGGACTGATTGGTCGGCTATTTAATATCCCTTCGATTTGTGTAACGGCTGTTAGTAGTTCCTCAAATGTTAATTTAGATGAACCAGTTACTCTTCGAAAGTGGAATTTAAATGATTTAACCCCCGATTCCCATAATCCACCAAAGTTTGGAGATCTGGGGGGGAGGGATAAATTTCCATGTAATACATTCAGATGTTAAATAATTCGCTAAAATTTCCTCTGGATTGCTCATAAGTTTGTGCAACCTCCTTAACTCTGAACTTGCCCCAATAAAATTCTTGGCATTGTCAGAGAATATACATGAACATTTTCCTCTTCTTGCGAAGAAACGTTTTAATGCTGCTATAAGAGCCTTTGATGTTAAATCTGTCACAAGCTCTAAATGGATTGCCTTAGTGGCAAAACAAATAAATATTGCTACATATACCTTTTGAGATGTTCCCTTACGTTGACCTTTATAATTTATAAGGAAAGGACCACAGAAGTCAATTCCGCAGTTGGAAAATGTTGGGCTTGGAATGACTCGCTCGGCTGGTAAATTTCCCAACAACTGATTTGAATTAATTGGTTTATTTCTGAAACAAATTACACAGTCATTAACAATTTTTCTAGCCAGATTTCTGCCTCCTATGGGCCAAAATTCTTGTCTGACGCAATGCAAGAGTGATTGCGGTCCTACGTGAAAGTTTTTCTTGTGGAAATATTCCATAATGATTTTAGTGAATCTATGCCTAGCGGGTAAAAGCTTTGGGTGTTTTGAATCGTTGTTCAGTTGAGAATTTTGTAATAGACCCCCAACTCGAAGAAGCTCATCTTGATCTAAAAAAGGATATAAATTCCTTACCTGACTCCGCTTCAAGTCCTTGTTATGTTTTAAACAATTAATTTCGTAGGTAAAAGTTGCGTGTTGAACTAATTTAACTAAATGTTTAGCAGTACTCATGACTTCTTCAGTTGATAACTCACCTACCTTTCTATTCTTAGGAAACTTTACATTATTTATAAATCTGCAAATATAACTAAAGACATTTACAAGTTTAGTAAAACTGTTACTAATTTTTAAAAAATCATCAATGAAGCTGTTAGTAGTGTTAGCAACTAAGACAGGATTATATGCAGTTTTTAGTTCTTTAGAATAATCATTATCAGTCATGTTAGTAGGTTCCTTAGAAGATGGAATGTCCGAATTTAAAAATGAAGGGCCAGTCCACCACATAGAGTTCTGTAGAAGCGTAGTTGCACTAGTTCCTCTGGATAGGACATCAGCAGGATTGGTTTCAGAAGAAACGTGTCTCCAATCATAGTCAGGACACAGTTCGTTAATTTGTTTAACTCTGTTGGACACAAAGGGTTTAAGTCTTTCATAAGGAGTTTTTATCCACGCTAGAGTTATCGTAGAGTCCGACCACAGGTACACATGATGGAATTCAACTTGAATGTACTATTGAGACTAGACGAGCTAGTAGCACTGCCGCACAAAGTTCCAACCTGGGTATTGTTAAGGTTTTTATCGGAGATTCTCTGGATTTAGAACACAACAGCGTTGTTTGCTGCTGTCCTTGGCTGTTTTTTGAGCTTACATAGATTGATGCTCCATATGCCCGTTCAGACGCATCGCTGAATCCATGTAAATTAATTATGATGGGATCTGTAATGATCACATGCCTAGGAACTTTTACTTGATTTATAGCGGGAAGTTCGTTTAAGAATTTAAACCATCCTTTCATATCATCAGGAGGAATTGGATCAGACCAATTTAACTTTTGCCTCCACAGATTTTGTAGAAATATCTTGGCCTTTGTAACTACTGGTCCAATGAGACCAAGCGGATCAAACAAGCGTGCTATAGAAGACAGAACATCTCGTTTTGTGAAGCTTGCTTTAGAGTCTACATTAACATTAAAGGTTAAATTATCGGAATTACATGCCCAAAGCATACCGAGAGTTTTCACAGGATCAGAATCTGAAGAAAAGTCATATTCAGCACCTTTACTGTCATTTAACAAATTTGGGTGGTTGGATACCCATTTATGTAACTGCATGCCACCTTTGTTCAATACATCTATTAACTCAAATTGTAAGGAAATTGTGTCTTCTAAATTGTCTGAACCTGACAAAATGTCATCTACGTAGACGTCGGTAAGTAAAACTGCGGACGCACGAGGAAAATTCTTCTGCTCATCCTCAGCTAAAGCCTTTGAAGTTCTAGTCGCCAAATACGGGGCGCATGCTGTCCCGTACGTAACTGTACGCAATCTATAAGTTTCAACAGGTGAGCACTGACTTGATTTCCACAAAATTCTTTGAAAATCTCTATCAGATTCTTCGACAAGAATTTGCCGATACATTTTAGTAATGTCTGTACTAAATACATATTTATGTGTTCGGAAACGAGCCACTATTGAAAATAGATCCTGCTGAACAAGTCCACCATTCAGTAATATGGAGTTGAGACTTATTCCATTCTCGCACTTGGCTGATGCATCAAACACGACGCGAAGAGGGGTAGAACTGCTCTCTGGGCGCAAAACTGCGTGATGCGGGATGTAATAAATTTCACTACAGTTCTCGCAGTCCGAAACCTTTTCCATGTGATTTAACGTAATATATTCGTTCATAAATGTCTTATATAGAGTGGACATACTTCGATCTTTGTCCAATTTCTTCCAAAGGGAATTTAGACGTCTTTCCGCCATTGATTTAGACTCTCCTAAACTAGAACGTGTACCTTCCTTGATGGGCAATCGTACAATAAATCTGCCGCTATCATCTCTTTTGTGAGCGGTAACAAAATGTCGCTCACAATACTCCTTTTCACATGTTTGAGATTCATTTGTATCATCCCCGGGAAAGGATTCCATCTCAAAGAATTTTTTGACAGAAAGTTCTAAAGAATCTCTTTCTGAAATATGCGCAAGACCAGTAAAATGGTGAGAAGCTGCATTTTCCACAGTCCCGGTAACCAAATAGCCGAAAACACTGTTCTGAAGCATCAAATTATTATCATATGATTTGAATTTTTCAGCCTTAAGCAATTCAAAAAATACCTGACAACCAATGAGTAGACTGATTCTACTTGGAAGATTAAACGTATCGTCAGCAAGCTTAATTTCGCGAGGGAAATATACGCGAGAAATATCAATCCTCCTTACTGGCGTTAATTCTGTGATTTTAGGTAGCACAAGAAATGATAATGCTTTTGAAAAGCTGCCCTCATCATTTGAAATTTTCCCTGTTACTTTATTTTTAACAAAATATTCTCCTCCGCTTATGCCTCAAATGGATGAATTACATTTTTCTTTCTTTAATCCCAAAACATCTGCTATTTCCTGTGTACAAATTGATACTGAACTTCCACTATCAAGAATTGCTTTTACTTTTATTTTTTCGCCAAATGAGTTCTCAATATATAACATTGTAGTGCATAAAAGGCTGCTGGAAGCTAAACAACACTCTTTGACATCTGCTGATAAAGTGGCGCCTATGGTTTTGTCTGGTGCGAGCAATGACTCATTTTGAGCGGGAGAGATATTTACCGTGTCAGAATACGGAATGTTTTCACAGTTTTGATTTGAATGTATTGCGGTTTTTGGCGAGGCTAGATATCTATGAAGGAGCGTATGGTGGTTTGTCTGTTTACAAACGAAACAAGAACCTTTAGAATTGCAATTCGATAACATGTGAAAGCCGCTTAAACAGTTAAAACAAAGTCTATGTTTCTTAACAAGATTGACTCTATCTTCCAGTTTCATTTCTTTAAATTTATCACAATGAAATAATGCATGGGCTTTAGTTTTACAAACTACACACATCTGAGGTGATTTATTAGATTTAACGAAAAAAGATTTGAATCGTTCGGAATTTGGCTTGGTTGAAATGTTAACATGAATACTGTTCAGAATTTGACACCGTCTTTCTAAAAATTCCAAAAATGCATCGAAATCTGGTACATTGTTATCATTCAGAGTTAATTCATAATTTTTTCGCGTTTCGCGGTCTAATTTTTCAAGAACAATATTCAATAGCAAAGCGTTAGAAAATTTGTCTCTTTCGAAATTCAAAATTTTCAGTGATCTAAGATTTTTGTTTATATTATCCAACAAGTTTCGAAGGTCTTTGGCTGACTCATGTTTGATAGATTGAAGATTTAGAATGTTTCTTAAGTGTGAGTCAACGATGATCCTTTCATTTTCGTATCTAAGCTTAAGTGCTTTAAATAGGGAAACATAACTGTCATCTGAGGTTTCTATAATTTTTGCTTCTCCCTTTAGTGACCCACGTAGTTAGTGAAGCTTTTCGTTCTCAGAAAGTTCTGAATTTTCGTCAATTAGACTAATAAACTGGCTTTTAAACAAGTTCCATTCCTCAAATTTTCCGTTAAAAATAGGAAGAGGAATTTTTGGAAGTTTTATTGACATTCTTTTCAGGTGATCATTGTTAATCGAATTCGAATCATGAGTAGTCGAACAGTCAGAATTTTGATTTAGATAAGCAGAATTGTTCTTACTGATTTTAAGTTTATTAATCAAGGTTTTCAGACTCACCTCTGAATTTTGAAACTCCTCATCTAGCTGTGACACCATTTCCCCAGTTTCCTCGAAATGCTTTTCACTGTAATATTCGTCTTTTAGAGCTTCAAATTTTTCTTGAAGTTTCGAAAGTACATCCAACTGAGCCTGAAGTTCGGCGATATCATCGCTATCTTCACATATGACAATCTTCTTCAACTGTCCTTTTATATTACCGCGTTTGCGATTCAGCGTTGTAATGACCGATTCTGTCATTGTTATTAAGTTAAAAACAAGGCAAAATTTAATGCACTGGTAACCCTCCGGGTCGCTAGGACCAAAATGTACGGAGATGTACTATGTTGAGCAATAAGCAAAATGGACTGTATACAAAATAAAAAGTTTAATAGCGTGGCATTGTTTGCCAAAGGAAACTCCGCTTGTTCCCGGAGTACGGATACAGAGTTCGAACTGAGTTATTCATGCCGCTAGAGGGCGAATTGGGAGGAGGCGTTACGTCACACATTATTACGCAACAAAGATCTATAATCTATTCTTAACTAAACTACATGAAATATTTTGAAAACGTAGTAAAATTTTATTTTTAACAAAACCAGTTATCATAAAGTAACAAAAACTTTATACTGAAATATTTTCGGATAAATTCATAATTAAAATTATCGTCTGGCGCTTTATTTTAATTTTTGAATTGTGGTGGAATTTAAAATATCGTTTGGCTTTAATTTTTGCTTGCTTACTCCGTAATATTATACACTGGTGGCCACCCAAATTGCAACACCAAGAAAGACAAGAGATATCACAACAAAATTTATTTTGTAGATAACATGTTGACCAAGTATCAAATGATTAAATTTATAGACTTCTGTGAAGTGTGGTTCCTGCCAAAATCAGTAGCCAGAGTAGCCGCCATTGTTGAAGATCACCGCTGCCACACGCCTCGGCATTGATTCAAAGAGACTTTGGATGAGTTCTTGGGGTACAGCAGACCAAGCAGCTTCCACACGTTGCCAAAGTTGATCTGTTGTGGCAGCTGGGGATGGAATCTGGGTCAATCGTAGAGCAACCATGGACCACACGTTTTCTATCGGCGAAAGATCCGGAGAGCGAGGCGGCCAGGGAAGCAATTCAATCTGGCGACTGACGAAGAACCGTTGGACAATGCGTGCCACGTGTGGTCGCGCATTATCCTGTTGAAATATGGCTGTGGGCAAGCGCTGAAGGTAAGGAAGGACGACTGGCTCCAACACCTCGTAGATTTAGCGCTGGCTGTTTAAAGTACCGGCAATGCGTACTAGAGGTGTGCGAGAGTGATATCCAATACCGCCCCATACCGTAATACCCGTTGCAGGACCAGTGTGGCGGTGCATAACGCAGCTGTTCAGCATCCTCTCTTCACGGTGTCTCCAGACTCGAATGCGACCATCGTGGTGTTGCAGACAGAAGCGTGACTCGTCAGTAAAGACAATTTCATTCCATTCTGCCGTCCACATCCTTCTGTCATCGCACCATTGGCGGCGGAGACGTCTGTGGTTCTGCGTCAAGGGTAGAGAAAGCAATGGACGTCTTGCGGACAGACCACTCTGCTGCAAACGGCGTCGAATGGTACGCGCAGACACTGGATGATGCGTTACAGACTGCATGTGCTGTGCTATGGTTCGTGATGTGACTGAGCGATCCGTCACTGCCATGCGCACAATTTGCCTGTCATCACGTGAAGTGGTGCGCTGAGGTGGATGCGATCGAACACGCCGGTCCGTCGTACACTCCTGCATCCAACGATCACATATCCGAATTACAGTTGTTTGGTTTCGTCGAACACGACTACCGATTTCCCTGAAAGATAATCCACAATCTCGGTAGGCCACTAACCTTCCTCTGTCGAACTCGGATACTTGATCAAAAGAGGATCTCTGTTTTCGACGAGGCATAATTGATCGTTTTTTTGAAAAACCTCAAGAAAAACACAGTTGCCGAACTTGAAATCGTCAAAATCTCCAAGCCTTAAATAGCGCTTTGAAGTGGCGCCACAGGCGCGCGTGATGTGTGTCTGCGCTGAAATTCTAATCATTTGCATATCTCACCTCCGCTAATGCATGTTGTAAATTTCATGTTATTTGCATGTTTCCTTCAGGGTACTGCATTTACAGTGGCCAGTAGTGTATTTATTATTTAAAAATGGCTCGTAGTCGTAAAGAAACAACAAACAGCATTCGAAAATTGTTTATTTTTCATCATAGTAGTGGTAAATCAGTTCTAAATATTGCTAAATTACTTAATTTATCCCATTCTACTGGGCAGTATGTGATAAAATGCTTTAAAGAAGAAAATCGGATCGAAAACAAGGTAAGAAAAGGTCGTCCAGCAAAGTTAACAAAATGTGATCAGAGATTTATAATTATAAAATTTGTGAAAAATCCACGTTTGGGTGCTCTAAAGTTTCTGCAGAATTTAATGAAATATCTTCTACTTCAATTTCACCTGAAACTGTTCGACGAGTAGTAATGTAAGCTGAGTATTGCCATGTAAGCAATTGTCCATGTACTCAGAGCAGCTGGATTACAGGGGCATTCTGCCCGTAGAAATTTTTTTGTGAGGGAGAAAAACAGAAAGCTTAGGCTTTCCTTCGCACTGTCAATAGTAAATAAGCCCCAAACGTATTGGAATAATGTCCTATTTGCCGATGAAAGTAGGTTTAACATTTTTGGTTCCGAATTGTAAGGAGAAGAAAAAATGAGGAACTTAAGCCGAAGAACTTAGTAGGAACAGTTAAGCATGGCGGTGGAGGTGTCCTTGTGTGGGGGTGCATGTCAGCATCAGGACTAGGTAATTTGGTATTTATTGATGGCATAATGAATCATGCTGTTTATATAAATATTTTAAGAGACAATTTAAAATTATCAGCCCAAAATTTGGGAATTGGAAACAACTTTGTTTTTTAATCAAGATAACGATCCTAAGCACACGGCTCTCAACGTTCGCCTCTGGTGTCTCTATAATTGTCCACAATTTTTGAAAACACCACCTCAACCGCCAGATTTAAACCCAATAGAACATATCTGGAGAGAAATGGAGGTTCGATTACGAAAACATGACATTCACACGAATAGCGAACTAAAAACAATTATGATGGAAGAATGGATGAATATTGATGCAGAAATTACAAAAGAACTAGTGCAATCTATTCCCAGACGTTTAAAAGCTGTTGTGGGTGCTAAAGGATATCCTACTAAATATTAATTTAACGAAAAATTATACTAATATGTAGACATATTTTACAAGTGTACGATGACTTTTGTGAGATCAAGTTTTTGTTACTTTTTGATTATTGGTTTCTTAAAAATAAAGTTTTACTGAGTTTTTAAAATATTTCATGTAGTTTTGTTAAAAGTAGATTATAGATCTTATTATTAAATATCCATTCTGAAATATTCATTTTAATTAGATCCCTATTTCACTGAAAATCGTAAGTGTACGAACACTTTTGGGAGCTACTGTATATATATATAATATATATTTATAAAAAAAATCGTAAGGGATATTTTTTTTTATAATATCCAATCGTCTGCTGCATTAGAAAGAAAAAAATATTTTTTTTTGTCTATTTAGTTCGATAAATTTATTGAAAGTACCAGAAAAAGAAATCACGTGATCGGTATTTATTAAATTAAATTCTAAAAATTAATCTTTAAAAATTCACCAAAAATCCGAAAATGGAGGTAAAGATTCGAACAATATTTCATTTAAAAGGAATTTTGCCATCTTACTTGTGATATAAATTTTATAACCCTGAAATTATTATTTTAAATGTAAACCTAAAAAATGTTACAAAAACAGCTTAAAAATTTAATTTTAAAAAATCTAAGAAGAATTTTTCAAAAATCTTTCTTAGTGCACCCTTACACCATAAGAAGAATCGCCATGCAAAATTTCAGCCCTTTAGGTCCAGCTGTTTGGTCTGTGCGTTGTATGTCAGTGAGTCAGTGAGTCAGTCTGTTACGGAACTGTTTTATGTATATAGGAAATACTACAAACTGGCTCAGATGCTTGAAAGGAAAATGCAAAATATTTTAAGTGATAATTGAAATTTTTATTTCATCGTATGTGCATGGTAAGTCAGTCACCTATCTCTAAGAACAAAAACTCGCAGCTGTTTCTTAGATTTAATAGATTTTTCCTCTACTAAATAACTTTTCCTTCATGCAACCAAATATATGAAAACATGCATTTTATTTTCATACTGTACAGTCACATTTTACTAATATAATTTATCATTCTCCGTTCCTTTTACACTTCTGAATATTTTTGTATTTAAATATATTTTTTTCGTAAACGTGTCTTTCCTGTTATGTCCTTCTTTCAATTTTATATTTTCACTACATTTGTCTAACCATTTATTCCAACGAGTCGCTCTTAGCATTTAACATTTAATTTCATCCTCAAGTACAGCACTGACGTCATACGCGGTCCTGATCAATGGAACGTTTCATTCAACCTCCAAAATCCTCCTATTTCCTTCTCTTTACAAGGCTCGTGGGCGATTCAAACGAATTGTATATTATCAAAAAGTTGCAGCTTCTTAAATTATCATTGACTTTCTTTAGAACAACCGCATTAAATGTCAGCGTGAAATTGAAAGACTCATTTCACTAGAATTTCTCCTCTCTCCCTCCGTATAGGCCTTGAAGCTGTAAATTTGAATATTGCTAGAAATGTTTCATTGATTCAGAATCATGTGCTTTATGTTATCAGGTATTTAACATTTTAGACTATAGAGAATATAGCTCACTTCTACCCAGACTTGGGTGTATATAATTTGAAGCGGCACTCTAAATGAATTTGATACAAACACAGTTTATACACGAAACAATGTTTATTGAATTCGTTGCACATATAGAATTAGCTTTTACAGCAATAAGAATACGTACTACTTGTACGGAATATATATATATTAGCATTCAATAAAAATACACTTTGACTTACTCACAAACCAGCAGAGAGTCAAACCAGAAGTTCTGCCACGTAAACTTTGGGCCCCCTGTGACGTTGTCTCCATTACTCCACGAACTTGTAATTATATAAGTCTGTGTTGCTCGTTCCTACCCCTCAGCATGAACTTGTCATCTATCGGCGAAATGTTAAACTGAGCGGTCTCATAAACTCTCGGATAAGAGGCCATAGATTTTGTGTAATATGCGATTTCTGACGTTATACAAGTAATAAATACCTGAGTGGTTCGAGGGCTCTCCAGAATTTTGACACTATAGCGACATGTGGAATCCCATAAACTTTGGACCCTTACGACCACTTAAAACGCCGGAGAAAGCTTTTGAATTCGCCGACGTATAAAAGAAGACCCCCCCAATACTCCGAGGAGAGATCTGTTCTTGAGAGACAGAGAGAGAGCTGTTTTTGAGCGTGAGAGAGACGGAGCTCTCTGGTCCGAGAGGCCTTCTGTAGGCCAGAGTTGGTTGTGAACCCGAGCCGTCCTGACATCTCTAACATGTAAATTCTAACTCGCTGTATATATGTGCTTTTTGTAGTTGTAGTTTGTAGTTGTTTAAGGTGGCGTAGTAAAGTAATTGAAGCGAAACGCTTGTCGGTATTACTTCCTACGTCACACCCCTAAGCACTAGCGCAGGATAGCACCTGGAGCTGCTTTCCTCGTAGCTCCCTTAACTCGCTTATCTATCACCTTAACAAAACCTTTTTCAACCTCTGTATTAATCAAGTTGCTTGGTATTTATACCAAGCGCGTATGCCGAAATTAGCATATCTCAAGCAGCTTCTTTAATTCATTCACTCAAAAGTTCGATTCTTGTGAATCGAATCTTATGTATACCTTACAAGATTTAAAAAAAACTAAAAATACATTTTCCGGTATATATCGAAAGTTTTTTATAGCTTGTTATACCAATTTCATTTAATTTCCATTTTCCTTCCTTCGGTATAAAACTCTTCAGATAATTTGATTGGTTGATTAATTGAGATCGTTACTGTCATTTTGTTCTACACGAGGGCTAATTAGACTAGGAGCTACTCTTCGAAGCCGATGCCGAACGGCTACAAACATCCGTGCATTCCAAACACATCTGTCATGTGAAGTCGTGATTTTACTTTCTTAATAAATATACTAAAGCTATGGGTGTCTTAAATACGTCAAACTCTGAATGTCTTCAAATGTGCATTCATTCTATAATTATCACAGCTATCTCATATAACATTTTTTAAACAATTTGCTTCAGTTATTTTCTTTTATCCTTTGCTGCAATATGCGTAACAGACGATTAATTCGTTTACACATTCCAGGTTTTCTACACAAATCTTTTAGAAAGGTTTTTTTACGCATATTCTACCTCACATCTAGGGATGCGACATCGATGTCGATGTTTTCAAAACATCGATGTTTTGATAAAAACATCGATTTATTGAAGCCGATGTTATTTTAACATCGATGTTTTGTGCTCGATGTTTTACGTTGTCTCGATGTTTTTTTTTTAAATGAAAAAGTACCGTAATAAAAAAAATTTACCACGTAGCATAATTTTCACACTCAGTAAATGTAAGTCTGAATTCTGAAAAGGACGAATACAAAAGGGGGAACGATTCCTTAGCAAACAGACAAATGGCAATCGACAACCAATGAACCGATCAGAGCGCTTGGAATGTTCCTGACACTCTAGAACCTTCCATGGGGTTTTATTTTACAAATAGTATATACACGAGTGCATCCATTTAAGTTTTTGTTTTGTTCTGGTTTTATTTAAGTTGACGTTAATATTATTAGTAAGATGCCTCCCAAAAGTACCGTTTGGAAATATTTTTACAAAACCACAGAAAAATTGGCGAAATGCAATATTTGCCTTAAGTCCCTCAAAACTTGTGGCAATACCACGAATTTTTCTGGACATTTGAATGCAAAACATGGCGGTATTTACACCGAGAATTTTGAGTCATCAATGTAGCCCAAAGCAACCAAGTTTTTGTCATTTGTGCCTGCCCAATCAGAGAGTAAAATTAAATCACCCCCTCCCCCCCACGACTAACGGAAGTAACATTAATGTTAGAGATTACTACACCAGTTTTAAAAAATGGATGTTCTAAAACATCGATGTTTAAAAACATCGATGGTTTTTGGGCGATGTTTTATTAGCATCGATGATTTAATATTGATTATCGATGTTTCAAAACATCGATGTTTTGTTATCGATGTCGCATCACTACTCACATCCTCTCTTAAATCTTAAATTTTGAAAATATGGCAATTAAAAGCTTTCATGTACCCAGCATGCCATATGACTTATTGAGAAAGGTGTTTACGAAAATAATGCATGGTCATATTCAGTACATAAGCTGCTAATGGGCTGGAGCCATGCTATAGTTTTATCTAGCATCTACAGATACAAAAAGAAAAAAACACAGGAGTTTGTAGCTTGTGTTCCAAGTTATACAAAGATTAGTGTATACAAAGAATAGGGCGGATTTTGTTAGGGTGTTGTATCCTATAGGGACTTTTATACATTTCTTCAGACATTTTTATTAAGTTTGTATTATATATTTTTTTAAATTAAGAGTGTGTGTCGTTGGCGTACTCAGTACTTACTTTACAAGGCTGCCACCCTCCCTTAATGAATTAAAATGACGACCAGTGGCATATAGGCGTAGCATGCTTCTAACTCTTTTTTTTTTTGGGGGGGGGAGGGGTTACGAAATGAATTCAGTTAGGGCCCTTCTCAGCGCATTGACTGCCGGACTGTCCTTAAAATATAAAATATTATGATTTTTTCAAAAAAATAAATAACAATAGAATTGATGTTTGAGTAGTATTCAAAAGTTACGCAATAAGGAAAATATTTATAATATAAATAAAATGAGAAAAAAATATAGCATCGAATTTTTGTTATGGATCATATCATTGTTAAAAAAACTATGTTAAGGCTGAAGACATAATCGGAATCTTCAGTGTCACAGTTTGAAAAAGCGAGAGAAAAACGAACTTTCCTTAAAGTTTTCTACAATTTTCTGATTTTAACTGAACTTCTATTAACGTTTTAATGTGTTTCAAGTTAACTTTGGGGGTGGGGACACATGCCTCACGTTCTCTCCCCCCCCGATTCCCCGCCTATGAGTGGCATAGTTGTCTGTTCCATATAATATTGAAGCAGAGACGCTGGCAATGGTGGCTCAAGCAGCTTGAAATGTCGGTCCTTAATATAATATAACAATATGTAAGCCAAAAAATGTATCTATCTGGGGAAGTCAGCATAGAATATTTTTCTGTATAATGCCTCATTGGAAGCGGTAATTATTCAGGTTCGAATCTAAATTTCCCTAGGTTTAGCTGCGAAATAAGTTTATAAGTTTACTAAGTTTATCTTGATAATGCGAATGTGGTGTATTTAATCCTTTGAAGTTCTGAATAGCAGAAAATATCTTTATTTTAGCCATGTGCCTCCCTTCGGATGTTTTTCGTCGCAGTGTGGGTGACAGTTTTCGCAGATTGGATAAGATATAAAGATAGCCAAAAGTAGTAGGAGAAGAAAGTATTCAAGAACGGGCAGTAAGTGGTGACCAGCTGGAGTTAACGAACTGCTTAGCTGTAACGGAAGACGAGCGATGTCAAGTAAAGATAAATATGGACAGTAAAGGGTCACCAGCTGGAGATAATGAACTGGGAAAGTGAAAATTGGAAGCGAAGAGGGAGATACGTTAAGATAGGGGGCGAGATAAGCAGTTTTACGATGTTGACTTCGTTAGGAGAGCTGCAGGTGGTTGAAACCGAGCGTGAGAGTCTGAAATGTTGAAGGAGCCCAGAGAAAGAGGGTCGAAAGAATCAGGGGGCACCCCTTCAAGTTAGATTGCGCAAGGAAGAGTTAGGGAATATAGGCCCAGGGTGGCCCAATGGTCAGGAAATTGCCACCAGTGGAAGCTTGGAATGGAACAAAATGATTTAAGTTTTGCTCCGAGTGAAAAAGATATAGAAGATTCAGATTGATTTGAGAAATCGAGACGCGCAGGCAGAATTAAGAAGAGCTGAAAGGACCGCAGCATTTGGCCGCACCTTGATTTCGCATGGCGGTTAAGTAAGCCCCAGCGATAGTCAGCGAGTAACGATACAAAGTTGTATACGGGCTGTACCTAGCATAGAGAGGCAGTCATACACGCATTATACCTAAGATATATAATTGGAGCTCGGCAGCTGACTAGTGGAGGAGTAGATGCAAGCCCCCTGATCCAGTGAATGCAACGCCGGCCAGTTGAAGTGCCATTTTAACCGAAAGATTCCCGCGCCGCCCCAAACCAGATGCGCCCGCCAGCTGACCCACGGAGAGGACCCGAAACAGCGACCAGCCCTTAGCCCTAGAGGGACCGCCCCGTCCAGTTCAACGCAGAAGTAGAGTCTCTTCCATGCCGAACCCCTTCGTCGAATGTGCGCCACCCCCAAGGTTGCAGAGTCCGGTAGCCAGTTGTGCCTTAGAATAACGGCGCAAGTCACCCCTCACCGCTGTTGATAATAGGAGAACCCCGTGTGGAATGCTGAAAGCTCTCCTGACACCTGTTCGAGTGAATGAATGATCGTAGGTAGGAAAGTTTAACATCGTTGGTAAATTAATTGTTCAATGCTCACTGATAACGATAAATGATAGGATAATAAATAATGCTAATAGGTAATTTACAGTGAACATTCACTTATTTGGCTATAGATATCTATCGCATAAGATTTATTGTTTAATTCAATAGCAATTGGAATATTGTTAAATACCAGAGATAGCAGGAAATGTATCATTGTATATGTAGGATTATCAATTAAGAATCTTTGAGTAGTTAAATGATGATATTAGCAAGAGTAGGTAACGGATTAATATGATATAGGAGTAGAAAGTCACTAATGAGTAATGTTGAATTGTATAAGTATATGTATTGTGTTAATGTTTAATAAATTGATTTGTAATGGTACATTTGAGTAATCACTATCTGTTGTTGCAAGTACTAACCACTAGCTAATCATTGCATTAATTAAACAAAAATCAAATTATATAATCAAATACGATTCACTGTCACATTTTTCTCCTATTCAAAATCATTGAAATAAAATATCATAATTTCAAATTCAGCCTAGAGGGAAAAGTTCTTTGTCCATTAGAGAGTTAGAGAAAGTAAGACAGAACCTGGCTAACATTCACATGTTGGTTAAGTAACGCCCATAACGGTTAACTAATATGCATCAAATATTTCTGTCGTAATATTACTGTCGTAAATATTACTGTCGTAAACATACATTTTAGTAGAATTTATCCCTCAGCTTTTTCCCTTAGCCCCGAAAGCAAAGAACTATTCGTATAGGGTAGGTGGGGGCAAAGGTTCGCATGGGGCAAAGGTTCGCACATACATTTTAAAATGACCGGGAAGAGTTTTAGGAAGAATAGGGTAGGCAGTGCATTCCTCTACTTCTACTCAGTTGCCTCGTAAAAAATGTTGGAGTTAAGACCCCCTCTTGCAGAGAAAATGAGGAAAGTTTATTTTCGTCTCTCTTAATGTAATTTTTTGCAACTTTTGAGTAATTTTGAGCATCACTCAAACGCACGAACTGTTTTGGGCATATTTTCGCATGTCAGGGTGGTAAATAACCTTTCAAATTCTACCTCAAGTTTTGGGTTAACTCAAATACAGTGGCGTCCATTCTGCAGAAACAGAACCAGCACGAAATGGGGTAAAGGTTTGCGGGAGTCATGGGGTAAAGGTTCACAGTGCAAACCTTTGCCCCTCTAACTATTAACATTTGTTTCATGTCTTCTTTTCATTAGGAATCCTTATTAACAACGTCTTTTATTATTAATGGGAATTCACATTTTTGTAATTTGAAAGAAAATTATGGTTTTTGATAAAAACTGCCTGTTTTTAATCAGAAAATTTTTTGTAAAATGCTTGAAAATCCATAAATTAAAAATAAAATAAATTAGTACAACACAAAAATAAAATAGCTCTGAACAAAGACCTATTTTACAAGATAAAAGAATTAAATGTTGTTACAAGACATTATAAGCTTCGAAGGTCTGGTTAGGGAAAAATGCTCTAAATCAGTAATTTCCAGATTTGCAAGTATTTGAAATGCTCCTTGCGTCACTTTTTTTGAGGAAATTTTATAAAATTTATTACGAAGACTCCTCTTATACATTAAAATAAAGTTATGTATCCATTTCAGGTTTCAACATCATTCAGATTATCAAAGTTTAACTTAAGCGTGGAAAAGTACAAAAATTTCACGAGAATTCAGAGTACAAGCATAAAAATATTTCCTAAAAATTAATTATTCAACGAAAGAACAAATCAAAACATAACCCTGATAAAAATGTATAAGCAATCTAAATGCAAAATTAAGGATAAAGTTAAAAATTGGATCGCAAGGAGCATTTTAAAAAACATAATAAAAATTTCAATTTTTTTAAATATAAAAAATAAAATTTTATATATTTATAAAATTTTATAAGGTGTTTGATATAGTTTTACTTTAATGAATATTTATGCCCAATTTCATATCTCTGAGGTAAAAATTTCAAAAATTGCTTTGTAATGTCCCCCATCCCCTTAATTTGCTTAAAACCCTTTATGTACCACATTATGAATTAATAAACCAAAACTCTCATAAATTTTTATATATGTTAATTTAATACTAACTAACTAATAAATATCGAAAAAATACTCACCTTCTTAAAATTTAATTAATTATCACTAGTTAATTGAAGTGGTACTTTAAAGTACCGCCAGTATTATAGGCTTACACAAATTTTCATACTTTGAAAAATAATCAAAACTTTTAAAAAAA
Organism: Dolomedes plantarius; assembly: GCA_907164885.2. NCBI lineage: Eukaryota > Metazoa > Arthropoda > Arachnida > Araneae > Dolomedidae > Dolomedes > Dolomedes plantarius. The sequence continues at coordinate 18,327 of OU015496.1, forward strand.
TCATATAATTATTTATTTTGAAATTCAGACCAATTTAAAATATAATGTAACTTTAACTTTGGTGATATTCAAAAAAACAATTTTTTTTTTCGTTCACACATAAAAAAACATTACATGTGCTGCATTTAGAATGGGGCTTTGATTGAACTTTTCTTTGTGCACAAAGCTCGCAGCGACCTCGACCGGACACAAATATTGGCCAGTGGCAGCCTCTATTTTCAAGTCTCATATCCTTTGAAACAGTAAAGTCTCTTTTCTTTGTTTTTGGTGGCATAGAATTAGAAGGGGATTCATCATTTATGGATGATCTTGGTCTTCCTCTTCGTTTTGGTTCTGTTTTTGCTTTCACAAGTAATCCCTGTGTTACGCGTCTTTTGTATTCTAACAGGGAGATTGATTCTCGTGTTTCTGTAAAGGCTATGTATGAATTCACACATGCTATCTCCAACATAGCAAAAAAGAGCCTATGCCACCACTTTTTTGATTTCCTATCTCTATCATAGAAGGATCGTAGCATATCGGATTTATCTACACCACCCATATGTGCGTTATAATCTTTAACTATATAAGGTGCAGATACTTCCAGTTTTGTGCCATCCTTCTGAGTCCTGTTGATTTTGCATGTCTCATTTCCATGAAAATTTGATATTAAATGCACTGATCGATTATCTTTCCACTTGAAAAATGCTATACCTTGATCAGTGATTCGGTAATCAAATTCTCCCCGTTTTAGCCTTTTATCTTCCAGTAGCTTTGGCAGTCCAACTCGATCAGGCCGTATTGTACCAACAGCGAATATACTTTTCGTTTTTAAATATTCATATAGATCAACTGATGAATAATAATTGTCCATCGTTATGATGTGGTTATTGCCTGCTAGATTCTTTGTCATTTTTACGATAACACTCCCTCCCAGCCCAAATCTTTTTTTCGTTGATTCATTTGCAGACTTTCCTTTTCCTTGATATACATCGAATTCATATATATATCCAGACATGTCCGCTCTACACCACAGTTTATAACCCCTTTTAATTGGTTTCATTGGGTTATACTGTTTCAAAGATGAACGGCCTTTGAAAAGGACCATACTTTCATCTATGGACTGGATTTGTGATGGCAACCGAAATTTTTGAAAATTTTCATTCAAACGTGCCATTAAGGGTCTAACTTTGAACAATTTATCTCTATTTCCTGCAGGAATTAATGAATTGTCATTGACATGAATGTTTGATAAAATTTGGAAATATCTAGTTCGTGTCATAGTTTGCGGGACCACACTTACAGAAAAATCTAAATCGGACGACCAATAATTATGAATTCGGGGTAATCTATGGTAGCTAAACAAGAACTGCAAGCCTAAAAAACCATAAAGTTCTTCTTCAGTAATAAAAGAAATAGATCTTTGCTTCTGTGTTATGTAGAGATTAGTTTGAAACACTAAATTTTGGATGATTGTATCATCTAGAAAGTTCAAAAAGAAATCTGTTGGAGTAGTTAAATTTTCAAAAAAAATGTCAACAAATCCTGTCTTTGATGAAAAAATCGGAACTTGTGTAGGGGCATCTCTTTCTCTCCAAATTCTCTTAATTTCCTGTTCATCTGAACTAATTTCAGAGCAGGATTCATCATCACTTTTCGGTCCAGATGAAGGTGTAGGTATATCTCCATCTGAATCTGCATCATCTTCAGAAGAGTCTTCTATCGGCGTATCACTATTATCAGATGGAAGATCATGTAGCATCTGCAATGCTTCCTCTGTCGTCAAGAGTTTCTTTACAGGCATACTAAATGTATTAAAAAATAATTATTGAAAGCTGATGAAAGGCAATTACATTAAAAAATATCATCTTTCGATAGAAAGTAGAGAGAAAAATTAAGGAAATGTAAATTTATAATGTACTCAAAGAATGTCTATCTGGGGTTCTATATCAGAAAAATAAAATACAGAAATCATAAAATAAAAAATATACATTAGTATATTGGGCCCTAAGATCTTTCATGTAACACCAAACTCAATATTTCAGTTCAAATGTTTAATAATAATAATAATAATAATAATAATACCATTTGGAAATCTCATAAATTCGTTTTGAAAAACTCATATTTTTTCTAAATATCTTATTTATCTGCATCCATATTTTTCCAGTTGCATGCAAATTATATCTTCCTGTCAAATTTGAATAATCTATTTCAAACTTCAATTTTTTCTTTAAATTTTAAACGATGCCTCTGTAAGAATTGTTCATTACATAAAAAACAATAAAAGCGTAAAAAGACCCTATTTGAAGCATCTCTACACCGCGAAAGAAAAATAGCCAGTTTTCTGTTCCATAACTAAGTCCACGTGCTTTACAACTCTCACAGTACTGGCGGTACTTATAAGTACCAGAAAGAAATTTGGTCGGTAAACAAAATATAAATGTTATATAAATAAACAATTATGCAAAATGATATTCTAAGATCATATGAAACATGGAAAAAAAATATCATACACTTACCTTCAATAGATTTTGAGTGGCAAAGGTTTAAGTTTCAGAGAAAATGACGTTCACAAAATGGATGTCTCAGACGCTACAACGCACGTTGAAATGAATTTTACACCTAACAACCGGTTAGAAAAACCTGCTACTGCCATCTAGTGAGAAAAAGGAAAGTCTAAAGCATCGATCCTTGTCAGTTCCGTTAGTAATATACGAATAGAATCTATTTTATAGGCCTTTAAACAAAGTGGTACTTATAAGTACCGTCAGTACATAAAGGGTTAATTTTTACGGATTTTAAAAGAATGAGTAAAGCCTAAGATATGATATAACGATAGTGTTAATAGTTGATATTTTAATTGGAAGTTCTTTAGTTTAAGAACAAAATTATTGAGATTAACCCCGTTCATTTTGTGAATTTCTTTGTTAGATTCAACTTTCTGTGTTAATAGTTGATTGAATTTTGAAGTTATTAAGTTTAAGAAAAAATTTATTGAGATTAACCTGTTCAATTTGTGATTTTCTATATATGCAACACCTTTAAAAAGATTACAAAATGTGAAATAAAATTATTTAGACAACTCTTTTTGTGATTTTCGATGCCTATCCAGTAAGAAACCAACGAGTGGGGTAAAGGTTTGCAGTGCGAACCTTTGCCCCACCGATTGGGGCAAAGGTTCGCAAACAGGTCTTTTGGTAAAATTAAAAATTCGGTGACTAAATCTTTCGGGAAAAAATTCATTATTTTATAGAAGGTAGAGGAGATACCCAACTACAATACAAGTGACTTTTTGGGGCGATAGGATCTAAAGGAGGCCCGTAAGAAGCCCAAAACTCAAAACTGCAAACCTTTGCCCCCACCTACCCTATCATTGGAAGTCGACAGGCATGAGTTAGGTGTGAGATGCAGAGGATACCGACAAAAACCTTTCAAAAGATTTGCTTTGAACTGAGTTAGGTGATTTAATGGCGGGAAATATTTAGAGATTACACTGAAGTGATAAAATGAAACTTAGAGGATTATGCAGATATTGACAACAGTTAAAGTAATCATATTTTACAGGGATTCTGATTGTGATATATTTCTAATGTAAACCGAATTTAGAGTGGCATATAAAAATTATATTGCATAATCAAACCAATATTTCAGAATTCAATACATATAAATATTAAAAAATTGGAAGCAAATATTTCTCTTTACTTGAAATATTGTATAATTTGGGTGGGTTCATTTAAATCTAAAATAATATAACCATAACTGAAGTAAACATAACTGCATAACGAAAATACACCTGATTTAAACAGCTCTCTGCATCTCTTGATCTGAAACGTCAAATAAGTATGAACTAGCTGAGTGGCAACCCGTTGTCTTGCTTTTTCGATTTAAAATGAAGTGGTTTTATTTCTTAAAGATTAAAAATTGTTTAATCACTTTTTTTAAAAAATAGAATTTTTAAAAAACGAAATAATTATTTAAAATTCTCATTTTCAAATTTTAGGTTTTGGCTTTTGGAATAATTCTTTCAAATTTTGCTTTTTAAACAAAAAAAAGTTCATTCAGTTAGTAAAAATTCTAAAGGTTTTAACTTCTCATTTCCTAAAAATAAAATCATTTCTGGTACTTTAAAATTATTTCTGGTATTCAATTATTAAATGACTCGTTCTCAGAATCGTTCTCAACTAATAATTTTTCCTTTTGGCAACATGGCCGAATGTAAATATTAAATCTCATGGGTTGAAAAGTGGTTAAAAAAGTAGAAAGACAGTTCTGATGAATTCAAAATTGGTGGCGGAAGAATCCTCATCAGTTGCTCATTCATTAGAAATAAATTTGACGAACTTGCTGGAATTATTAGTGTGTAAAATAATAAGTCGAAAAATTATGAACTCGGCATTCAGTTACAGTAATTTACTATGGCGATCAGCGCGGGAAATTTCAAAAGTGAGTTTTGTAAGTACGCTTTTTTTGAATGAAAACTTTTTTTTATTAAATGTATTTCGTATATTTTGGAAGCTGGTCATCTAGGAAATGTCGATAAATCGTAAAACTGACATTAATAGGTGCAGAAAACCGAAATATTTCTCCATCAAAATTGTCGATTTCGTGAAATTCGGAATACAGCTTTGGGAAAAAAGCTTCGTTTGCAGTGAAAAATATTTTTAACTTTATAAAAATGTGTATATTCTTAAAAATGAAGAGTTGTAGAACACATGGAAATAAAAAAATTTGTCGATTGGAGGATGGAAAAGTTGAATTTTGCATGCATGAAAATAGTGGAAATTTGAGAAACGGAAAGGAGCTGGCTCACCCGGAATGTTAGCTGTTTCTGTTGTCCGCTTCTTTTGAGTTCGGCGGTTATAACTTAATAATTAAAAAAGTTTAAAGTTTTGAAAGTTCAGGATGGCATCAGTGCACGAATCTCGGCCGTCCGCGTCCATCGGTACCAGTCACGATATCCTGCTACGCTCGGTTCGCGAGATTAGTCCGTTCCCGTGTCGCCCGGACTGCTCACTAACAAAAATGCGTACGTTTGTTTACCTTCAGCTGTTAATAGTAAGATAATTGCTTTTATGTAAGCGAATAAGGTACCCATAACCGAAGTAAATATAACTGCATAGTGAAAGAAAATCGGATTTTAAAAGCTTTCTACGTTGCTTGATCGAGAATCGTCAAATAATATATGAATAACTATTATGGAAGTGAATTTCTTTGTTAGCATGGAACCCAGCGTGAAAGTTTTATGTTTGTAATTCTAAAGGGACGGGACCTATCATTGACCTATGATTTACGACCTGAAAATGTACATCCCTAACTCTATTACCTGAAAGAGTAATTTTCAGCCATTAGATATAGTCAAAAACCTGTATTTTTCAACTTTTATGTCCTTGTATACTATTTGGAACGTTTAATTTTCCGTAAGTTATACATAACAAGGATATTAGAGATATAAATAAAAACTTAAAATCGTAGAAGAATAAAAAGGCATAGAGGTAAAAGTTGCTAGTCTTTTGACATTTTATTTACATACTCTAAAAAATCTTCTTTCATTCCCATATTTTGACTTCACTAATTTGGAAGAATTCCTTTGAATTTCGGGTTCTATATTTGAGTGTGTGAAAGGGATTTATAAAAAGGATCCATCTTTTATTCTTTTACTATTTAATCAATTATTTTGTCGAACTTACATTCCGAACATTCAAATTTCAAAAGTTCATTGGATCCGTATTTCACTGGAAAAGATATTCAATGCATGGTTAAACTTGTGTGCATATCTATATATTTAAGTATGATAAACACGTTTATTCCGAGGTGTCTCTCTCTGCCATTTTTATGATAATTATGTTTGTGAAATATAAGATTAAATCTGATGGAAAATTGTTTAATTAGCGATAATTTACAATTTAAAAAAAAAAATGCTTTCTGCGCATGCTCAGTGACATTTTTAAATCTGGATTCAGATACTAAGGACGAAGCTGCTTAAACACATTAATTTGCTTCTGCGCATTATTATGATTTTCAACATTTGGCAATTATGTGTTGAGTATAATTTGTGCATTAGCACATTTATTTACTATCTAGCCGTCACGTTCTGACGGGTACCAACTACACTACTCAAAACAATTAGGGAAGCACATGGTTTAACGACATTACGCAAATGCTTACACCGATAAGTAACATAAAATAAATCACCCAAAATTTAAAACCTAGCAGGAAACAGAAGAAAACTTCATAAGCAAATCAAAGTTCATGACGTCAAAAACCAGAAAAAGAACATAAGGGCGGAAATCGGGATGTTTCACTGCCTTAACTGTGAAATTCGATTGCTCAGTTATTCTTTTTGAGAAAAGGTGACTTGAAAATGTCTCAACATAGTGATTTACCGGAATACATGGCATGGCGTATTATAGGCAGACTTGAATCCGGGCAAACACAACGTAGTGTCGCGGACGCTGTTGGAGTCGCCAGAAGTGTCGTTGCAAGGCTGTGGAATCGATTCCAAGAAACAGGGAATGTTAGACGTCGACCAGGGCAAGATCGGCCACGCGCCACTACAGCAACTGATGACCGGTATATACTGTTAACAGCTCGTCGAAACAGAACAGACAATGCTACTCAGCTGCAAAGACAGTTGCTCTTGGCAACAGGGCGAAGGGTGTCCAGCCAAACAGTACGTTATAGGCTTCATCAGCGAGGTTTCTATGCTGTTACGTAGGCCAAAGGTCTGCATTTCGTTGACATCACGCCAACGTGCGGCCCGAAGAAGATGGGCTGCTGAACATAGAGATTGGGAGGCACATGATTGGAGCCAAGTGCTGTTTACAGACGAGTCCCGATTCAGTCTGGAGTGTGACACCCGACGTGTTTTGGTATGGAAAGAAATGGGCACTCGAAATAACCCCACATTCGTTCGTGAAAGGTCACTGTTGCGTCACAGTGTACTTAGATTGTCTCCCGCTAGGGGAGAATTTTGTTATTCTTGTTTTTATGTAACGAGAGTGTGGCTTGTTTTTTCGTCTATTAAAGATGTGTCTGTCTTCAGTAGAATGGAATATTCATTTATTGTTTTTTTGTGTAAATAAATAAGAACCCTACAACTCTAGGTGATCATTTTAGATAGACAGAGTAGCATCACCGATGAAAAGGAAGGTGAGTGAAAATCATCTTACTTTATTTGCTTTCTGTTCTAATATTATTGGCGTCCGCGACAGGACACCTAGACGGTTAGGGTAAAATTAAAAGCTTTGTAAAGATTATTTGCATTTGAAGTTATTGAAAATGAATATCGATAAGAATATAAGTTTGAGAACAGTTATTAGAACTGCCACAACTACGTTAATAAATAAAGTAGATTCATTATTACAAGAATCGTCAATGAATATAGATAGTATTGAAGAACGTATAGTTCTATTAGGACGATAAGTTAAGAAGTTTACGTGAATTGAACGAAAAAATATATATTTATATAAAGGAAACAGAAAGTTTAGAAAAAGAAGTGAGTTCCGCTGAAACTTATAATGATGAGATTTTAACTTGCAAATTTAGAGCACATAAGTACATAAGTTTATACCGATCAACTGTTCAATCAGAACATAGCTACGTTGAAAATAATGATAACATTTCCTCTAGCATTGTCTGTACGAAACAAAACGAAACTAGTGCGTCTCCAACAGTGACTGTTAAACTACCGCGCCTTTCTATTGAAAATTTTGATGGAGATGTTTGTAAATGGCCTGAATTTTGGTCGAGATTTAAAACGGCGATTCATGAAAACAAATCTTTGTCAGATGTCGAGAAATTTTCGTATTTAAGGTCCTATATAAGTAAAGATGCTGAATTAGCTATTTCTGGTTTGTCGATTACGCAAGAAAATTATTCTAAATCGATTTCGATTCTCGAGTCCCGTTTTGGAAAGAGAGAAATAATTATCGATAAACATATCGCAAAATTACTTAGTTTGGAATGTTGTAAAAAATTCTAAAAATGTTGTAGCTCTAAGAAAATTGTATGACACATGTCAAGTTGAAATTAATGCATTAAAAAGTCTTGAAATTGAGCCAGATAGTTACGGAACACTTTTATTTCCGATTCTGATTAGGAATATTCCCACTGATTTAGCTTTGGATTTCAACAGAACACACCAATCTGAGACTAATAAAATAACAGATCTGTTACAATTTTTAAAAAGGGAAATAGAATCCCGCGAACGTACAAATTTGATGACCAAGTCAGAGAACGAAAGTAAACATTTTTATGATTCAGCGCGCAGTTCCAATGCTCTCTGTCGAAGACCGAAAGTTGCCTACTATTGCAGAGGCACGAAAGACAAAACAAAAACTTTCACATCTGCCGATCTTTTCAGCGCCACGATAAATGAGAATAAATCCGAAATGTGCATATTTTGTAGTAAGCCGCATGATAGTGCGAGGTGCGAATCAGCAAAAACATTAACCATCGAAGACAAAAAATCTCTTGTAATGAGGTCTGGCGCCTGTTTCCGTTGTACACGTGTCGGTCATCAGAGCCGTGCATGTAGAATGAAGCTAAAATGCGCTTTTTGCGGTTACAGACATTTAGATATAATGTGTTTTTCTAAGAGCGATTTAAAAAAACACATCATCAGAGAATGATAATAAAGATGACAAAAATGTCAAGAGCATTTTATCTGTAGAGAATAATGCACTGACCAACCGTTCATGCTCTCAGGAAGTCTGTTTTTAAACTTCGATAATATGCATTAACGTGAATGGTGTCCAACATTATATTCCTGCAATTATAGATACAGGAAGTTCAAAATCATATGTTAGCAAATTTGTTGCCGAGAATTTAAGATTACGAAGTTTAGGGAAAGAAACCGTTACTCACGGACTGTTCGGTGGAATAGCAAAAAATGTAGAGCATAAAATATATTTAGTAGAACTTCACAATATTGACCTCAGTTTCGGTTTCAAGATGGAAGTGATGGATCAGAAGACAATTTGTTCTTCCATTCCCAAACTTAAGAGCCCTAAGTGTATTGATAAATTGAAGAGTTCTGGCATTCTTTTTAGCGATGTTGTCTTTAATGAAAATTTATGTTTATTCGAAAGAGATCCTAAGGAAATTCGCATAATCGGCACCATTTCGGATCCCCCGCATAATCGGCACCATTTTCTCATTGGTGCCGATTATGCGGGAAATTTATTTACGGGAGAGATTAGACAAGTGTCGGAAAAACTCGTTGCAATGAATACTCTTTTTGGTTGCACAGTTATGGGTGTAACTGAAGAAAAGGAAACGTGTAGTTCAAAGATTCTTCTGTGACTTCACGTTAATAATTCAAAACTTTCCGAGTTATGGGAATTGGATACCTTAGGTATCCGGGATCCATTCGACAGTGGCAAAAAAGGACTAAAGGATTCGAGCACTATCGAAAATTTTGAAAAGGATTTAAAAGTTCTTTCTGACGGCAGGTATGAGCTTTCTTTACCCTTCAGTGATGAAATCGAATTACAGTAACCACCGCTTATAGTGATCAGTGGTTATAAGAATCAACCGTTTATAAGAATCAATATCGCAAAAACAAAAACAAATGTATTATTTCCATGTTAAAATTTCCGCTTTAAAGAATCAATCCACCGGTTATAAGAATCAGTTTGCAATCTTCGCCTTCCTTTCATTTTTCCAAAAAATGCCACTTGAACTCTCAAAAGGTACGAAATTCTTTCTTAAGTTTTTGAAAACAAAGATTGATAAAACTTTGGGGTGGAAAACAGTCGTAAAATACATTCCTTTAGACATAACATAAGAGTTTCTCCTTATACGTTTTTGCTAAACACTGTCTTATTAGCTTTATCTAGGGGCATCTAACCCGCCCGGGTCCGATTTCGCTTTTCTCCAGACAGGCACTCCTTTTTTCCCACCACTTACTTCCTGGTTGCAGATTTCTGGACCCTGAAACACATAAATCTTCCGCGAAGTGTCCACCATCACTTACGCAAACGGGACAATGGATTCAGCACTTCAAACCGTGAAACGCAAACGGATCCATTTTGCTGAATCAGATGAACCAGATGCTGAATCAAACGTTTCACGGTTTGATTCTGAATCAAACCGTGAAACGTAAGCTATAAAGTGAATCTTCGTCTGAGACTGTAATAAGCATACGTCGCTAGTATTCACTTTAGTTTTCTAACAAAATTGCCAGTTAGTGTTAGAACTTTTTGATAGTCGAATTCAAATATGATAAAAACAAGGAAAACTCTTAGTTTTTCTGAAAAACAGAACTTGTTAATTAGATATGATGCTCTTCCAAAGTGTAGTCAAAGAGAAGCTACCTCTTGTTGATTTTATAATCATGTGTTGTTACTTATAGGTCTAGAAATTGAGTTATAGTATTTGTTTAGAAATTGAGTATTTTTAAAATTATAAAAAATAATTTTAATAAATGATAAATAACGTAAATTAAAGAGTATTTAATGGTAAATTATGTATATATATATGTGCCTGTGTGTTTATATATATGTACAAGTATATATTTGTGTATGTGTGCCTGTCCAAAGGGAAGTTTCGGTTATAAGAATCAACCGCTTATAAGAATCAAAAACAGTAATAACAAACGTGATTCTTATAAGCGGAAATCACTGTACCTAGTAACAGGGATTTAGCTTCTAAGAGGCATCGACGAATGTGTCAGAATGCAATCAAATCGGGGTATTTTTCAGATTACGTTGCGGTATTTAGAGAGTGGGAAACTTTAAATATAATTGAAAGGGTACCAGACAGCGAGATCGAAGCAGAGAAAGTTCACTATCTTCCCCACAGACCAGTAATTAAACATTCGAGTGAAACAACTAAAATTAGACCAGTGTTCGACGCTTCAGCTAGGGAAGCGAATGGGACTTCTTTAAATGACTGCTTATTTACAGGTCCTAGTTTGATAGAGCTCATCCCGGACATAATTGATAGATTTCGTTTATATACTATTGGGTTATCTGCAGACATTGAAAAGGCTTTTTTTGCAGTTGGCTATTGTTCCGGAGCACAGAGATTATCTAAGATTTTTTTTTTCCAGGTGACAGTGAAATTATTTACCGACACTGTAGGGTGGTGTTCGGAGTATGTTCTTGTCCATTTCTTTTATCAGCATCAATTAATCATTTGTTAGATAATTTGTCCGATGAATATTCTGAAATTGCTACAAAACTTAAACACTCTTTTTATGTAGACAATTGTATTTCTAGGGTTTTCAACGAGCAAGAAAAGGAACATTTCATTCTTACTGCTCAGGAAGTTATGCTTAAGGGGTGTTTCAATCTGAAATGCTGGGAGAGTAATACCGCAAATTTACATATTTCTAAATGCTATGGTGATACTAATGTGTTAGGCATCACTTGGGATTTGGATAAAGACACTCTAACATGCAAATTGTTAGGCGATACGTTGAAAACTGTTGATAAAATGACTAAGAGATCAGTTCTATCCATTGTTCAACAAATTTTTGATCCTGTGGGTATCTTGTCTGCAGCTACTTTGCTACCGAAGCTTTGGCTGCAGGAGACTTGGAAAATCAAATAGTCATGGGATGAACCGTTACCCGATGAGTTGCGTAATAAATTTAGCAAATGGTTTGATCAAATTTCGTGCTTATATAATATCGAGATTCCGCGGTATACACTAGTTAATGATAAATCTGAATTACACGTTTTCGTGGACGCATGTAAGACGTCATATGCTGCGTGTGTTTTCCTGCGTGCAGATTGTGTTTCAGGAGTAAAAATTTCCCTGTCGCGAGCAAGAGCGCGAGTGGCACCGGTTAAAAATATAACAATGCCTCGCTTGGAGTTACTGGCATGTAGTATAGGAGCAAGACTTGCTAATTCGGTCAGAATCGCATTAGATCTGTCTGACATTGAAACTACATACTGGACTGATTCAATGGTTACACTTTGGTGGATAAAGAATTATGGGGAATGGTCGATATTTGTATCCAACCGTGTAAAGGAAATTAATAAAATTGCACCACATGAAAGTTGGAGACACGTGCCAGGGACTTTAACCCTTTACTTCCCAGTACCTTCTAAAATTGAAATTATGACCTAAAAATTTGTAGGCACTCTGTTTAGGCTTAAAGGAGTACACAGTTAAAATTTCATAAAGATTGCACTTCCGGTTTCGATTTTGTGGGTGTTCCATGACCTGGAACACTGGGAAACTAGCACTTTGAAAAGTGCGGCTAAGCGAGTATTGCGGTGAAGCGAACAAAAGAAAAACGCACACACACAAATAAAAATACAACAAAAAAACTTGATTACATATGATTTTAAACAAATATTTACAGTTCCTATATACATAAGCAGTTCCTATTTTTACAAAAGCAGTTCCTATATACAAAAAACACACAAATAAAAATACAATAAAAAAAGTTGATTATATATGATTTTAAATAAATATTTACAGTTCCTATATACAAAAGCAGTTCCTACACTTAAAAATATTCACTAACCTATTTGTTTGCTTCGCGATATTTGTGGAAGCACGTCAGTCCCTTCTGAAAAAGGCAAAAACCAACATTGCAGATTTTGCAACATTGCAGGTCCTGGAGTTTACTGTTCGTAAACTCGAGGATGCCAGGATGCTGCCCAGGCAATCGACGAACACCGAGGAGCCCGGCGGACTAGTATTGAACAGGATTTTCGACATAGGGCTATTGTTCGAGGTATGCGGTAGAAGCTGAACCAGTTTGGAATGGCTAAGCTGGACAGAGAAGTCTCCAGAGAGAAACACGTGTTCTACTGCGCAAACTGCTCTAGTTTCCCAGTGTTCCATATCATGGAACACCTTTTGAAAATCTTTCGTTATTGCTATGGTTTCGGTATAAAAAATTTAAAATAATATAGAATAAATAGTTTAGAGTATAGCCAATACAATAACACAGAATTTTTTTTTCCTTGAATTTTTTTTTGTATTTAAAAATGATTTTTAAATTATGGCTCTGAAATATGGCTCTTTATTATAACGCCACTAGAACGAGGATATGTATGGGCTTGTGACACGCTGCCATGTATTATCAAAAAGAGTAGATCAAAGTAAAAAATGAAGCTAATTGCTTAGTTTTTCGCAGAATTTAGACGGTTTTAGAAGCGACTAAATTTTGGTGTTCCACTATATGGAACACTGGGGAGCAAAGGGTTAAACCCCGCTGATTTGATTTCACGTGGGTGTTTACCAAAACAGTTGTTAGACGCTAAGTGGGTTGAGGGTCGTCCTTGGTTACTTAATTCACGTGAAACTTGGCCGGTTACGGAAATAGTTTGCAAAAAAGATGATCTCTATTCTGAACGCAGGAAAGTAAAATTGAACTGCGTGAATGTGACAGAGGAATCTATTCCTTGGTATTGTTCTAAATTCTCTGATTATCATGCAATAATTCGTCTAATCGCATGGATTTTAAGATTCATTAATTTTTCTCGCATAACGGCTGAAAGTAGAAAATTTCACGAAATTTCAGTCTTGGAAATTGATGCTGCAGAAAAGGCTCTTATACGCTCAGTTCAACGTATTTACTTTCCAGATCTCAATACTGTTCCCGTTGTAAATGTGTTTCAAGACGATGAAGATGTAATTCGCGTGAAAACTAGAATCACTGAGCGAAATGATGATCCAGACTTTGTAGCGCCTATATTATTACCCAGTGAATGCACGCTAACAAAGAGACTTGTTGAATACGTTCACAAAAAGAATCACCATGCAGGTGTTCAGATTCTTCAATCAATTATTAGAGAAAAAAAGTTTGGATATTAAAGTCTCGAAAATCCATAAGAAACGTTGTCAAAAAAACTGTGTTCGATGTCGAAGGTGCTAAACCAGCCGTGAGTGAACCGGTGACTCTTCCTGCCGATCGGGTCAAAGATGCAAATATATTTCAAGTGGTGGGAATTGATCTGGCTGGACCTCTTATATCTTCGAAAAGGTGAAAAGGTATGGATAGTTCTTTATACTTGTGCGATATTTCGCGCAATACACTTGGACATTGTTACTTCTCTGTCAACTGAGAACTTTTTACTATCCCTTCGTCGATTTTTCGCACGCAGAGGTAGACCTGATACCATCTATAGTGATAACAGAACGAATTTCAGGGGAGCTTTTCGGGAACTCCAAAATTTAAATTGGAACAAAATTAAGCGTGAGACAGGAATAGACAAAATTAAGTGGAAATTCAATCCTCCTACAGCGGCCTGGTGGGAGAGGCTCGTGCGGATGATAAAAGAGCTGCTGCGACGATCTTTGGGCAAAACTATTTTGACTTACGATGAACTCTCTACGATTTTATGCGATATAGAAGCAATAATTAATTCCCGACATCTGACTTTCGTATCAGAAGATTCTCTTGATTTGGTACCGTTAACACCAGCAAAGTTCTAGACACAAAATCCAGTTTTTGATGTGGCAGATATAGCTATGAGTGAATTTTCAAAATTTCAAAGAAGAGTGAAATATCGCCAGAAACTTCTTCAGGACTTAAAATCGCGCTTTCGAAAAGAATATTTAAGTCATTTAGTTCAAGGCCGACCAAAAGCAAAAGCTAGAGAATTCGTCATAGGAGAAGTTGTTCTCATTGAAGATCCGAATAAAAAGAGGGTCTATTGGCCTTTGGGAAAGGTGATAGAGGAAGAATCCCAAAGAGAGAGAAGGAAGGATAGAGGAAGAAGGAGGGGATAGAGGAAGAATCCCAAAGAGAGAGAAGGAAGGATAGAGGAAGGAGGGGATAGAGGAAGAATCCCAAAGAGAGAGAAGGAAGGATAGAGGAAGAAGGAGGGGATAGAGGAAGAATCCCAAAGAGAGAGAAGGAAGGATAGAGGAAGAAGGAGGGGATAGAGGAAGAATCCCAAAGAGAGAGAAGGAAGGATAGAGGAAGAAGGAGGGGATAGAGGAAGAATCCCAAAGAGAGAGAAGGAAGGATAGAGGAAGAAGGAGGGGATAGAGGAAGAATCCCAAAGAGAGAGAAGGAAGGATAGAGGAAGAAGGAGGGGATAGAGGAAGAATCCCAAAGAGAGAGAAGGAAGGATAGAGGAAGAAGGAGGGGATAGAGGAAGAATCCCAAGAAGAGGATTGAGAAAGGATTTTTCCATCCTTCCGGCCAAGGATGGAAAAATTCGTACTCTTAAGTTAAAGTGTAACAACTCTATTTTAATCAGACCTGTGCAAAGAGTCTTCCCTCTAGAAATACAGCCTGATCCATCTGATGTGTGCTTAGAGCGTCTTCAGTCGATTGTAGTTACTACCGATTACTCTCCGCCGGTGGTTCCTGACTCTTCTCCGGTGGTTCCTGTTTCCTCTTCGGTGGCTACTGACTCAACTCCTATAGTGGTTGCTAGCACCATTCCTCAGAGAATTTCAGATGCACAGTCCCCCAAAATTCGGCCTGTTGGAAGACGTATCACTCCTGATGGTGAGCTGAGAGAACATGTGACCAGGTATGGTAGGAAAATACGGGTGCTTAAACGCCTGGACTCTTGACTGAACTAAACGACATTTTTTGAGTCTTAATACGACCCAAAAAAGGGGGGAGAATATGTTGCGTCACAGTGTACTTAGATTGTCTCCCGCTAGGGGAGAATTTTGTTATTCTTGTTTTTATGTAACGAGAGTGTGGCTTGTTCTTTCGTCTATTAAATATGTGTCTGTCTTCAGTAGAATCGAATATTCATTTATTGTTTTTTGTGTAAATAAATAAGAACCCTACAACTCTAGGTGATCGTTTTAGATAAACAGAGTAGCATCACCGATGAAAAGGAAGGTGAGTGAAAATCATCTTACTTTATTTGCTTTCTGTTCTAATAGTCACTATACAGACTAGCCGGTTTTATGGTATGGGGTGGAATCAGCATAGGTGGACGTACGGTCCTGCATATCATTCGGAATGGTACTTTGACGACCCGAAGGTATGCAGACGAGATACTGAGACCTCATGTCATACCTTACGCGGCAGCCATTGGAGATTCCTTTGTTTTGCAGCATGATAATGCCAGACCAAATACAGCTCGTCTTGTGGAGAACATGCTTGAAGCTGGAACAATACAGCGTATGGAATGGCCAGCATGCTCTCCTGACCTGAATCCAATCGAGCATGTTTGGGACATGCTCGGACGATGCATTGCTGCGAGACCAAGGCCTCCTTTTACTCTCCGAGACTTGTACTTCTTGAGGAGTGGAGATTGCACTTCTTGAGGAGTGGAACAGTATTCCGAAAAGTCTTATCGATAACATCATCGCATCCATGGAAAACAGGTGTGCAGCAGTCTTAGCTATTCGAGGAGACCACACGCCATATTAAAAATCTTGCATCATTTCTAAACAATACCTTTTTTTATCGTTTACATGTAACCAAATTGTTGCCCTAAATTATCTTTTCATGTTTTTTCCATATTTTCAAAGAATTAAAGCTTAATTACAAATTTTGTACGTCTTTTTTTCTGTATTGCGCATTGATACGCGTGTACTATCCATCTTATGCCAATACGTGGCTGTCTCGCACGGTTTTTTTAACTTCTTTTCTTGCTCCCCTAATTTTTTTGAGCAGTGTAGTTTCCTTTTAAGTCTCAATTGAAAGTTATGAATATTGCACATAATCATAAGAATAAATTTTCTTGTTTTTCTTACACCGTTGCTAAAGCTTAAAGCAATACAGTATCTTAAATAGCATTGATTAAACATTATTTTGCATTTATTTCCATTAGATCATCCATTTATTTGCATTATTTAAGAGTCATAATGTCTTAAATTTTCGAACAAGTTTTCAAATTAGTTGGTTTTCTGTTACATTTCTATTTCGATATCGTATATTTTTAATAATTCAGATGTGAAATTATGCCCTGAATTTTAAGTGCGATTAAAAGTCAATGTATCGTCCTAACTTTGTGGCTGCATATTAAATTTGACGAAACGTGCAAGTTGCAGGATTCGGAGCATGTCATCGTATCAAATGCATTTTGTTCTTAAAATATTTACAAATCTGCGGTGTGTTTCAGATTTTAAATGGATAAATCCCCAAAGTCTATAAAGATAATCAAATCTACGGATTATGCTCTGTACTCGTCACATACTAACGTGCATTTATTTGAATTGTTATAATTTGCATGTACAGTGATTTCCGCTTATAAGAATCACGTTTGTTATTACTGTACTCACGTTTGTTATTAAGCGGTTGATTCTTATAACCGAAATTTAGGTTTTTGGACAGGAACACACACCTATATATACATATATTAGATAATTTACCATAAAATACTCTTTAATTTACATTAACTATATTTTATTAAAATTATTTTTATAGTTTTAAAAATAAAACTTAATTTTTAGACCTATAAGTAGATACACATGATTATAGTAAGAGAAGAAAAAATCCAATATTTGTTACAACATACCTGCTTAACAGTTTTAACATTTCAACTACAGGAAGGGAGCAAGAAAGAGTTTTCTACGGTAGTTTGACGTAATGAAGTTTTCGGAAGGCTGTTTATACCTCTTTCAATACTTATAGTCTCAGACGAAGATTTACTCTGACGGATAAATTTGCCCCCGGGTCAAGCTAATAGGACTGTGTTGTGGTAAAGCGTTTAAGGGGAAACTATTATGTTATGTCTAATAAAGAAAGGGGTGAATTTTACGACTATATTCCATCCCATCTTATCAATCTTTCTTTTAAAAAAAGAAAGAACTTCGTGCCTTTTGAGGGTTTAAGTAGCTTTTTTGGAAAAATGAAAGGAAAGCGAAGAGTGTAAACTGATTCTTAAAACCGGTGGATTGATTCTTTAAAACGAAAATTTTAACATGGAAATAATTCATTTGTTTTTGTTTTCGCGATATTGATTCTTATAAACGGTTGATTCTTATAACCAGTGATCACTATAAGCGGTGGTTACTGTACTCTTTATACAGAATTTATTTCTGCATTCGTTGACTTGGCAAACCATATAAAATCTGATTTAATAAAATATGAGTTACGTGATAGAAATCTAGATAGGAAGAAAGTAGGGGAAACCCTTGTACCTAGGGCCGGCTATTTTCAAATGGTAGTATCTTTACTTATAACTAACTTACAATAATAAAAATAGTTTGTATACAGTACGCGCTTTATTCTCTTTAAATAAAAATCATATCAAGTGTAGAAAAAAAATTGTAAATGATATTGAAAGTTTAAAAAAAAATTACAAATGGCCCTAGGTACAATAACTCTATTGTACTTAGGACCAGTTATTTCCAAACACTGAAATTGTTGTTTATAATAAAAAAAAACAATTTGTATGCATTGTTTATTTTTTGCACAACTTCTAAAATCTTCGTAAGGAAGAAATGTTAATTGTTGGCAATATCTTAAAGAAAGAAATGTTTATTATTTCACCACTTTATAATGTATGTTTTTTCTCCATTGTCTTCTTAATGATCCCACATAAATTTTCTGTTTCAAACACAGATTTCGTAACCTTTTTTTTTACCAATTACTTTATTCAATAATTGTGCTTAATTTTCATTTTTCTCGCGAGTATCAGTGAGAATTCTACATTTGCCAAGTTTTCGTCCACCTCTTTTCTACCAGAGGCCATGGCCCTAGGAACAAGATGTTGCTGTTTTTGGCAAAATGGCTTCCATAGCCAAAGACCTGTAGAAACCAAACTTTGTTTTATATCATTTTTTTTCCTTTAATGATTACAAAAAATATCTGCTATACATTAAAACATAAGTTTGCGCTTAATTTCACAAAATAAGACTTCAAATTGAAGTGAAAAAATTTAGTTTTGATCATCCAATCAAGACTTTCTTTTCTCTTTAACTATAGCTTCTTCTTTCTTTCACTAAAAATGGCTGTTATGATTTGAAACAATGTTGTCACTCACTCCAATGAGTAAAAATGCTGTAAAATAACAATTATTTAAATAAAGCATGGTGGCCCTAGGTACAAGGGTTTCAATACACAGTATCTATATATATAAAAGAGCTTGTCTGTTTGTTTGTCCGCTATAGAATCATAGACTGTTTCACCCACCGGGACCAAATTCGGCACAGTTAATGTTTTGGACCCGAGAAACTTAAATCAGGAAAAACGAAATTTGGGGCTCAATTAGTTTTTTTAAAATTAATTTTTTAATGTTTTTTGTGCCCGATAGAGGTGCGTCTACCCCCTGTGGATTCCCCTCGACCAGCTGCGTTAAGAGGCGTGGTTTGAGGATGACGGAGAGGGGGGGGGGTCAAATTCCAATGTGCGGGAGAAAGAGGGTTGGGAATGACCTTAAAATCAGACGAAGGTCCGCAGGCTCAAAGTTTCCTTCTTTCTTATTGCTTGTATATCATTTCAGTAGAAACGTGCTAAGCGCATTCTGTCTGGCCAGATGAACATGAAGAGCGGGAGTGCAGCCCAGTATTTTTTTGATGGAATGCATGAAATATTTTATATCTATATATCTACCCGGGCAACGCCGGGCAATAATGCTAGTAATATATAAAGGAATTGTTGGTCACAAAATTGTTTACGTAATGTCATTTCTGATATACCCTTGACATTTACGAGTGTAAAATTTACAGTAGAAGTTATCTCGAGAAAATGAGATCATAAACTGGAAGTTGTCATAAAATAGCGTAAAAAATTAAATGTTAAACTTCTGAAATTAAAGATGGGCCCGCGTCGTGTTAGCTAGTTGCGCTTAAGAGAGGGTATTCAGTTTCGATTGCCGACGAATTTAATTCAGTTCCTTTGTAACTTAGTCGGATTTGGGCGCGTTAAATCCGTAGACTGGAAAGTTCTTCTATGGGGTCAGTGGGTGCTCAGCCAAAATTGAGGAGACACCAAAGGGACACATGTTAAATCGCCGGTGTGATGCTTCCAGATAAAAAGCAGTCAACAAATTACCTGACAGTTGAGCCTGAGGTAAAGATAATCTAGTGGCCGTTCAAAAGGGCAATTGACTCAGGGAAAATGTCCGCATGAGGAGGAAAAACTTTGTAATAATTACCAGATAAAAAGAACTTTTTATATACCATGTTTTCAAATTTTCTGCTGAATTTTATAAACTTGACAATTCTATGCATTAATAAATACTTTATAAAAATTTTTTTGATGAATTATCCCATCTATGCATTAATAAATACTTTATAAAAATTTTTTTGATGAATTATCACATGAACTCGAAAGAAAATGAAGTTAACTGGGAGTTAACTTGCGTTTGAATTTTCTTTCCCGTCCCGGACGACAGATGGCTGCACCAGTCTACAAAACAAAATTAACTGAAAATGAATTCAAATTCTGATTAAAGATGGCTAAAAGTATTAAAATAATGCATTGTCATCGTGTTCTGAGCTATTCTAATAGTTTCAAATGTCTAGCTAGTCGGGAAGTTAGTTAAAAATCGATTGCAAGATTTGTACTGGACGAACACACAAGTCAGCGAGTTAATAAAAACATGGCAAACATGTTTAGTTTCGGAGTAAGCGTTTAAAAGGTGATCTGTGCGTATTAGATATATTGTCAAAGTTGAAAATATTGAACTTTATTTTCTTTCGTTCAACAAACGATGTTATTCTCACTAAGACATCTGCCATCTCTACAGCAGAATATATTTTCTAAGACTGAAAATATATTCTGCTGTAAATGCAAAACGTAAGTCAACATCATTTTGTATTAGAAACTAATGTCAATACAGTGATTTCCGCTTATAAGAATCACGTTTGTTATTACTGTTTTTGATTCCTATAAGCGGTTGATTCTTATAACCGAAATTTAGGTTTTTGGACAGGAACACACACACCTATATATACATATATTAGCTAATTTACCATAAAATACTCTTTAATTTACATTAACTATCTTTTATTAAAATTATTTTTTATAGTTTTAAAAATACAACTTAATTTTTAGACCTATAAGTAGATACACATGATTATAGTAAGAGAAGAAAAAAATACAATATTTGTTACAACATACCTGCTTAACAGTTTTAACATTTCAACTACAGGAAGGGAGCAAGAAAAAGTTTTCTACGGTAGTTTGACGTAATGAAGTTTTCAGAAGGCTGTTTATACCTCTTTCAATACTTATAGTCTCAGACGAAGATTTACTCTGACGGTAAAGTTGCCCCCGGGTCAAGCTAATAGGACAGTGTTGTGGTAAAGCGTTTAAGGGGAAACTATTATGTTATGTCTAATAAAGAAAGGGGTGAATTTTACGACTCTATTCCATCCCATCTTATCAATCTTTCTTAAAAAAAAAAAAGAAAGAACTTCGTGCCTTTTGAGGGTTTAAGTAGCTTTTTTTTTGAAAAATGAAAGGAAAGCGAAGAGTGTAAACTGATTCTTAAAACCGGCGGATTGATTCTTTAAAGCGAAAATTTTAACATGGAAATAATTCATTTGTTTTTGTTTTCGCGATATTGATTCTTTTAAACGGTTGATTCTTATAACCAGTGATCACTATAAGCGGTGGTTACTGTACTTAAAATACCGTCTGTTTCAGTTATTCAATGAAGTTATTCAGCGTAATTTTGTTGTCACTTCACTCCTACACTACGTCACATACTACGTCACACTGTCAGCTATCACCGCTTCTGGAGGTCATGGAGGCAAGCTGCTTCATCCGGGGCACTTCTCAGCACATCTGTGACAGCCCTTTGGACTGCTGCAATATCTTCCCGACTCTTCCCTGCCATAGTCGGGTGAATACAGGGGACATGGTAGAACAGAGATTCACAATGGGGTCCAGGGGGACTCGATGGAAGTTTAAACAGGGTCTGTAGTATTCCAGGGGTCTGATGGTCAGGGGTCAATGATAAATTCTTCTGTTTTAAATTTAATTTAATTTTTTAGGAATGTAATTATCCTATATATAATAGCCGTTGTCTCTGTATGACACTTCCGGGCTGTACTCATCTTTCAATTGAAGCCCTCAGTAAACAAAATGCCGGTTAGGCTTAATTTCAATTTCAGATTTGGATCAGAATTTTTTCTTACCTAAAAACAAATATCTTCTCCGTCAAATCACGTTTGTTCAGGCTATTTTTCTATAAAACATTCAGAACTAAAAAAAATTTGGATATTTTTAGCTGTATATTTAACAGTTTTTCAAAATCTGTTTACTTTTGCGATGAATTCTGAAAGTAAACAACAAACTTGAATGTGAATGAATCGCGTAGTGAACTGTAAAAAATTTTTTTTAACTTTCATATAAATTTTTCATTATGACGTCATTTTTAGTATTCTGACGTCAAAATGACGGGTTGGATGGCAGTCTACTACTCCAATCGCATGAAAAACTAAATAAATAAAAAAATAATGAAAGGGATTGCTTTTACAAGGTGTGGATTAAATGCAATATTTTAGATAATTCGGGATATTTTTTAACTTTCATATACTTTTTCCATTATGACGTCAAAATGGCGGGTTACCTACTAGTTAGATAATAATATCCGTTTTAATATGTATACAGATTTGCATAGGGTGGAGTGGTCCACGCATCGTCGATTGTCCTTTTATATATGTTTCAAATGCCGCCGTCGGCTTTTATTTGTATATAAACACTAGGTAGAACTGGAGGAAATCCACTGGACCTTAAGGGGGGAGATAACCTTAAAACCTTCAAAAAACTCGATTTTTTATTATGATTTCATTTTAAAAAATGGAATGTAAGGAATCTTTTTAAAAAAATGAAATCAGTAAATTTTTTTTAGTGACATATATACAGTCGAACCTCCATATATCGAACTTCCCCATATCGAAATTTTCTATATATCGAACTCTTAGCGAATCTCCATGTTCATTACATAGAAAAAATTGTTTCTATATATCGAAAAAATCTCTCTATATATCGAAATTTTTTTCAAGACATATTGGGAAATTTTATTCCACTTTTGAATAAAATCTCCCAATTTTCGGCGTTTGAAACAATACGTCGTGGACTTCAATTCTCGGAAAATGTCCCTGATGAAGTTTTTAGTGGACTGAATAAATGCGAACATTTCTTTGATGAACTTTCCGCAAAACTGGCTGTTCGGCAAGATATTCGTAGTTTTTTTTTTAAAAAGAATGAAACTGTGATCATTGTAACCACTGTCTGGATTATTGTTTTTTTTAAAGGTATGTAGTACTCAATAAATCTTTCATATTAATTCATTTTTTAGTTACTAACTTTCATTTAATATTCGCATATAAATTAGAAATTAGAAATGGAGTTTCGTATACGAAAATTAGCTTTAATTTTAATGTTTTAGGAGAATTATGATAAAGCTAAGATCAATTATATATATCGAAATTTCTATACATCGAATTAATTTCCAGCAATTTGCTACTTCGATATATGGAGGTTCGACTGTATTTATATTCGTTATGTTAGTTATTGTGACTATACGACGATATGCAATTTCAGGCCAAAAATTTTTAAAAAATTATCAATGCATCTACCACGACCACCACATTAATTGAAATGTAACTTTTGTGCAATTACGATCTGTGTTTCTGAAATCTTGATTATATTTGTGAAATTTGAAACGAAAGTAGCACAAAAATAATAAAACATTACACATAATGATCCTATTTTTCTAATTTTTGTTCACATTCCTAGTCAAATTTTTATCTTTAAGTGTTTTATGTGCAACTAGCTGAAAACCCGCACTTCGCTATGGATTACATTCATATTAAATACAACGGTCAATGTATGCAATTAATGCCAATATCAATATATATATATATATATATATATATATCATATATTTATAATAAATACGATGATCAATGTATACAATTGATGTAAAAAATATATATATATATTTATAACAAAATCGTAAGAGATATTTTTATACACAAAATAATGTAGAAGAAAATATTTAAATTAAATGAAATAGGAAATATTAAAGAATATAGTACAGTTAATATAGTACAGTTTGAGGAACATGATATCTTTTACTGTATTTTAATATTTTTTTGGATAATGTCCAATCGTCTGCCGCATTAGTAAGAAAAAAAAATTGTCTATTTAGTTGTTATGCACGTTTAATTGTTATGCAAAGTACCAGAAAAAGAAATCATGTGATCGGCATTTAATAAATTAAATTCTAAAAATTAATTTTTAAAAATTCACCAAAAATCGAGAAATGGAGGTAAAAGTTCGAAAAAAATTTCATTTTGAAGGAATTTTTATGATCTTTCTCGCGATATAAATTTTAGAACCCTCAATGTATTATTTTAAATGCAAACGTAAAAAAACTTTAAAAAACAGCTTAAAAATTTAATTTAAAAAAATCTAAGAAGAATTTTTGAAAAATCTTTCTTAGTGCACCCCTACACTATTAGAAGAATCGCCATGCAAATTGTCAGCCCTTTAGGTCCAGCGGTTTGGTCTGTGCGTTGTATGTCAGTCAGTCAGTCAGTCAGTGAATGAATGAGTCAGTTACGGAACTGTTTTATATATATAGATTATTAGTATTATAATTATGTTGTATGCTGTATATTATAGAGAAATATGTGAGGGGGTCGATGAAGAAAATCATTGTTTTAAAGGAGGTCGATGTAGGCAAAACGTAGGGAATCCCTGCACTAGGGAATATCCCTAGCTTAACTCAGAACTGAATGTGAACCGAGTGCTTAGAATCCCCGTCCACCACGCCACCCGTGTCACTTCCAACAAGCCTTACAGTGGGTTGGTAAGCACAGCCCTGCCACCAAGTAAATTTACATGGAAACACTTCCCAAGACATGTCTATTCAGAACACATATCAGTAACAACAATTTATTGTGTTTCAATACCACAGGTAAACAAATAAAAATGCTGTCTTGGAACATTTCAGACTATAGAGCTAGAACAGTATGCACGTGCAGACAGTACAGAACAAAAGTATCCTGCTCTTCGACATTCGCCCAATCGAAATTGTTGGTTGCTTGGAATGATAGCACCATATAGGTGAACCAACGCCACCTTAAAGGGACAGTGGATCTTCAACCTCGTTTTTCTTTAATTTTCAATATTTTACTCTATATACCACATGAGTATAATTAATATTCTTTTTTACTACATTGAAGACACCTGTAATTCACAAATAAGTATTTTGTGGAAGAATAGGACCTGTTTATCAAAAAATTCTTCAAAATTGCTAGCAGTTTTCAAAATGCTCCAAGTGCATTCATTTAGTTCCTATTTCTTCCAAATTTCTCAGAATGGTTAATGGAAGCAGTAGCGCAAACCAGGGGGGGAAGGGGTCCTGCCCCCCCCGTGGGTGCCCCCCAAGAAAAATCCTGGGTGCGCCACTGAATGGATGTGTGTTAGCAATATGAACCAATATGAAGATTCATTAATTACTTGCCTTTCCGAAGTTTGACATCATATTCTGCATTTCCATTTTAAGCCGATTCAATTAATAGCTAAACCGAATCAACGACATAAGTTTCGTTTAGATTACGTCATGTCTGGCAAACTGCCATACGTCATATAATTTAAACACAAAAATCTTCAGTTACCAGCCGATAGTTTTTTTCAAGTGAAGTGATTTACCCGATATTTGAATATCGGCTTTTGTTAAGTGTATATAAGCGGCGAACACTTTCGAGAAAACGCATCACGACATCAAGGATACACACATTATCGTAAGCTTCTTGAGCTGATGAAATATTGGAATGAAGTATCAAGCCTGTCTAGAGTAAGACGTTTTGCATTAGTTATGTATTAATTCTTGTGATAGTCCATCACAGTATGATCAAATATAATGTTTGTTTTAAAAATGATCTAAAGAAAACTCCAGTATTATTAGTAAGAAGAAAGATGTTGATATTGTTGTTTTTTATCTAGTTCTTAACCAGTTTTTCAAATGAATAAACTTTTAGTTACTGTTAAAAAGTCTTGTCGTCTATACATTATTTTGAACAACTTTAATGGTTTTAGCGTATACCTTTTTTTAACATAGCTTTTACTGCACATTTTTAAACTCTGCTATTTAAATATAAATTATAAGAATTGTTGACGTGCATGTTTTTAACGTGTACGCTAACAATGTGTTTATCACGAAACTGCGCATCATTCTTTGAAATCACAGATATTTTTCAAATTTATAGCCCATGAAAAAAAGTAAAAACATAAAAAAAATAACAAGCAGAATAAAACAAATAATTATTTAAGGCTTTAGAATCATACAAAAAAAAACAATAACGAAATGCACAATTATATTTACAGTCATACGGTAAACTTATAATAAAAAAATTAAGATTTTTTAATTCATATGGAATGCGCAAGAAGCATTTTGAAAAAAGTGAGCATTTTTGAAATTCTTTTTGAAATACAGGAATTATTCTGAAAAAAAATCCTTATCTTGAATTCTAAGGGTTTTCAATGTAGTAAAGAAAAAAAATTATTCTCATTTTGTTTATAGAATTACAAACTGAAATTGAAATATTCGAGTTTGAAAGTGCCTTGTCCGCTTAATAAATTAGACTGAGCAACACTTTCGGCAATCAGGAGTGGTTCTTACCATCCTCCTAAACCTAAGAACCACAGGGAGGGACTTTCCGGCCTACAGATATATACAGATTATATACAGCGTAGCCAAGAAAGCTTCGGACCTTGAACCTATTACCTTTCGAACAAAATACCGAACCACAAGAACCCTGGCCTGAAGCGTAATTATCATTCTAACAATTGCTTTGTCTGAATTCATTCTGAAAGTTGTATAGACTATTTCAAGCAAAAATTTTTTCCCCGCAGAATGCTGTGTCTTACTCCCTGCTAGACTTTAGGCCAAGGTCTATTTAACTGTCGTGTTGTTTGAGGCAACAGTAGCGCTCAAAAAGGATTGATGTAAAAGTTCTAAAAAATTTGCCAAAATTTCGAAAATTTCTATTTTGCTTCTAATATTTCAGTGTCATATGTCTTCTTGTATATATCTTAAAAGTCGGAAGGAATGAGCATAATTTTGAATTATTAAACGTAATGTCATTTTCTGGGGTCTCTAAATTCACTAGAAAATATAAAAAATTTTGTTGCCACCAGGTAAAACGAATACGGACTGAAATAAAATTTAGCGTCATTTTTTTTTTTTACTGATTGAAAAATTATACAAAAGAAAAGGACATGCATCTACCACTAAAATCATTTCAAAATGATATATCTCTCAGACGTGCTATAAATTAAAAAAAAACTGAAATGTAATATATCAAAATGAATATGATACCAAATGAAGCGTCTACTACATTTAAAAACGTCTTCTCGCGCAAATATGGATATTTCCATATCCACATTTGCGTATAAAATATTTTGCATGCATATTTATGAGGTAGAAATACAAACATTGTATTTCTGTTGAAGATGGTAAAATAGATAATCTTTCCTTTTCATATTCAAAACAGATAGCATAAAGAAATCTCTTGAAACAAAAATATTAAGATTCCTCAAATGTAGCTTCGTATTCATGGATTTAGGTGGGATAAATGGCAGTAAATTCAGTATTTTAACGCGAAAGTTTGCCTTGAACTGAATGATTCAACACTGCGTCATCCCTTATGAAACAAAAATGCATTTGGGAGCCATAAAGATTCTAAGTGTGATATAAAAGCATATTTTCACATATTTTTCAACTAAAGATGTAATGCTTAAGTAAGCTAAGATATAAAGAAAACTAATGAATTCGAACTCCGTTATACTACTTCAGTGAAGAGTAAATAGTAGTTAAACATATTACAGTAACCACCGCTTATAGTGATCACTGGTTATAACAATCAACCGTTTATAAGAATCAATATCGCGAAAACAAAAACAAATGAATTATTTCCATGTTAAAATTTTCGCTTTAAAGAATCAATCCACCGGTTTTAAGAATCAGTTTACACTCTTCGCTTTACTTCCATTTTTCAAAAAAACCTACTTAAACCCTCAAAAGGCACGAAGTTCGTTCTTTTTTTAAAAGAAAGATTGATAAGATGGGATGGAATATAGTCGTAAAATTCACCCCTTTCTTTATTAGACATAACATAATAGTTTCCCCTTAAACGCTTTACCACAACACTGTCCTATTAGCTTGACCCGGGGGCAACTTTACCCGTCCGAGTAAATCTTCGTCTGAGACTATAAGTATTGAAAGAGGTATAAACAGCCTTCCGAAAACTCATTACGTCAAACTACAGTAGAAAACTTTTTCTTGCTCCCTTCCTGTAGTTGAAATGTTAAAACTGTTAAGCAGGTATGTTGTAACTTGTAACAAATATTGTATTTTTTTCTTCTCTTACTATAATCATGTGTATCTACTTATAGGTCTAAAAATTAAGTTTTATTTTTAAAACTATAAAAAAAATTTTAATAAAAGATAGTTAATGTAAATTAAAGAGTATTTTATGGTAAATTATCTAATATATGTATATATAGGTGTGTGTGTTCCAGTCCAAAAACCTAAATTTCGGTTATAAGAATCAACCGCTTATAAGAATCAAAAACAGTAATAACAAACGTGATTCTTATAAGCGGAAATCACTGTACTTGATTTCTTAAAGGTTTATTGATGATTTTCATTTAAATCTTCCGCAATCGTTTTGATTCTAAGCACAATGTATGACATTTTTAATACCGAATAGAAGATTAAAGTTATGCGGCACACTTAATTTGGCGATTTTTTTTTCATTTTAAAATACAATTTGGCATCTCAAGAAGATTGAGAAATTTTGATTTTGATCCAGCAATTATAACCGTAGCAAAAGCGCCATTCTTTCCTAATTTTTTAGTAGATTTATTTAACTTCTTTGAACTTTTTCCCCCCGTTTTATCGGTGTGTGTCAAAGTTTAAAATAGTGAAGCCTCAAATGATAATTAAAAGATGAATTCTTTTTTTTACGTAATCGAAATTATCAATTTAATTGAATTAGGGATGGATTTTACATTAAAATGAAAAAGACTTTTTAAATGAAGAAAAAAAAAATAAAGGCAGAAAATGAATTTCTTAATATAAAGGACCCTTTTTGCATGGCTTAATCCACACTTTATGACACTAATGTTCAAACGTATTATCGAAAAAATACCTTTCGTAAAAAATCAGTGAAGTATATTAAAATTTGAAAGACAGAGAAGACGGTTTTTTATTTCTTAGATAACCTTCCCCGACTTCTTAGATAGTAACTTTTTCCAACGTTATTTTTTTCTTGTGAAATCATTTCGCGTTTATAATACACGAAATAAATAAAAGACAAATACGGAAATTTTTTTAAAGGGTAATGAATATTCTTAAAAACTTGAAGGAAGTCACTTAGACTTGGATCGTATTACAAAGTGAGCATCCATTATCTAAAATCTGTGGTACTTGAAGCATTTCGGATTTATTAAGATGCATATTCATAACAATGGATTTTTACATTATATTTGAATTCCACATAACCAAGATGGTATCTATGTTCTAATCTTTTACTCAAAATCGGTTTATGTTGAACACGCTTTTTCTAGATTTCTTATTAAACAAATCTTTGATAATTTTGTAGATAAAGCGAAGTTCATACTCTGAACCACTACATAGCTAAAATGTCGCAAATTAAACCAACAATGCAGAGAGGCGAATTTGTTTTGCGTTTTGTTGCTGTTTGTATTTTGTCGTCCCAATACAGTCCCATAAGACATTGAACATGCTCACAGTGATCGTTTTTCTTTTTAAGGGGATGGTGGACCTTTCAAAACGATTTTTGAAATTTTTACCACAGAGATATGAAATGTTGTATATATATTCATTAAAGTATAATAATATTAAACACCTTATAAAATTTTATAAATATTTTTTAAAAAATATTTTATAATTAAAAAATTTAAATTAAATTACCCTTCTTTAAAATGCTCCTTGTGACTCAATTTTAAACTTTTCCCCTTAATTTTGCATTTATATTGCTTATAAATACTTTCTGAACAAAGTTATGTATTTTTTTGTACTTTCGTTGAATAGTTAATTTTTAGAAAATATTTTTATGCTTGTACTCTGAATTTTCGCGAAATTTTTGTACTTTTCTGCACTAAAGTTAAACTTTTATAACCTAAATGACCTCGAATCCTAAAATGGATACATAACTTTATTTTGATGTATTACAGGAATCTTTATTATAAATTTCATAAAATTTCGTCAAAAATTATGACGCGAGGAGCATTTTAAAGACTTGCAAATCTGGAAATTTCTCATTTTGACAAAAAGTCATTTAAAAGATAATTTTTTATCTCCCTTTAATACTTACTACTCTAAAGCCAAGAATTTTTCATTTTTCTTTTCACTACACATTTTAAATGCACTTCATTCCAATATTTACATGTTTTTAAAATATTAATACACCCCCCAAAAAAATTCCAATTTTTGCTCAATTTTTGGTAATTTGAAAGTTCACCATCCCCTTAACCCGTCATTGGTCGCGCTATGAGCGTCTCTCTCACGTTTGTTACATAAATTGCACCCCTTATATGAAAGTGACCCTGGGGACATCACCCCCTGTCTAGCTGACTTTTAGAATCTCCTCAACAATCTGTTATCAGTTCCGATAAGAATCAGGGCGTGTTTCACCTTCAAACAGCCTGCTATTTGCTTAGGTGTCATTTATGTGCGCATTTCTCTCATTGCGCGACCACTGGCGTTTGCTTCACGTGAGAGAGTTTTTCACCAAGTGAACACCAGCGTTTGTGCTATTTTTATAGATAACTCGATGATGTGAGTACGTTTATCACCTAATTATTTGCAAATTTTGTTCGCTAGCAGCGCTAACAAACAAAAAATAAAAAGTGCCAGCTATCTTTGTGAGTACAAAGTACAAAATAGAGGGACGAACGAAGCAGTATGTTTGCGTTTTCATCAACTGGCTGGTTGGTTGGTTGGTTGGGGTTTTATGGCGCAAGGTCCAAAATAGGACATAAAGCGCCAAACACAAGACAGAGGCGAAAAAATAGTTTATAGAAAACCGCCTGACACGAACCAACGACAGAAATTACAGGTACGAAACCAACACCATTTCTTAATAAAATGACATAAAAGAGTGTAAAACAGGTATAAAAAAGTAGTAAAAATGCAGTGTAAACGTTATAAATATATATATATATATATATATATATATATTTATATATATATTTATAACGTTATATATATATATATATATATATATATATATATATATATATATATATATATATATATATATTAATGATGCATAAAAGTGATAAAAACTATGATATATAAAAATTTATAAAATGTTTAGATGAGATGAATGGTTACATAATTCATCAACTGGCACTTAAATGTCTTTATTCCAAAGAAAGGCAAAAATGTTCATCTTTATCCCCCTTTGCACAATGATAACTAAACAGAGGAAGATTCTGGCGTCCAGAGATTATTACTTTTTATATTCTCACTAAGGGTGGTGTCGACGAACTCAAAGGTGAGTACTCTGTTTCGAGAATAAGTCGCAGATGGTCATTGACATTATTTGTTTCGATCATGAGCATTGGTGGTATCAACATTGGTGGCCAAAATATTTATACTGCAAATACAAACAATACGATGGCTAGACGAGTCTTTTTGAAAGAATTAGCATTGGAACTCATGGAACCTCACCTGGTGACCCGTTATTCAGTTCTAAACTTGTCACACGCATTGCGAAATGCAATTAGCCCAATAACTCCACCTGGTGACCCGTTATTCAGTTCCAAACTTGTCACACGCATTGCGAAATGCAATTAGCCCAATAACTCCACCTGGTGACCCGTTATTCAGTTCCAAACTTGTCACACGCATTGCGAAATGCAATTAGCCCAATAACAGGAGTTGAAGGCTCCTAAAGAATCAAACGAAATGTTGAAACCACCGGATTTTGTGCATTCTGTCCTCGAAGAAAATATAGGAAATCAAAAAAGGGTTGTGTTACCTGTGCGCGACCTATTTGTACCAAACATTCAACTTACGTGTGCCCCGAATGCTGTGTTAATAAAGACTTCTAGTATAATATTTTATTTACCAGGTCCATGTCGGCTAATTAATAAGACTTGCAGTTGACGTTCTAATAGAGTATAAATAATATGCTTTTTATAAATTTGATTCCTAAAGTAGCTATGATTTTTATTTCACTGTCGCTATTTAATTTTCCTGAATAATAGCTGTAAAATAATTATTTTAATTGTAATTTCCGTGTTAGTGATTGCTAAATATTAATGTAATTCCTTGAAAAGAAACAATTTTGAAGTGTTGTTATTGAGTAGACAACTTAAAACATCGGAAAAGGGTAGTGTGAGAAAAACTCTCACGCGCGACCACTGGCGTTACCCAAACTGGTGCGAACGATGACGGGTTGAAGATCGATTTCACCTACTGCAAAAACGCTTCTTTTTACTGATTGCCTATTATGATATTTGCCCCCATATTTTTGATTTAAGATCAGAGAATAAGATAAATAAGTTTAAATATTTTAGGACTGACTTTACAAATTTTTTAAAAAAGTATTAGAGGTTTTTAACTGTGCGTTAACAAGTAGTTCTTCGGTGTTCAAATCGATCTGAATGTTCCGGAACATATCAAAATTTTGGACAATGAATATTTAATCTGTATTTGTTCATAATTTCAGGTAACAATCGCATGCCAACGACAAGACTTAGGGTAAGTATGCCGAATATAAGACCCCTTTTGATTTTCATGTATAACTAGGAGAGTAAGTGAGGGATTATAGTACTAACTTGATATCCTTTTAATGCATATATTTTACTACATATAACAATGACAGAAAATTGAAAATAACCTTACAGTTTTCTTGTATGAAATTATAAACACAACTGTTCCATTTTTGGGGGGTCTGAAAAAAGTAGTCCTAATATGAGACCCCCCATTCTACAACTCTAAAAATGAATTAGAATTACTGAAAAGTTCGTAAAAAACAAAACTGTACACAATAATTAGAGAACAGTTACCTATATACACTAATAGTTGAAAAATAAAAGTGACATTTTAAACAAATTAGTTGGTTTACACTATAGATTTTGTTTACTTTTTGTTTTTAGATTCAAATTTTCACATTGTCTACAATTAAGAAGTTCGTCAACTCCACAATCTTCATAGGCCCTCCTGAAAAACCTTCTACATTGACGCCACTGCTCTCCTCGTTTGTCTTCTGAAAATAAACAACAACAAAAAAGGCATTCAGCGTCGTTTTCATCAATACTATCATCACTGCTGTCATGGAGAGAAAGATTTTCATCATCTTCAATTGAGCCGAGATCATCATAGCTATAATTCGGCTTATTCGTTCTCTGTTTTTTAACTAGTGTTGCATTTTCATCCGTCCTTAATATTCCCCTTCCTGTACGGACCTTTTTGCCTTTTCCTTTTCCCTTTATTGTTTCCTTATCCTTTTCTTATATTTCTGGATCTCCTTTTCCTTGTTTATCCTTTGATTTCTTATCTTTTAGGTCTATTCCTTTTTATTCTTGTAGGAAACAAAGTTTTTTTCGAATGTGCTGCAGTTCTTTTATTAATGCTATCAGTCAATATATTTTTATAGGACGATGATGTGATAATATCGGCTTTACGGGCCCTTTTTGGTTTCGAGGTGTTTTTCTCAGGTAACGTAGGCAACGGATTTATTTCTTCAGGAGTCACTAAGAACTGGTTTGAACTTGCCATTTGATCAATACCTTCCACGTTGTCACTACTGCTACATGGTTGTGGAATTCGCCTGGGTGTCATTGCATCTGCAGCTTCAGAGGAAACAAGGCTGTGAGAGTGAAAACCGAGTCTTGCCTTGAAGGTGAAAACCGCCAATGAAAATGGTGATGCCAAAACAGTTGACGAGCACATATTTAGGAAAATAAATACCTCACCTTTGTGTGCGCTTGCAAACACTCGACTGACTCACCGATTACGAATGATGCAATAGACTACTGTTTTACGCTCCAGTCGCCAGGCGGCAGTACTTGATACGTCCTGTACGCCGGGGTCTCATATTGGGCATACTTACCCTACTTTTTGCAAAGACTGACTCGCTTTTGTTTTTATATTCAAAATGATAGGTATCCTTAGATTTCAAATACTCATTAACTTAGGTTTTATTGTAAGGTTATTTATTACATAGGAGTTGAAAAAAAAAACAAAGTTGAGTATCAAAACTAAATTATAGGGTCTCTAGCAGGCAAAAAGTCGTACGCGTACTATGAATGTCAAGAAAAAATTATGAAATTTTAGGGAAATTTATGAAACAATACGAACAATAATGAAATAATAAACAATACAAAATTATGAAATTTCCAGGATAATAATGCCTTTTGAAGTGTCAGAAGAGGTATTCTATCCCATTCCTCCTGAAAAGCTTTCCAGAGTCCTGTAAGGGTTTTGGGACGCCGTTTGGATAATGCAGATTTTAAAAGTCCGAAAGCACCAAAATCCATAGGTGATACATCGGGAGATTTAGTAGGGATATCAGTGAAGGTTATGACCTTGATACCAGTTTTTTGTTCCATTTCTTTTAGGAAATTTACAGTGGATTTTGATGTGTGACTGCTAGCTTTGTCCTGATGGAGTCTCACAGGTACAATAACACTATTGTACCTGGGGTCAGTTATTTCCAAACACTGAAATTGTTGTTTACAAAAAAAAAAACCAATTTTTATGCATTATTTCTTTCATGCACAACTTCTAAAATCTTCGTAAAGAAGAAATGTTAATTGTAGGCAATGTCTTAAAGGAGGAAATGTTTATTATTTCATCACTTTCTAATGTATGTTTTTTCTCCATTGTACTGAAACGGTGAAAAGGCTTGCTACTTTGCACATCGAATTCAAAAATACGCATTTGCTAATCTGCAATTCGAAAGGCAAGGGGAGGATAATTTCTAATAAGAAAAAATGGGTTTTGAAGTTCTGTGATGCCAACTGACGCGCGTCATAATACTTCCTCCGCGTGATATTGAGTCTGTTATCGCAGATGAATGTACACTCGGCACCTTAATATCAAAACCTCCCTTCCGTATATATAAAGGAATTTGGATATTTCCGACGAAAATAATTTTCCACGACATTAAGCACACCCCCCCCCAGAGTGATTCTGATAGGCATGACCTGCCATCAATATTTCTTTGCTCCCTAGAGTTATCGCATGGCAAAGTTGTGGAATGGTTGCAATTCTTGACGCAATATTGCTTAAAATGGTATCTAACTTGTACTAATAAAAAAAACCTAAGTAAATACAAGTATATTAAGGGGATGGTGGATTTTCAAATTAACAAAAATCGAGCAAAAATTGGAATTTCTTTTGAGGGTGTATTAATATTTTAAAAGCATGTAAATATTGGAATGAAATGCATTTAAAATGTGTAGTGAAAAGAAAAATGAAAAATTGGTGGCTTTAGAGTAGTAAGTATTAAAGGTAGATAAAAAATTCTCTTTTAAATGACTTTTTCTCAAAATGAGAAATTTCCAGATTTGCAAGTCTTTAAAATGCTCCTCGCGTCATAATTTTTGACGAAGTTTTATGAAATTTATAATAACGATTCCTGTAATACATCAATATAAAGTTATGTATCCATTTTAGGATTCGAGGTCATTTAGGTTATAAAAGTTTAACTTTAGTGCAGAAAAGTACAAAAATTTCGCGAAAATTCAGAGTACAAGCATAAAAATATTTTCTAAAAATTAACTCTTCAACGAAAGTACAAAAAAATACATAACTTTGTTCAGAAAGTATTTATAAGCAATATAAATGCAAAATTAAGGGGAAAAGTTTAAAATTGAGTCGCAAGGAGCATTTTAAAGAAGGGTAATTTAATTTAAATTCTTTAATTATAAAATATTTTTTTAAAAATATTTATAAAATTTATAAGGTGTTTAATATTGTTATACTTTAATGAATATATATACAAAATTTCATATCTCTGTGGTAAAAATTTCAAAAATCGTTTTGAAAGGTCCACCATCCCCTTAAGGAAATTAAATACAATTTTGTTTAATAAGAAATTTATTACATAGTCCATTCAAAATACATATTTTGTCTTATGTAAAAATCTCAGTCTATGATATGTCGATACATAAAAAAAACTTCAACTATATTTTACACATGATAGAACTTAACTCTAAATTCTCAATTGGTTTGAATTTCCTCTCAAATTAGTTAGTTTTTAAACACTTTTTAATTCCAATTAGAGTCTTCTGTTCTCGAATATTTCGGCTAAACAAATTAATTACATTTGTTTGATCAATAAGTCACTGCAATACCTGCGGAATCTCGATGTGTCTTTTCCGTTAATAAATGCCTCTCGAAGCCAAAAGGTTTAAGGAAGAGAATGAGGTCTACAGGGAACTAAAAGTTTGAAAGTTGTTTAAAAGTTTGAAGAATTTCTTAACCCTACTAGGGGCTTCGCCCCTAGGCTCCCTCCTCTGGTGAATCAAGTGAATGAATGATTCAATAGTTGTTTACAGCGATCCCCCCGTCCCTGCGAAATGGATGAAGCCCGGCTATGGGTGAAAAATCGGATCTTCTTTCATGCCCTTCTGCAAAGGAAGCGAATGAGAAGGTTTTTTTTTTAAAGTATTCCTTTAAAATTCAATTAAAAATCGAAATTTTAAGATAGAGACTTGAAATGAAGTTTATATGAATGAGAAAGCTTTCATCTTCCCGTTGATATAAATATTTTCTTTGTAATATAATAAGTCTGAGAGCATCGAATTTATATATCTCGAAACGCATAAATTTTTCCAAAAAGTGGGTTTTCAATTTTAATAAAAATATCAGTTTGTTTTAAATTATTTTTAAACAAATCAGGTCTTGTTTGAAGGAGAAATATCTGTAGTCTTAAATTGTAAAAAAAAAAAAAAAATTCTACGATCCTTTTTTGGCGAGTTATCGTAATCTGAACATGAAAAAGTCAATATTTTCCCACAAAACATAAAATTTAAAAAAAACTTAAAGTCCGACGAATATGAGACATGTCTTACTTTCTTCCCCACATTATTCTGCATCGATTGGTATCGGTCTCGACCCCATACCCC
>OU015496.1:55775-58275 GCA_907164885.2 Dolomedes plantarius
GGGAAAATTGAAAATGAACAAGTTGTAAAATTATTAGGTCTGACATGGAATTCTTCTGAAGACACGATACAGCTACACATAGCGAGAACAACCGAAGTTAAAACAAAGCGAGATTTGCTCTCTTTCATTGTGAGGACATTCGATCCGTTAGGTCTATTGTCGCCATCTACAGTCATACTCAAAATCTTAATGCAAGAACTTTGGAAAGATAAGTTGTCTTGGGAAGATGAAATAGCTCCAGAAATTTTGAAGGTATGGGAAAGTTTTCTAAATGAAATTGATTGTCTGGAAGCCATTAGAATTCCGAGGTTTATAAGTATGGATGAAAGCGCAACTACTCAAATTCAGTTACATGGATTTGCTGATGCATCGCTGAAGGCATATGCAGCAGTCCTCTATCTGGTAAAACTAAGTCCTTTTGGTAATACCTCTTATCTCTTAGCTGCAAAGACAAAGGTGGCTCCATTATCTATGGTCCCTTTGCCTAGGCTTGAACTTTCAGCAGCATTATTATTATCACAGCTTACCTTGACAGTGATGGATTCTCTACCGATTAACCTTGAAGATGTCCATCTTTGGCTAGATTCTCAAATTGCCGTATGTTGGATTCATTCCCCACCACTGAAGGGTAACCAATTCGTATCCAATCGCGTGCACAAAAATCAAATCTCTAGTTCCAAAGGCTCAGTGGCACCACATTACAGGAAAGTGTAATCCGACAGATTGCACTTCCAGAGGAATCCTTTCTGAAAAATTGCTTGATCATGAGCTTTGGTGGTCTGGCCCGTCCAGATTGTGGGATGATTCTTCTTATCCTCCCTTTAGTCAAGATTCATTCTCTGATGGAGCCGAAGAGGTGTTGGTCCAAACCGCGGTAGAGAAAGAGATCCCTGAATTTCTGCTTAAGTTCTCATCATACATCAAATTGATAAATGTCATTGCCTATTGTTTAAGATTCTTGCACAACTGTAGAGACCCTAATGAACGCCTCACTCAACACTTGACTGCCAATGAAATCAAGTCTTCTCTCCTGATCATAGTTACACTGTTGCACACGAAGGAACTTTCAAACGAGATTAAATTACTCCAACAGAAATCACCATTGCCTACTTCAAGCAAGCTGTTGACTCTTACTGTTTTTCTCGACATATCAAACATCCTTAGAGTAGGCGGAAGACTGTTCAGACAGCAAAATCTGACTCATGATCAAAAATATTCAATATTGCTACCCAAGGAAAACCTAGTTACGGATTTGATCATTGAGTATTACCATCAGAAGCATTTTCATGCAGGTCCACACTTAACGTTAGCTCTCATATGTCAAAAGTTTTGGTTTACGAGCGGACGATCCAAGGTGAGGCAAGTGATCCACCGATGTATTCTTTGTAAAAAAATTGCGCGCTGCATCCTGCCCGCAGATTATGGCCGACTTACCGTCCGAAAGAATCAATCCATCACGCTGCTTTCAAAAAATCTGAATTGACTTCTGTGGACCAGTCACAACTAAATCAAATCTCACCAGAAGTAAAGCCAAAATGAAATCATAAATATGTGTTATCGTCTGCATGTGTACTAAAGCTGTGCACTTAGAGGTTGTATCCGATCTTTCAACTCAAGCTCTACTCGCTTGCTTGAGACCTTTCTTCAGCCGTAGAGGCTTACCCTCGGATATTTATTCCGACAACGGAAAGAACTTCGTACGACTTTTCAATGAGCTGAAAACTTTGTTCTGCAAATTGAAATCCGAAGATGTAATGCATTTTGCATTCATTCATGAGATAAATTGGCATTTTATCCCACCCATATTCACCGAACTTCTGGGAGGCATCTGGGAATCAGCCGTGAAAAGCGCTAAACACTTACTAGTGAACGCCAGTAAATCTGCAGTTCTCAATTTCGAAGAACTGTCAACCTTTCTTTGTACAAATTGAGTCGTGTTTGAACTCTCGACCATTAGTGCCTATGTCTTCTGACCCTTCGGACTTAAGTGCTCTCACACCAGGGCATTTCATAATCGGCAGCTCTTTGCTGGACATTCCTGAAACTCCGAATTGCACCATCAGTTTAAGTGACAGATGGAAACTTTTACAAAAAATGCGAATTGAATTCTGGGACCAATGGTCTTGGGATTACTTAAATCATCTCCAGCAAAGACCAAAAGCTTGGAGCCTCCAACGTCAGAATCTTCAGATTGGAGATTTGGTGGCAATCCATGAGCCACAACTTCCTCCTTTAAAGGGGCTTCTTGGACTATGATTCAGTGTTTCCCAGGAGCAGATGGCTATGTAAGAGTTGTTTCCATCAAAACTGCTTCTGGTGATGTCAAGAGGCCAATTTCTAAAGTCACTGTGCTACTACCCGCCCCGGAGGATGTTCCGTCCTGTAGTAGCTGCCCGCGTTCATAGATGGCAGCACTGATCCAGTAATTTCTTATTTTGTAACGGTGTGTGTAAACATGAACTGTTGTTGTTGACAAAACATTCTTATGTACGTGATGCGA
>OU015496.1:70775-83275 GCA_907164885.2 Dolomedes plantarius
GTGCCACTTCAAATTATATACACCCAAGTCTGGGTAGAAGTGAGCTATATTTACTCTATACAGAAGCGTAAAAAATGTATCTCAAGTAATATACAGTGATTTCCGCTTATAAGAATCACGTTTGTTATTACTGTTTTTGATTCTTATAAGCGGTTGATTCTTATAGCCGAAATTTAGGTTTTTGGACAGGAACACACACACTTATATATACATATATTAGATAATTTACCATAAAATACTCTTTAATTTACATTAACTATCTTTTATTAAAATTATTTTTTATAGTTTTAAAAATAAAACTTAATTTTTAGACCTTAAGTAAGATACACATGATTATAGTAAGAGAAGAAAAAAATATAATATTTGTTACAAGTTACAACATACCTGCTTAACAGTTTTAACATTTCAACTACAGGAAGGGAGCAAGAAAAAGTTTTCTACTGTAGTTTGACGTAATGAAGTTTTCAGAAGGCTGTTTATACCTCTTTCAATACTAATAGTCTCAGACGAAGATTTACTCGGACGGGTAAAGTTGCCCCCGGGTCAAGCTAATAGGACATTGTTGCGGTAAAGCGTTTAAGGGGAAACTATTATGTTATGTCTAAAGAAAGGGGTGAATTTTACGACTATATTCCATCCCATCTTATCAATCTTTCTTAAAAAAAAAAAGAAAGAACTTCGTTCCTTTTGAGGGTTTAAGTAGGTTTTTTGGGAAAATGAAAGGAAAGCGAAGAGTGTAAACTGATTCTTAAAACCGGTGGATTGATTCTTTAAAGCGAAAATTTTAACATGGAAATAATTCATTTGTTTTTGTTTTCGCGATATTGATTCTTATAAACGGTTGGTTTGATATATCTTAGATCAGATACCGAAAATTTAAAATTCTACTACCTTTAGACTCAATTTAAGAAGAACTGTTACATTCCCAACAATATTTGTTCCTTGATACAGTGATAATTTATCGGACTACGCCAAGCAGGCAGTTATGATAAAGATTTCACAGAAGAAGCATAAAATACCAGATGTGTCTGAAGACCGTACAATATAGAGTACAAAAGCTAACAAAGGATGCCCTTTATATTCGAATCGAATTTCATCAATTAGATTATGTTATCGAGAAGGGGGGGGGGCTAAAGAGGGCGTTCCCAGTGAGAGAATTTTCCGAGTTAATCGACATACAAGAAGTAAGACTATAATTTCATTTTTCAGTATTCACCGCTGTAAGATGGTAAAACCATATAAACACTTTTAAATTTTGAAACAGATATTATCTATTAAGAACAGAATAGATTATCGTTCTTGAAGCTTAAAAACACTTGAATCATACGGGGATGATTTTATCGGCTATTTCTCATCTAAAAATCATAATAAATTTATTTAATAAAGGATAGATTCTGGAGCTAAGCTATTTGACACCTTATACGATAACTATCCCCAGATTATGTTACGAATTACCTTTGAAGATCTTGTTTTGAAAGGCTTGTTTTTTATCTTGTTTTGTCTAATGAATGCAGATGGCACTGCGTCAGTTATTCGCTTGAAAGTAAGTGATACTCTGTG
The DNA here is from genome assembly GCA_907164885.2 of Dolomedes plantarius. Taxonomy (NCBI): domain Eukaryota; kingdom Metazoa; phylum Arthropoda; class Arachnida; order Araneae; family Dolomedidae; genus Dolomedes; species Dolomedes plantarius. The sequence goes on from OU015496.1 coordinate 72,336, forward strand.
GCTCGTCGGGGAATACATGGGTTGGAGAACTGTTTTCATCAATAAGTCATACCGTCTCAGATAGTGTATATTATTTGTAAAGGAGAGCGGTGTTCAGTCTCAAACGATAGCGGTAAAGGTAGCTAGACTGATGTTCCGAAGTACAGGAAAGATGTACAAACGGATGCAATTTTGGATGGTGGTCATTTGTGTTTATGTTAAGTTTTGAAACTCCATTATATTATGTCATAAATAAAAGGCATTTTATTTGTATACTGGTTCAGTTTTCCTGAAATAGATCCACGGGCATAAAACCCATGCACCAACAGTTTCCTTTATTGCAATCGCTTTGAAAACTATTTTTTTTCAAAATCATATTCTTCTATTATGCATCTTTCGTTTGTTCTTTGGTTGGTTTAGAGAAATACGGTCAACTTTTGGGTCACATTTCATTGTTTTTTTACACGCTAGTGTTGTATGTAGAACAGTCTTATTTTTTCTGCTTTTTCAGTTTATAAGATTAAACTGTAAAAAGTAATTTATGCGGAGTCTATTTTCTGTAAAATGAAACTTTAAAGCAGAACTATGGATTTTTGCTAAATTGGGGTACTAATTACCAAATATCAAATCATTCAAAGCTGGTTATAACTCTTGTCTGAGTGTGTATGTAAGATATTTCGTATCATAACATCCTCTAGTTGAATAACTTCCGATGATCATTTAGTCGCTCTTTATAAATTTATCTATGATGGAAGAAAACAAATTCACTTTTGTTTAAACAGTCAAATCAAATTTTTTCACTTTAGTTAATAATACCTATAATTTCAGTTAAGATATTTTTTCTAGCCCGATGAATAATCCAATTTATTAATCCATTAAAAAAACAACGACAGAGAGGAACTAAGAATGCAAAACAACACTTTGACATCTTGGTGTTCGCTTGAGTTGTCAAGACATATAAAAGCCATTTCACTTGTAAGATATAGTGATGCGACATCGATAACAAAACATCGATGTTTTGAAACATCGATATTCAATATTAAAACATCGTTGCTAATAAAACATCGCCCAAAAACCATCGATGTTTTTAAACATCGATGTTTTAGAACATCCATTTTTTAAAACTGGTTTAGTAACCTCTAACATTAATGTTACTTCCGTTAGTCGTGGGGGGAGGGGGTTATTTAATTTTACTCTCTGATTGGGCAGACACAAATGACAAAAACTTGGTTGCTTTCGGCTACTTTGATGACTCAAAATTCTCGTTGTAAATACCGCCATGTTTTTCATTCAAATGTCCAGATAAATTCGTGGTATTGCCAGAAGTTTTGAGGGACTTAAGGCAAATATTGCATTTTGCCAATTTGTCAGAGGTTTTGTAAAAATATTTCCAAAAGGTACTTTTGGGAGGCATCTTACTAATAATATTAACGTCAGCTTATATATAACCAGAACAAAACAAAAAATTAAATGGATGCACTCGTGTATATATTATTTGCAAAATAAAACCCCATGGAAGGTTCTGGAGTGTCAGGAACATTCCAAGCGCTCTGATTGGTTCATTGGTTGTTAATTGCCATTTGTCTGCTTGCTAAGGAGTCATTCACCCTTTTGTATTCGTCCATTTCAGAATTCAGACTTACATTTACCGAGTGTGAAAATTATGCTACGTGGTAATTTTTTTTATTACGATACTTTTTTATTAAAAAAAAACATCGAGACAACGTAAAACATCGAGCACAAAACATCGATGTTAAAAAAACATCGGCTTCAATAAATCGATGTTTAAAACATCGATGTTTTTATAAAAAACATCGATGTTTTGAAAACATCGACATCGATGTCGCATCCCTATTAAGATAATGGCTAATAAAAGAGGATGTTAGGAAAAAGTTTTTTTTTAATCCGAGAAAGAAATTTATATTTGCAAAAGACACCACGATATATCTCAGAAAATTTAGTAGTAAAAATTAATTTATAGAAGTTCTTGGAGGTCTCTTTTGAATGAAGCTTATACAGTAAAGCCCCAATTATCCGCGAGTGGATGATCTGTTTTGCGGATTAACCGAGAGTGCCGCTAAAATTACTAACCTCAAATAAGAAAAAAAACAATTTTAACTTTTAATCCAAGCCAGCAACAAGGAAAATATAGTAGGCCCAGTGCGAAGGTCGAAAATTATGTTGTGCATTCTCTGATCACTGACCTTGACGACCAGAGCGGGCGAGTCCACTCTGTGAAGTTCACTAACATTCCAAATCTACGCATTTTCTCGGCCTGCCAGTGCGTCTCAGTTGTCAGAGAGCGTGCTCAGTAATCATTCGTGTTTTATGTTTCTCAAGTTTAGTGTTTCGATAGTTCCTGAAATTATGTAATACACTATGGCTGCAGTGGCGTAGCGAGCATAACTGGCACCCGGGGCACGATACCTTTGTGGCGCCCCCCCCCCTGAAAAACATAGTAATATAATATAGACCCTATATTGGCGCCCTCGATAAACATATAATAACATAATATATAGACCTTATATTGGCACTCCCCCCCCGAAAAGCATATAGTAACATAATATATAGACCTTATGTTGGTGCCCTCCCCTAAAAACATATAGTAATATAATATATAGACCTTATATTGGCGCCCCCCTACAAAATAATATAGTAATATAATATATATACCTTATATTGGCGCCCTCCCCGAAAAACATATAGTAATGTAATATATAGACCTTATATTGGGGACCTCCACTGAAAAACATATAGTAATATAATATATAGACCTTATATTGACGCCCCCCCACAAAATAATATAGTAATATAATATATATACCTTATATTGGCGTCCTCCCCGAAAAACATATAGTAATGTAATATATAGACCTCATATTGGGGACCTCCACTGAAAAACATATAGTAATATAATATATAGACCTTATATTGGCATTCACCTCGAAAACATAGTAATATAATATATGGAACTGACATTGGCGCCCGGGGCATGATAGACCCCCTTGCCCCCCCTTTGCTACGCCACTGTATGGCTGAAAAGGGAAAGAAGGTTGTGCTAACGATTACACAAAAACTTGAAATGATTTCTAAAATAGAAAATGGCGCTTCAAGGAAGCAGATGCGTTTGGATCACGGGATTCGGGAAACAACCGTGGGAGACGTTTTAAAGCAAAAAGACAAACTGTTGGCCTTTGCTTCAGTGTCGGAAATGATGGGATTTTCGTTTTCTGGGATGAGAAATCGAAAAACAATGAAAACATGCACCTGTAACGAACTTGACTCGCAATTAACGGAGTGGTTAGCTGAGGTGCGAAGTGACGGCACCCCCCGTGTCTGGTCCTACCGTTGCAGATAGAGCAAAATTATTTTCTGATTTGTTAGTCCTAAAAGGAAATTTTGATGGATCGTCTGGTTGGTTACATCGTTTTAAGAAACGTCATGAAATTAGAGAGATTGGTCTACACGGAGGGAAGCTGAGTGGTGGTCAACAAGGCTGGTGATTTTCAACGTGATTTTGAAGAATTTGTGTTATCTGAGGATCTGTAATATGAACAAATACAGTAACCACCGCTTATAATGATCAGTGCTTATAAGAATCAACCGTTTATAAGAATCAATATTGCAAAAACAAAAACAAATGTATTATTTCCATGTTAAAATTTTCGCTTTAAAGAATCAATCCACCGGTTTTAAGAATCAGTTTACGCTCTTTGCTTTCATTTCATTTTTCCAAAATAGCCACTTAAACCCTCGAAAGGCACAAAGTTCTTTATTTTTTTAAAGAAAGACTGATAAGATGGGATAGAATACAGTCGTAAAATGCATCCCTTTCTTTGTTAGACATAATATAATAGTTTCCCCTTAAACGCTTTAGCTAAACATTGTCCTATTAGCTTGACCCAGGAACATCTTTACCTTCTAGGTCATATTTCACTTTTCTCCATCGACAAACAAATTCAGGGACTTTTTTCACACCTCGCACATCCTGGTTGGGGCTTCCTGGATCCTGAAACACGTAAATCTTCGGCGAAGTGTCCACTATCACTTAGGCAAACGTGACATTAGTAGATTCAGCACGTTATCAAACCGTGAAACCTAAGCTAGAAGGTGAATCTTCGTCTGAGACTATTGGTATTGAAAGAGGTATAAACAGCCTCCTGAAAACCTCATTAAGTCAAACTACCATAGAAAACTTTTTCTTGCTCCCTTCCTGTAGTCGAAATGTTAAAACTGTTAAGCAGGGATGTTGTAACAAATATTGGATGTTTTTCTTCTCTTACTATAATCATATGTATCTACTTATAGGTATAGAAATTAAGTTGTATTTTTAAAATGATAAAAAATAATTTTAATAAAAGATAATTAACGTAAATTAAAGAGTATTTTTTGGTAAATTATCTCATATATGTATATATAGGTGTGTGTATGTGTATGCCTGTCCAAAAACCTAAATTTCGGCTATAAGAATCAACCGCTTATAAGAATCAAAAACAGTAATAACAAACGTGATTCTTATAAGCGGAAATCACTGTATATAACGCCGATGAATCAGGGCTGTTTTGGAAGTGTCTTCCTACTCGTACTTTGGCATTTGAAAGTGAACATCGAGCGGAAGGTCACAAAAGTAGGAAGGAAAGAATTACAATGTTGCCATGCAGCAATCACAAAATTAGGCTTCTTGTAATCGGTAAATCTAAGAATCTGGCAGAAATACTCGTGTTAAGGAAGTAACAATCTATCTATATATATAAAACAGTTCCGTAACTGACTCATTCATTCATTCATTCATTCATTCATTCACTGACTGACTGACATACAACGCACAGACCAAACCGCTGGACCTAAAGGGCTGAAATTTTGCATGCCGATTCTTCTTATAGTGTAGGGGTGCACTAAGAGAGATTTTTGAAAAATTCTTCTTAGATTTTTTTAAATTAAATTTTTAAGCTATTTTTTTTACTTTTTTTAAGTTTGCATTTAAAATAATACATTGAGGGTTATAAAATTTATATCACGAGAAAGATCATAAAATTTCCTTTAAAATGAAATCTTTTTCGAATCTTTACCTCCATTTCCTGATTTTTGGTGAATTTTTAAAGATTAATTTTTAGAATTTAATTTATTAAATGCTGATCACGTGATTTCTTTTTCTGGTACTTTAAATAAATTTATCGTCACGTGCATAACAACTAAATAAACAAAAAATATTTTTTTTTCTTGCTAATGCGGCAGACGATTGGACATTATCCAAAAAAATATTAAAATACAGTAAAAGAAATGTTCTAAAAACTGTACTATATTAACTGTACTATATTCTTTAGTATTCTTTATATTAGATTTAATTTTAATATTTTCTTCTACATTATTTTGTCTATAAAATTATCCTTTACGATTTTCTTATAAATATATATATATATATATATTTTGCATCAATTGTATACATTGATCGTCGTATTTATCATATAATATATATTTATATTTGGCATGAATTGCATACATTGACCGTTGTATTTAATTTGAATGTACTCCGTAGCGAAGTACGGGTTTTCAGCTAGTACTTATATATAAAGAAAGAGCGATTTTGTACGTGGAGGGTAATCTTCAGAACCACTGTACCTATTTGAAAAATTCTTTCACTGTTTGAAAGGTACAGTATTGCAGATGGACATAGGCTATATATTATGTATATCTGATCAGTAGAAATAAAGTTAGGGGCTTAATCCTAACAATCTCCATTGTTACTGCTACTGTCTTCTACCGCTTTTTGCTCCGAAGTCTTCAACGATCCTTAGCGTGGTGCTATCTATACTTATATATAAAGAGAGAGCGATTTTGTACGTGGAGGGTAATCTTCAGAACCTTTGTACCTATTTGAAAAATTCTTTCACTGTTTGAAAGGTACATTATTCCAGATGGACATAGGCTATATATTATGTGTATCTGATCAGTAGAAATAAAGTTAGGGGCTTAATCCTAACAATTTCCATTGTTTCCGCTACTGTCTTCTACCGCTTTTTGTTCCGAAGATTTCAACGATCCTTATCGTGGTGCTATCGCGGTGGGCTTCTGTTCTGACGCTAGCGGTTCGAACCTAGCCGTTCTCCGGCACGCCTTTTTCTTTTAAAAAATTTATTTTAATTATTAACTAACATAAAATTAATTTAAGGTATTATTTAGGTTATTATTAAGGTAAAAAAAGATTTACAATTTATTGGCTATCAACTGAAAATTTATTGGTATAATATTTTGTTCAACCCGGACAAAGTCGGGACGGGCCGCTAGTTTAGAATAAAGAAAAGGTGTTTACAAAGCAAGAAGCAAAAGTGAGTGACTGATTTTTTTTTTTAAAAAGGTGTAACTGAACACTTTTTGTACATACAGCATGTATATATTGTTTTATGCTTACAGTTGTTTATTTTAGTAATTTAGGCGTAGAGCAAAGGTTTCTGCTGCACTGTACATATGTATGTATTTTAAAAGTTTCATTATGTGTTTGGTACAATAAAACATAGTTTTTATGTTGAAACATTTTTCGTGTTTGCTCTTCATTTTTAGTCTTTTTTCGGGTTAGGGCCTGTTCACATAGGAGTCCGTTGCGTTTCGTTAAGGAAAAGATGACGTTGAGACGAAAATAAACCAATCATAGGCCTCCAAACGATTAGCAATGAAATTTTTAACGCCTATGATTGGTTTATTTTCGTCTCAACGTCATATTTCCCTTAACGCTACGCCACTGACTCCTATGTGAACAGGCCCTTACCCGCGATACCCTTGCCACCCAATTCCGGTCCCACCCTTCCGATAATCTGGGCTTAACTGTAACATTATTTCTCCAATCTATCAATGTATGAAATACTAATCAAATTTTATTTCAAAGATGTGAATTTTGTCGTTCAGAAACAGCTTAGAAAACGTATTGATTTACAAAATTCCTATCATTGGTGTTAAGTTTTGTTCTCCTTTTCTGTTAAAAAGAAATGGTAATAAGAGGATATAAATACTTTTCTATCGGTAAGAAAAGATATTCACATTGTGATTTTACACAAGATAATAGTTCAGGGAAAATATTCATAAATAATATTACTCAAGATTTACTATTTTAATTTAAAAAGAATATTAATATCACTGTGGGAATGCAATCATATTTCGTCTATAGTTAAGGCTTTAAAAATTCCGCATTGGTTCCAAAATTCTTACCTTAGAGGATGAATTTGATTTCGTTTTACATTACAAAAGAAATGGCAGTCTGTAAATGTAAATTTATTTTTCAAAACTTAAGAACATTTACTTTTCACATTATATACAAATCATTATTTTTTAAATAGGAATCCACTTTTCTGGCAATATTACCAAAGTTCCATTCCTTCATGCAGAAGGAAAAACAAAGTAATCTCAATATCCTTCTGAGATAATGATTTGCAGTATTTAAAAATTTGATGTTTATTAAAACGTGTTAAATCGAAGACTATTTCGTTAATCTGATCTCTTATACAGGAATAGTATTACACGGAGATTAAACATCAAAGTTCTATGTTTATGATAAAACTAACTGAGAAACCGCACTTCGCTACGGAGTGCATTCAAATTAAATACAACGGTCAATGTATGCAATTAATGCCAAATTTTTTTTTAAAATATATATTTATAATAAATACGACGATCAATGTATGCAACTGATGTAAAAAAACAGAAAAATATATTTATAAAAAAATCGCAAGGGATATTTTTATAGACAAAATGATGTAGAAGAAAATATTGAAAATAAATATAATAGGACATACTAAAGAATATAGTACAGTTTATATACTACAGTTTGAGAACCATGATATCTTTTATTGTATTTTAATATTTTTTGGGGTAATGTCCAATCGTCTGCCACATTAACAAAAAAAAAATAAAAAAAAATTTGTCTATTTAGTTGTTATGCACGTGACAATAAATTTATTTAATGTACCAGAAAAAGAATTCACGTGATCGGCATTTAATAAATTAAATTCTAACAATTAATCTTTAAAAATTCACCAAAAATCAGAAAAGGGAGGTAAAGATTCGAAAAATATCATCTCATTTTAAAGGAATTTTTAGGATCATTCTTGTGATATAAATTTTATAACCCTCAAATTATTATTTTAAATGCAAACGTAAAAAAAGTTACTAAAACAGCTTAAAAATTTAATTTTAAAAAATTTAAGAAGAATTTTTCAGAAATCTTTGTTAGTGCACCCCTGCACTATAAGAAGAATCGCCATGCAAAATGTCAGCCCTTTAGGTCCAGCTGTTTGGTCTGTGCTTTGTATGTCATTCAGTCAGTTACGGAACTGTTTTATATATATAGATAATTTAAAATAAAATAAAATTTGAAGTTTTAACAATGAAGTAATCTTTCTATGCAAACATAATTAGAAATTGTGCTTGCGCCCTCTACTATCGAAAGTGAGATCAAGAGAATTCAACTTAGATAAATAGCAAAAAAAACTTGGTTCGAGATTTTCAATACCCACAAAAGTTGTACTGATTAAACTCATTAATTTTTCTTCCCCCATTAAAATGGCCCCAAGTCATTGGTGAATTACTTGTTCCATTAGAAATTTTGTGAACTGAAAGAAGAAAGATCTATCAAAGTGATAACAATAGTATCCTACAGCTAAATAAGAAATATAAGTTTGAAATGTTCGAAACCCGGTCATAATCCCAAGATTTACTTGGAATTTCAGGGACTTAATAGATTACTTAGGTAATAGAATATGCCTTTGTTTAATTAGAGACATTTATATTTTCTATTATAATATTGTGTTAGAAGATCAGCTTAAAGGGATTCATTAAGGAGGATAACGAAATAAAAAATATATAAAAATATCTATTTTCCCTCCTATTCATCGCATGTGTTGAAATTTCAGAGAGGAATAATGGTTTTATAACAAACCCATTTGTTACGAATAAAAAGGGCATGGTAAAGCTCTGTATATTAAGGGGATGGTGGACTTTCAAATTATCAAAAATCGAGCAAAAATTGGAATTTTTTTTGGGGCGTGTATTAATATCTTAAAAACATGTAAATATTGGAATGAAATGCATTTAAAATGTGTAGTGAAAAGAAAAATGAAAAATTGGTGGCTTTAGAGTAGTAAGTATTAAAGGTAGATAAAAAATTATCTTTTAAATGACTTTTTCTCAAAATGAGAAATTTCCAGATTTGCAAGTCTTTAAAATGCTCCTCGCGTCATAATTTTTGACGAAATTTTATGAAATTTATAATAAAGATTCCTGTAATACTTCAAAATAAAGTTATGTATCCATTTTAGGATTCGAGGTCATTTAGGTTATAAAAGTTTAACTTTAGTGTAGAAAAGTACAAAAATTCCGCCAAAATTCAAAGTACAAGCATAAAAATATTTTCTAAAAATTAACTATTCAACGAAAGTACAAAAAAATACATAACTTTGTTCAAAAAGTATTTATAAGCAATATAAATGCAAAATTAAGGGGAAAAGTTTAAAATTGAGTCGCAAGGAGCATTTTAAAGAAGGTAATTTAATTTAAATTTTAAAATTATAAAATATTTTTAAAAAAATATTTATAAAATTTTATAATGTGTTTAATATTGTTATACTTTAATGAATATATATACAAAATTTCATATCTCTGTGGTAAAAATTTCAAAAATCGTTTTGAAAGGTCCACTATCCCCTTAACGATAATAGGGAATTATGCAAGATTTGAAATGAATGTAAGCCAGGAGCAATATATTTAACCCTCGTCCACAGAAATTTAATAAAGAAATCAGAGAACGTGCAGTAAACGGATAGTTTCAATAAAACATTCCAAAAAAAAATGTATGTATTGATAGTAAACAAGAATGGAGTTTTCGTATGGGAAAGAAAATGAAGATGTATCGTTAGGTTATCTTTCTTTAATCAGAACTCGAGATCGGCAGCAAAGACGTCTTACATACAAAATGTTCTCACAGCACACCAATATTGATTAAGTGATATGAAAGATGTCTTACGAAAGATCTTTGAGTGATGGAATTTTATTAGATGGATTTCCCGATAGCGGAATGAAAAAACCAATGAACTAAAATGAAACTGGATTCACAATTTAGAGACGAGAGTATAAAAAAGGAAAGTTGGGGGAATAAAAAACAAATAAATATATACTTTAGGATTTTATAAATTTCTTTTCAAAATCAGCATATCGAGTGTTTTATATATAATACGTCTCAAATGTATAGTAAATGAATTTTAGCATTGATTTTTACTAATGATATCCTCTTAGAAATTTGAAGAATACTTTTTAAAATATAAGAGGATTGAAAGTTTCGGCATTAATTGAACAAATATTTAATATGAAAAATGCTCAATAACTCTGATATAAAGTGATTATTAACATTAATTCATACCTAAGAGAAAGTAGTGAAAGTAAATCATTGAAAGAAAAAAAAAACACGGGTGGGGAGTTTTTCTTCATTGGGAAATATAGATTCAAATTTAAATTGTAATGTACGGAATTGATGCACCTATAAAGTCTTGTAAACTGGAAATATTTAGAAATAAACAAGAATAAAACCCTTTTGAACTTCTTTTAGCACCTATTTGCTTCACGTAAAAATAATTTAATTTACACGATTTGATGTGCATATTTTGAAATGTTTGGCTTCATGTATACACGTTAATCGCATTTATATTAACCCTTTGAGGGGCGGTGTTTGCACAGTGCAAACGCTTAAATTTCGCCCTTCTTTCACTTGCATTCAATGTATTCCAGTTAAATGAGGATAAAAATGGTTTGTGCTGCCATCTGTTATCAGTTTAAAGGAGTAAAATCATATTACAACCTTTAATGGGAAAAATTTTCAAGATTTTTTAGGTTAAAAAAATCGAGAAAAAGATTTGCGCCATGCAAACGGTCAAGGTTCTTGCCCCTGAAAGGGTTAATGTATACATACAACTTCCATATTG
>OU015496.1:88275-113275 GCA_907164885.2 Dolomedes plantarius
TATATATAGGTGCGTGTGTTCCAGTCCAAAAACCTAAATTTCGGCTATAAGAATCAACCGCTTATAAGAATCAAAAACAGTAATAACAAACGTGATTCTTATAAGCGGAAATCACTGTACTCCAATTTTTTTAATCTTGGCCCAGTCCAATCATTTTTTCCGCATTGCTTCGCTCAGGAATGTTTTTTTTCTAGGCACATGTGCCTTGAAACCAGCTTCACGGAGCCTCCTGCGAATTGTTCTGGAACTGGCAATGACAGAAGTCGACTCACTCCATTCCCTTGCAAGTGTAGCAGAACTTGCAAACCTATTTTTTCGGCATAATGTTGTCAATGAAGCATCAGCACGTTTCGAAGATAACTTCTAGGCTTCTTATACACGGTGTCTTAAATCTCTTTATGAGGCGTGAAACAGTCGACTCACTGCAGCCGCACCGATGAGCAATACTAACATTTGAAATACTTTCTTGATGCATTCAAATAACAGCCTGGCGCTTACGAGGAGTTACTTCACACATTTTAAAAGAAAAGCACAGTTTAATTTTAAAAGAAATGCAGGCACTTCAGCAGCGCAACAAGCCAAATAAAATTCTACGCAGTCGGCTCGTTTTTATAATAAACATCCAGGATGACCCAATGGTTGGTAAAGATTGCATCACAAATTATTACACAATAGCTTAAAACTCCCCCACCACATTTGCACTTAAAAAATATTTTTTTAAATTTTTAATGTTGAGGCACTTGTCGTGAGACATTCGCCTATACTACGCCGCAATTTCACTGCCCATTTTATTGTGGGGGCACCATATAGGCGGACAATACCCCCTATGAAGGGATGACACGAACAGAGGAATTTTCGTGGCGCGATGCTAGGATTCGATCCGAACACCCTCGGCACCAAAAACCAGCGCGCTGTACCACTGGACCGCCACAAGCCCCACTTAAAAAATATCTGTTTAATTAAAAAATATTATTTTGGGGGGCTTATTCTTGAAGAAATATTAAATTTCTCAAACTTGTAATACTTTTGGACAATAGTGTACACTCGACCTGCTCGAGCAAAATAATTTGTCTTTATGATTAAAAATGAAATTTATTTTAAAATAAATATGTAATCCTTTTACTGACAAAATAAAGGATTTTTTTCGCAGAGTAATTCTATTCCCTAGTGGAAACCATTTTCAGACATTATCTTCTAAATAAAAATCTCCGATGACAGCGAAATAAAACAGAACTACGAAATGCTATAAAAATTCTAATATAGAAATCTTGCAGAGGAATTTTAGATATATCCTTCTAAAGACGGTTAAATTATAAAAGTTCCATCCCAATGTTAGTAAACATAAGGTACGGGTGTACAACAGCGTATGGAAAGAAAAAGTGCGGCATAAAAATGCCGTAATTTGGAAATATAATCACCGTAAACGCATGGTTCACTTAATTAGGTCACAAAAAATCGGTATTGTATTTTAAGCTAAGAGAACAGTAATATGGTTTTTGTTTTTAAAACCTTTTATTCAGAAACTCCTTACACAAATGTGTGAGTCACCGGTAATAAAAAAAAATAAGTGGTTTAAACTTTTCTACATGTTCATATTTATTATTATTATTATTTTATTTTATATTGCACTTGTCCTGCGACATTCGCACTATATACCACGGAAATTGTGCACTACTTTTGTCTGGGAGCCCCATACCAGGGTCAACATTGCTCCCTTAATGCAAATTCAGATTTGACCGAGCAACCGATATCTTGAGGGTTCATACTTTCTCCCATCCACTGACCTTATACAGAGACTGTTCGCACATTCTTTAGACGATTTTGGTAAGCTGTAATAAAAAATCGTTTGCTGTAACAGAAATAATTGCAATTGTACTATGTTTTTAAAAGTCAAAATTATCATCTGCAGCTTGAAAGTTTTGTTTTTATTCAAAATGGCGTTTTTAACGAAGCAGTGGTTCGAAGGCTACATTTATGCTCTTTCCGAAGAGAAATATGCATACTCCGTTACCCAAAAACGATGTGAGAGTCATGGTTTTGTGATATCTAAAGCGTCGATAGGTAATATCGTCAACAAGAAAGCAAAAAAAAGTCAAATTGGAGCCTCAAGTGGGACAAAAATTCCAAACAAGTATCCGAGGAAAAAACGAACATCTTCGACTATTGCAAAGGTACGTTGTTTAATGTTAAAAGAAAATCCCCCTAGCGAAAGGACAGTTGCAAAATCATTAAAATGCTCGGTGTCCACCGTAAACAAAATGATAAACGTTGATTTAAATCTTAAGAAAGCGAAAAAACGCAATGTGCATCGTCTTCTTGCAAATCATATCGCTGAACGCAGGACACGCTGCAGAATTCTATATGAAAAACTCTTATCCAAAGAAAAATGGAAAACAATTGTCACAATAGATGAATCACGGGTGTATTTAAATGATTGCAACAAAAAAAAGAGCCATTTATTATCATAAAAGGGGAGAAAAAAATTTAAGTACATGGTTCAAAGAATCGAAAGAAAGTTTTTCTGAGGGATTCGTCATTGTTGCTGGTTTTTCTTATAATGGCAAGTTAAAAATAAAGAGAGTGGAAAAAAATGTCAAGATTAATTCCGAATACTATCAGGAACATATTTTATCGCCAATTTTTCTGAATGAAATACCATCGCTTTACCCACAGTGCCATCAATCTGTGAGACTCCATAGGGACAAAGCTAGCAGTCACGCATCAAAATCCACTGTACATTTCCTAAAAGAAATGGAACAAAACACTGGTATCAAGGCCATACCCTTCACTGATATCCCTACTAAATCTCCCGACGTATCACCTATGGATTTTTGTGCTTTTAAAATCTGCATTATCCAAACGTCGTCCCAAAACCCTTACAGGACTCTGGAAAGCTGTTCAGGAGGAATGGGATAGAATACCTCTTCTGACACTTCAAAAGGCATTATTATCCTGGAAATTGCGGTGTCGAAAGATAGTTCAGAATCAGGGATGTCAAATAGAACATTTAAAACACAAGAATTTTATGTAATTTAGTTTTGTGAATACAATATACATCGTCTAAAAAATGTGTGAACAGACTCTGTAGAATGACTTTCAGGTCTGCTGATACAACGTGCATTTTTTCCGGTCTAGACACGTGTGTATTTAATGGAGTTCTTAGGGATTCTAACTGAGTGGGGTCTAACGCAGTACGACTCGACTACATGGGGCCCTCACCAAGTTGTATATCCACCTGGTTACGGTTAATATTTTATATTCATATGATTATTATTTATATATTGTACGTGTACACACACTCACAAATACGAAAATGAAACTGATATGAATGGATATCCCATAGAGGTCGCATTCCGCAATGTTGAATCACTTCCTTTCTTATTACTTTTAATCCCACCTTTACTCTCTACACGTAACCTGATTACAGAATCAAGTGCAGAATCGATACTCACAATTTTTATGAACGGAAGTTCGATGACGTCATGCGAGAGTCGAAAGCAGAAGCGGAAATGCGTACCTTTCACTCCCTGATAGGGTAAGTATGCCTAATATGAGACCTTGCCTAATATGAGACCGGAGCTAGTAGGACGTATAAAGTACTGCCACCTGGCGACTGGAGCATAAAATAGTAGTCTATTGCATCATTCGTAATCGGTGAGTCAGTCGAGTGTTTGCAAGCGCAAACAAAGGTGCAGTATTTTTTTTCCTGAATGTGTGCTCATCGACTTTTTTGCATCATCATTTTCATTGGCTATTTTCACCTTTCAGGTAAGATTATTATTAACACTGTTAGTATTGGATATGTAGCTAAAAATGTGGACTGTAAACACGCCTGTTTGTTTTTAAGCTAACGTCAATCCTAACCTAAAAAATTCATTGGCGTGTTCAACAACATAGTCGTGCCCAATATGAGACCCCAAATCATGCCTAATATGAGATAGGTCTCATATTAGGCATGATAATATGAGAGTTAATTTTAGTTTTCACTGTGAAAACTAAACTTATTAACTTTAGTTTTCACTGTGAGAGTGAAAACTAAAATTAGTTTTCACTCTCACAGCCTTTTTTCCCCTAAAGTTGCAGATGCAACGACGCCCAGGCGAATTACACAACCATGTAGCAGTAGTGACAATGTGGAAGGTATTGATCAAATGACTAGTTCAAACCAGTTCTTAGTGACTCCTGAAAAAATAAATCCGTTGCCTACGTTACGTGAGAAAAACACCTCGAAACCAAAAAGGGCCCCTAAAACCGATATTATCACATCATCGTCCTATAAAAATAAATTGATTGATAGCATTAATAAAAGAACTACAGCACATTCGAAAAAAACTTTGTTTCCTACAAGAATAAAAAGGAATAGACCTAAAAGATAAGAAATCAAAGGATAAACAAGGAAAAGGAGGTCAAGAAATATAAGAAAAGGATAAGGAAACAATAAAGGGAAAAGGAAAAGGTAAAAAGGTCCCTACAGGAAGGGGAATATTAAGGATGGATGAAAATGCAGCACTAGTTAAAAAACAGAGAACAAATAAGCCTAATTATAGCTATGATGATCTCGGCTCAATTGAAGATTATGAAAAACTTTCTCTCCACGACAGCAGTAATGATAGCATTGATGAAAACGGTTCTTAATGCCTTTTTGTGGTTGTTTATTTTTAGAAGACAAACGGAGAGAGCAGGGGCGTCAATGTAGAAGTTATTTCAAGTGGGCTCATGAAGATTGTGGAGCTGACGAACTTTTTATTTGTAAACAATGCGAAAAGTTTGAATCTAAAAACAAAAAGTAAACAAAAACTGTAGTGTAAACCAACTAATTTGTTTAAATTGTAACTTTTCTTTTTCAACTATTAGTGTATATAGGTAACTGTTCTCTAATTATTGTGTACAGTTTTGTTTTTTACGAACTTTTCAGTAATTCTAATTCAATTTTAGAGTTGTAGAATGGGGGGTCTCATATTTGGACTACTTTTTTCAGACCCAAAAAAATGGAATACTTGTGTTTATAATTTCATACAAGAAAATTGTAAGGTTATTTTCAATTTTCTGCCATTATATGTAGTAAAATATAAGTATTAAAAGGATATCAAGTTGGTACTATAATCCCTCACTTACTCTCCTAGTTATACATGAAAATCAAAAGGGCATATTCGGCATACTTACCCTACAGATTTTTTTTAACTATATATTGACTTAATATATACGGCCCGCGTGTCTTGAGCTAAAGCAATATTTACTTTTTTCCCCCTTAGGAGAAAAGAAATATTAATAATGCATGCGAGTTCCCTAAATAAATTTCGAACTTTTCCGTAGAATACAAGAAAAAAAACGTGGTTTTTTTCAGTATTGTTCTCGTTTCAGTCTATAATAGAATACTTTTTGTTTTACTGAACATCTTCCCTTGTGCACTGCGATATAAAAAACAAAAACAAACAAGTACTTGTAGAATCCGCGTGAGAACATAGAACGGACAGTGAAAAAACGCATTTATTGAAAAGAATCAGCCTCCCCCCCCCCCCGGGATTTGCTGGAAGCTGTTAACTGCGGAAATCGATGTACTGCGCTGATATGCGAAAACAATACTGGCAGAAATATATTCGAAGAAATGTAATTTATCAAAAGAGTAAAATATTCGAAAAAGTATGTGTAAAAGTGCATAGTATATCTTTTTAAAGAAATCTGCATTTAACGAATATTTTTCATTAGAACTTTGAATTAGTATGACATGACAGTTAATGCTCATAATTCAAAAAGAAATTTCATTAGGAGAGCGTTTTAATTCTACAAATAAAAATTTTGAATTTTTCATAGCAATTTTCGTTGCTCAAAGAATTAGTTTTACAAGATTTTAGCTAGGTCATAGGTCTTGGGTATGTTTTTGGGAAAGATAAATCCAAATTTTTGTTTATAAAAAAGAAAAAAATCCTTCGTTCTGTGTATGTATAACCCGGCTTTACAGTTTTCGCTATTTCGCTATTTCATCTAGATCTTTTCTTCTGGTTTTTATTTGCATATATATGCAATTATAATACAAATCATAAACAATGTAATTGTTTATAATTAATATTATTATGACGATATGTCATATTCTTAAGAAATTTTACGTTTCGAATGCATGACAAGAAATACTTTCATACCGCAATTTACTGCGTTCTGCAGTAAATTGCGGAATTTGTACCCCATATATTATTATAATATTAGCCGTATGTCGTTGAAAATAGCAAGTAATAATTCAACCTCTTTGAAAATATAGTAAATGCATACAGAGGCTGTTCACACATTTTTTAGACGATGTATATTGTATACACAAAACTAAATTACATAAAATTCTTGTGTTTTAAATGTTCTATTTGACATCCCTTATTCTGAACTACCTTTCGACACCGCAATTTCCAGGATAATAATGCCTTATGAAGTGTCAGAAGAGGTATTCTATCCCATTCCTCCTGAACAGCTTTCCAGAGTCCTGTAAGGGTTTAGGGACGACGTTTGGATAATGCAGATTTTAAAAGTCCGAAAGCACAAAAATCCATAGGTGATACATCGGGAGATTTAGTAGGGATATCAGTGAAGGGTATGGCCTCGATACCAGTTTTTTGTTCCATTTCTTTTAGGAAATTTACAGTGGATTTTGATGTGTGACTGCTAGCTTTGTCCCGATGGAGTCTCTCAGATTGATGGCACTGTGGGTAAAGCGATGGTATTTCATTCAGAAAAATTCGAGATAAAATATGATCCTGATAGTATTTGGAGTTAATCTTGACATTTTTTCCACTCTCTTTATTTTTAACTTGCCATTATAAGAAAAACCAGCAACAATCATGAATCCCTTAGAAAAAATTTCTTTCGATTCTTTGAACCATGTACTTAAATTTTTTTCTCCCCTTTTATGATAATAAATGGCTCTTTTTTGTTGCAATCATTTAAATACACCCATGATTCATCTATTGTGACAATTGTTTTCCATTTTTCTTTGGATAAGTGTTTCTCTTATAGAATTCTGCAGCGTGTCCTGCGTTCAGCGATATGATTTGGAAGAAGACGAAGCACATTGCGTTTTTTCGCTTTCTTAAGATTTAAATCAACGTTTATCATTTTGTGTACAGTGGACACCGAGCATTTTAATGATTTTGCAACTGTCTTTTGACTAGGGGGATTTTCTTTTAACATTAAACGACGTACATTTGCAGTAGTCGAAGATGTCCGTTTTTTCCTTGGATACTTGTTTGGAATTTTTGTCCCACTTGAGGCTCCAATTTGACGTTTTTTTCCTTTCTTGTTGACGATATAACCTATCGACGCTTTAGATATCACAAAACCATGACTCTCACATCGTTTTTGGATAACGGAGTATACATATTTCTCTTCGGAAAGAGCATAAATGTAGCCTTCGAACCACTGCTTTGTTAAAAACGCCATTTTGAATAAAAACAAAACTTTCAAGCCGCAGACGATAATTTTGACTTTTAAAAACATAGTACAATTGCAATTATTTCTTTTGCAGCAAACGATTTTTTATTACCGCTTACCAAAATCGTCTAAAAAATGTGCGAACAGCCTCTGTAGAAGCCCACACTCTATGCTAGAGATTTTCAATCAATGTATGTCGGTAATCTGTTGGACATCATCTCGTTAAGTAGTTTTTATTAACAAATATTAGTCAGAAGTACGAACTTTCTAATTCCTGGACTGCTTTTAACAAGAAATCACTCAATTGTCCCTCACTTTATAACACGGTAATAAAAAGGGTACCTATTCCATAAAAATGTCAATGGATTACTTTGAAATAAACCCATGATGTAATGCAATTTTTCTTTAGTTTATTGTAGAACTTTGATATAAATCCGAGGTTTATCATAAGTCTGATTCTTTGTTAGATTATCATGCTATGGAACATTAAAAGTTACTATAGGTTAACTCAGGGGTTCTCAACCTGTGGGTCCCTACCCCCAAGGAGGTGAAGGGCTTTCTGGGGGCTGGACGGGATTTCACAAATTCAGTTCAGCGCAAACTCAGTTCGTTACAAATTTACCGCCTTTATTCGGTGTTAAATAAAAATCGCAGTTATGTACTACGTTTGGGGTTATGTATTCGCTTTTAATGTATCCATTTATACTAAGAAGTATGAATGTTAAAAAATTATGTTGGGTTTTAACTTTTTTAGGACGTAGCTCTTGAAAGCAATGGACGTCGACATCTTGTTTTAGGCTTCCAGTGTACTTAGACCTCATAGTCAAATAACTTCTTGCTTTTCGCATTACTTGGTTTTTTACTCTGTTGAGTTAAAGTGAAATTTGTTTTGGTAGTCTCTTCTACGGCTTTGTTGTTATAGGGAAAGAATAAATTTAAACATGTACAAACTATTAGTGTTATTTAAATTTTTATTAACAATTTCGGGTTGCTTACTTTTGTTTACGTTTACTTTGTTTACTTTTAGTTGGTATGGAGGCCGCCATATTTGTGTGGCTTCAAGCTTATGTGGCTAATAACTGGATAATTCCTTTGTACTAGATAATTTACGCGTTACCTTTTAACACAAATTGAGGTTTTCATATACAATTCAATTAACTTAATGGTAATAAAGTTACTTTCCGCTGGCTTGAGGTTGGTAGACTTGGGTTGGAGCTCAACGCTGGTACTCTGAATCTCTGGATTCACGGTGCTGGTTTATATGTCAACAGTTACATTATCTGCCGGCTGGCTCCTATCTCTGAGCTAGGATTTGTTGCTTGCTTATATTAATTGAACTGGTACCTAAAATTGTTTGTTTTGTCTGTGTATTTTGGAAAGGAAAAATTATTTTTTTTCTCATTTACATGCATATCAAATATATGGTCTGGGTAATTATTGTTTTATTACATAGCAAAAATTTACGTTTTAAAAATTTGGGGTGCTTTTCTAAATTTCATTGGTTAAAGTCTTGACTTTCTGTGGTTCGGGTAGTGAGGTTCCGGGTTCGTATCTGAATGGTGAATTAAGGAATTCCATTATTGTAAAGTGCTAAAGTGCGCTAATTTATCAAAAACAATTTGTTTAAGTAATTATTGTGGTAACAATAAAAAAAAATCTTTAATTGAATTGAAAAGCTTGTTTTTCTTTTCGTTTCTGCAATGCATTATGGTTTTTAGCAATTAATGGCTAATGTCTCGGATTATGGTTAAAATGTATTGAATTCTAGTTTATGGTCTACGTAGTTCGTTGAGTACTTTGTGTTGTATTTATTGTATTGTTTAATTAATATATGGTTAATGTGTTGCTTATTAATGCATTGTTAGTATTTGTATGAAATTACTATTGCACTTAATATTGTAACTGTAAGTGAATTGTGGAACTGCAGTGGTACCAGGGACGCCTTTCTACCCTCTTTTATTTTTATCCCCTTTTTGTGAGGTTTAACTTTTAACTTTGTTTAATTCCGACTTAGTGGCAAATTAGTCACTGCGCTCGGACTTAGTGCTGGCGGGATTGTTATGGCGCGACCTGTTATCTTTCTCTTGCTGATACGCGAAAGCGTGGGGGGCTGATGTGGAGTTTAGAGTTATGTACTACGTACCATACACATGTTCCGAAAAGTCATTTTTTTTCATCAGTCTGGGATTTAACTTTTGGCATTACTGTTGTAGTTTTCCATTAGAATAAAGCAACTTTATTTAGATAAGAGTTTTCCCATGTTTATTGTTGTATAATTCTGATAATGCTTCTATACAGTGGAAGCACTTTTTTGAGGTTCTGTTCTGATCTTGCTTTAACAAACCTTTGAGGGATGAATCCCTCCTTCTTTCCATTTTTATTTTTGCTAGCACTTCATCGGGCCCGCCCATGTACAAAGTGCAATATTCACGTAATTTTGAATGGTTTGTTTTTACAAGTCAGGTTTGAATGTTCTAAGCAGTTTATGTTTATAGCTACACCCTTTCTAATACAGGTCTGATTTTCTGACCCTCGAATTCCTTTCCATTCATTGTTAGTCGTGTTTTAACCGTAGTAAAACAGCGATTATACTGGATTACAATACGACAAAATTAGTAGTTGATGTAATAGATCAAATGTGCAGCTATTACACGGTATTCCACATATCACGAAGATGGACAATATCATCGTTTTTTAGGTTTTTGGACATAATAGGAATCCATTCGCAAGTTGTCCTTAAATGCATTAAACCAGACAGTTTTGCAATAAGGCGACTGTCTCTGCATTCTTTGGCCTTTGATTATAATTATATCTCAATGTTAACAACATTTTATATCGTGTCCTAAAACGCAGAATTATTATTTTCAATTTGAAAAAAAAAAGAGTTTATTACAAAAGGAATAATAAAGATTGAAAGAGACGTTGCACTTTGTGCAGCGCGCGCCTGCTGGTGTTCCCAAAAATTTGCACGCCCGCTGAAGGGTTAAATGGAATCTTAGGTTGGAATTAAATAATGGAAAATGTATTGTAGTTTATATTCTTTATGCTGATTGAGGGATGAATGTTTCTTAATGGCCTCCATTTCTAACTAAGTTACTTTTGTTGAATTAAACGTTTGGAATTAAATTATGTTAAATGCATATCAGTTTATGCCTTAAAAGAGGTTTTTAATGAAAATATGCATGGTGTCCGCAGAAGAAACCAGTGACTGTCTTCGCGACTCGAAGAAGGTTGAGAAACATTGCGTTAACTAATGCTTTCATCTTACATACTGTCATCTGCTTTCTGTGGAGATTTACAATATTTTACAAGAAAAGATAAGAAACATTAAGAATAGTGTTTCTCTTCAAATGGAATGTCTTTGTTTTTTATGGAGATAGATAAGAATAGTGTTTCTCTTCAAATGGAATATCTTTGCTTTTTTATGAGATAGATAAGAATAGTGTTTCTCTTCAAATGGAATGTCTTTGTTTTTTATGAGATAGATAAGAATAGTGTTTCTCTTCAAATGAAATATCTTTGCTTTTTTATGAGATAGATAAGAATAGTGTTTCTCTTCAAATGGAATATCTTTGCTTTTTTATGAGATAGATAAGAATAGTGTTTCTCTTCAAATGGAATGTCTTTGTTTTTTTATGAGATAGATAAGAATAGTGTTTCTCTTCAAATGGAATATCTTTGCTTTTTTATGAGATAGATAAGAATAGTGTTTCTCTTCAAATGGAATATCTTTGCTTTTTTATGAGATAGATAAGAATAGTGATTCTCTTCAAATGGAATATCTTTGCTTTTTTATGAGATAGATAAGAATAGTGTTTTTCTTCAAATGGAATGTCTTTGTTTTTTATGGAGATAGATAAGAATAGTGTTTCTCTTCAAATGGAATATCTTTGTTTTTTTATGAGATAGATAAGAATAGTGTTTCTCTTCAAATGGAATATCTTTGCTTTTTTATGAGATAGATAAGAATAGTGTTTCTCTTCAAATGGAATGTCTTTGTTTTTTTATGAGATAGATAAGAATAGTGTTTCTCTTCAAATGGAATATCTTTGCTTTTTTATGAGATAGATAAGAATAGTGTTTCTCTTCAAATGGAATATCTTTGCTTTTTTATGAGATAGATAAGAATAGTGTTTCTCTTCAAATGGAATGTCTTTGTTTTTTTATGAGATAGATAAGAATAGTGTTTCTCTTCAAATTGAATATCTTTGCTTTTTTATGAGATAGATAAGAATAGTGTTTCTCTTCAAATGGAATATCTTTGCTTTTTTATGAGATAGATAAGAATAGTGATTCTCTTCAAATGGAATATCTTTGCTTTTTTATGAGATAGATAAGAATAGTGTTTTTCTTCAAATGGAATGTCTTTGTTTTTTATGGAGATAGATAAGAATAGTGTTTCTCTTCAAATGGAATATCTTTGTTTTTTTATGAGATAGATAAGAATAGTGATTCTCTTAAAATGGAATATCTTTGTTTTTTTTATGAGATAGATAAGAATAGTGTTTCTCTTCAAATGGAATATCTTTGCTTTTTTATGAGATAGATAAGAATAGTGTTTTTCTTCAAATGGAATGTCTTTGTTTTTTATGGAGATAGATAAGAATAGTGTTTCTCTTCAAATGGAATATCTTTGTTTTTTTATGAGATAGATAAGAATAGTGATTCTCTTAAAATGGAATATCTTTGTTTTTTTATGAGATAGATAAGAATAGTGTTTCTCTTCAAATGGAATATCTTTGCTTTTTTATGAGATAGATAAGAATAGTGTTTCTCTTCAAATGGAATGTCTTTGTTTTTTTATGAGATAGATAAGAATAGTGTTTCTCTTCAAATTGAATATCTTTGCTTTTTTATGAGATAGATAAGAATAGTGTTTCTCTTCAAATGGAATGTCTTTGTTTTTTTATGAGATAGATAAGAATAGTGTTTCTCTTCAAATTGAATATCTTTGCTTTTTATGAGATAGATAAGAATAGTGTTTCTCTTCAAATGGAATATCTTTGCTTTTTTATGAGATAGATAAGAATAGTGATTCTCTTCAAATGGAATATCTTTGCTTTTTTATGAGATAGATAAGAATAGTGTTTTTCTTCAAATGGAATGTCTTTGTTTTTTATGGAGATAGATAAGAATAGTGTTTCTCTTCAAATGGAATATCTTTGTTTTTTATGAGATAGATAAGAATAGTGATTCTCTTAAAATGGAATATCTTTGTTTTTTTATGAGATAGATAAGAATAGTGTTTCTCTTCAAATGGAATATCTTTGCTTTTTTATGAGATAGATAAGAATAGTGTTTTTCTTCAAATGGAATGTCTTTGTTTTTTATGGAGATAGATAAGAATAGTGTTTCTCTTCAAATGGAATATCTTTGTTTTTTTATGAGATAGATAAGAATAGTGATTCTCTTAAAATGGAATATCTTTGTTTTTTTATGAGATAGATAAGAATAGTGTTTCTCTTCAAATGGAATATCTTTGCTTTTTTATGAGATAGATAAGAATAGTGTTTCTCTTCAAATGGAATGTCTTTGTTTTTTTATGAGATAGATAAGAATAGTGTTTCTCTTCAAATTGAATATCTTTGCTTTTTTATGAGATAGATAAGAATAGTGTTTCTCTTCAAATGGAATATCTTTGCTTTTTTATGAGATAGATAAGAATAGTGATTCTCTTAAAATGGAATATCTTTGTTTTTTTATGAGATAGATAAGAATAGTGTTTCTCTTCAAATGGAATATCTTTGCTTTTTTATGAGATAGATAAGAATAGTGTTTCTCTTCAAATGGAATATCTTTGCTTTTTTATGAGATAGATAAGAATAGTGTTTCTCTTCAAATGGAATATCTTTGCTTTTTATGAGATAGATAAGAATAGTGTTTCTCTTCAAATGGAATATCTTTGCTTTTTATGAGATAGATAAGAATAGTGTTTCTCTTCAAATGGAATATCTTTGCTTTTTTATGAGATAGATAAGAATAGTGTTTCTCTTCAAATGGAATATCTTTGCTTTTTTATGAGATAGATAAGAATAGTGTTTCTCTTCAAATGGAATATCTTTGCTTTTTTATGAGATAGATAAGAATAGTGTTTCTCTTCAAATGGAATATCTTTGCTTTTTTATGAGATAGATAAGAATAGTGTTTTTCTTCAAATGGAATGTCTTTGTTTTTTATGGAGATAGATAAGAATAGTGTTTCTCTTCAAATGGAATATCTTTGTTTTTTTATGAGATAGATAAGAATAGTGATTCTCTTAAAATGGAATATCTTTGTTTTTTTATGAGATAGATAAGAATAGTGTTTCTCTTCAAATGGAATATCTTTGCTTTTTTATGAGATAGATAAGAATAGTGTTTCTCTTCAAATGGAATATCTTTGTTTTTTTATGAGATAGATAAGAATAGTGTTTCTCTTCAAATTGAATATCTTTGCTTTTTTATGAGATAGATAAGAATAGTGTTTCTCTTCAAATGGAATATCTTTGCTTTTTTATGAGATAGATAAGAATAGTGATTCTCTTAAAATGGAATATCTTTGTTTTTTTATGAGATAGATAAGAATAGTGTTTCTCTTCAAATGGAATATCTTTGCTTTTTTATGAGATAGATAAGAATAGTGTTTCTCTTCAAATGGAATATCTTTGCTTTTTTATGAGATAGATAAGAATAGTGTTTCTCTTCAAATGGAATATCTTTGCTTTTTTATGAGATAGATAAGAATAGTGTTTCTCTTCAAATGGAATATCTTTGCTTTTTTATGAGATAGATAAGAATAGTGATTCTCTTCAAATGGAATATCTTTGCTTTTTTATGAGATAGATAAGAATAGTGTTTCTCTTCAAATGGAATGTCTTTGTTTTTTATGAGATAGATAAGAATAGTGTTTCTCTTCAAATGGAATATCTTTGCTTTTTTATGAGATAGATAAGAATAGTGTTTCTCTTCAAATGGAATATCTTTGCTTTTTTATGAGATAGATAAGAATAGTGTTTCTCTTCAAATGGAATATCTTTGCTTTTTTATGAGATAGATAAGAATAGTGTTTCTCTTCAAATGGAATATCTTTGCTTTTTTATGAGATAGATAAGAATAGTGTTTCTCTTCAAATGGAATATCTTTGCTTTTTATGAGATAGATAAGAATAGTGATTCTCTTCAAATGGAATATCTTTGCTTTTTTATGAGATAGATAAGAATAGTGTTTCTCTTCAAATGGAATGTCTTTGTTTTTTTATGAGATAGATAAGAATAGTGTTTCTCTTCAAATGGAATATCTTTGCTTTTTTATGAGATAGATAAGAATAGTGTTTCTCTTCAAATGGAATATCTTTGCTTTTTATGAGATAGATAAGAATAGTGTTTCTCTTCAAATGGAATATCTTTGCTTTTTTATGAGATAGATAAGAATAGTGTTTCTCTTCAAATGGAATATCTTTGCTTTTTTATGATTTTTATCTTTTTTCTTTCACGTAATACTGAATATGTATATGCGTGTTATGAAAAAAGTGCACAGGAAATAAGTATTGAGCTTGAGATTCTACACCCAACAGGCAGTTAAGTTGACACTCTTCTTATACTTGAGACCATTTTGCTTCGGGAATCTGAGAGATTTTCTTGCTTAACAGATAATAAAAACTTGGTAATAAAAAGAACTTTTTATATACCATGTTTTTAAATTTTCTGTTGTATCATATAAACTTGACAATTCTATGTATTAATAAATACTTTTGCAATTTTTTTTATGAATTATCCCATCAACTTGAAAGAAAATGAAAGTAATTGGAAGTTAACTTGCGTTTAACTTTTCGTTCCCGTCCCGGCCGACAGATGGCTGCACCAGTCTACAAAACAAAATTAACTGGAAAGGAATTTAATTCCGCTTAAAGATGGCTAAAAGTATTAAAATAATGCATTGTCATCGTGTTCTGGGATATTCTAAAAGTTTCAAATGTCTAGCTAGTCGCGAAGTTAGTTAAAAATCGATTGCAAGATTTGTAAGGGACAAAAACACACACAAACAAGTTAATAAAAACATGGTAAAAACTATGAATATCGGCATATGCCAGATATTCATAGCCTTGAGTTGGCGAGATTTGCGATAAGTTGGCGAGAAATTGTCCCTTTAAGCTATTAAAAAGCGAATGATTTCATGTCGGACCTATATCCGTTTTGAATCATATCTTTAGCATATGCATCAGTAAGATGGGTTTAATCATCATTCTTAAAAATTCACCGTGAAGATGGGACTTAACATTGGTTTATTTCAAATTTTCTTGTTAGCTGAAAGGGAAATCTTTCAAAAACTTCAAGTACTTTATCTTCAGGAAAAAAATTCGTCACGTGGTTTATAAGCGGGGACATGACAGGGGGGAAATAAATGATGGATGACAAAAAGTATCATGGAAATCCCCGTTTCCTCACCTCAGACAAGGTGCTCCTCGAAAAATAAAGATGAATAATTTATTCAAATTCTTAAGTTATCAACAACATGAATAGATTAAAGAATGATATGTCAAAAGTAAACTTTAATTCAGTGCTGTATCAAAGTTCAAAATATCTTTAAACTTTGATAACTGAGTATCCCAACGGGTAGTAAACTGATTGCTTCTCAGGGGCGACTCCAGTATAGAGTGTTTTTTTTTTGGGGGGGGACAACGTCGGCTCTTAGGGTTATATATATATATATATATATATATATATATATATATATATATATAAGATATAATTAAAACAATAATGATACACCAAGATAAGCTAAAAAAGGATAGTGAATTTCTGAAGCAAAAAGGAAATTTTTGAAACAAAAACGGAAATTGATGTATTTAAAAAGACGTGAGGGGGATTTTGGTGCAACACATGCTTTAAATATTTTAGTTATATATATATATATATATATATATATATATATATATATACAGTGGAATCTCGATCTATCGTTTTTCAAGGGACCGACTGAAATGGACGATAAATGCGAAAAAACGATAGATGCGGGAACATATCAAAGCAATATAATCGCTGGGACTGGAAGAAATGAACGACACATGCGGGAAAACGATGATTCGGAAAACGATCGAACGAGATTCCACTGTATATATATATATATATATATATATATATATATATATATTATAGTATATACATATACAGATATACACATACATACATACATACATATATATAGGTCTACGATTATATAGTTTTAGGCTATGAAAAAAAATACTCCGGGCTTTTTTTTTTGGGGGGGGGGGGCAGTTGCCCCTACCGCCCCCCCCCCCCCCCCTGGAGCCACAATTGTTCCTTCAGCGATAAAGATTTACAGAAATATTTAACCATTTCAGGGGCAACCACCTCCCCTGTTTGCACGGTGCTGAAATTTTTCCCGAGTTTTTTAACCTAAAGAATCTTGAAAAATTTTCCAATTAAATATTGCAAAATGCTTTTACTTTTTTAATCTGACGACAGATGGCAGTACTAGCCCTTTTTCCGCTCATTTAACTGTAATACATTGGATGCAAGGGAAAAAAAAGAGACTAGATTTAGGCATTTGCACTGTGCAAACAGCGCCCTTCAAAGGGTTAAACTTTAATAACTTCAGTTAGTTTGAAAGAAAAGTCTGCTTCTAAAACTTTAGTGTTTGAGACACTGAAAATTCATTTGCTTCCACAAATTAATCGATTTCCGAAAGTGAAACAGTTTACTGCGCAGAAACTTAAAAGGAAATAATTTTAATCATTTCAAAATAACATATTTTGCTCTTCTTTAATAATACAACTCTTTCAAAGCTGAAAGCAATATAGAAGTATGTAAGGTATACACAAGATTCGATTCCCAAGAATCGAACTTTTGAGTGAATTAAAGAAGCTGCTTTAGATATGCTAATTTCGGCATACGCGCTTAGTATAAATACCACGCAGCGTCATTAAGAAAAAAGAGGAGGAGGTTGTTAAGGTTGAAAAGGTGTTATCCTGCGCTAGTGCTTATCGGGCCAGAAGTTTACATGGCAGTACTGCTGGTTTGACTTACTGTTCGTGAGTATAAAAATATATTGTTCTTGGAAGCTGTGTTTATACATTCCGTACAAGTAGTACGCATGCTTATTGCTGTAAAAGCCAATTATATGTGCAACGAATTCAATAAACATTGTTTCATGTATAAACTGCGTTTGCTTCAAATTCAAATAGAGTGCCACTTCAAATTATATACACCCAAGTCTGGGTAGAAGTGAGCATAGAAACTCTATAAGTATTTAAATTATTACTTTAAATGAATAATTTTTAAAAATTGCTTCAATTAACAAACCCTCTGATGAATTATTCCACACGATTAAATTTTGCAACCTTTTAAAATGATTTATTGGACTTTCTGAGGTTTTTATATAATTCAGAATGGGAAAAATATTGGATACATAAAACGATACACATCTCTTAAGGAAGCATATAAATTCTTCAAATGTCTTTCTCTATTCTTGGGGGACTGGGGAACAACATTTGTTCACTAAGTCAGCTATGAATTACGAATTTTGAAAGCTCAACTTTAAACTGGAGATACTTTATTTCACATTCCGTTTTCCCCAATTGTTAAATTTCGCAAAGGAAATGTTCTTTCGATAATCTTTATTTACTGGAATAATGTTTTTTTTGCGGATCTTTGAACTGTTTCCGCCAAAGAGCATTCGTTTTCAAATGTATCTGAAGAAGAATTTACATCATAAAATTTCAAAGAAAATTTCTTTTTTAAATGACAAATATTAGATTTATTTCCAGAATCAGTCTGGAACAATAAGAAAAACAGAATTTTTTTTTCTAAAAAGAAAATTATCTATATAAACAGTATTTGAATATAGCTTTCGCAAACTATAAGCGCAAAACAATAGTTAGAATAGTTACTGTTATTTCTTCCTCCGCAAAAAGCTATGCTGTGCATAAATGAATAAATCAGAAAAATGACGCCCCCCCCCCCCAAAAAAAAAAAAAAGAAACACAAACAACACATCCATTCGTCATCATGATAATGCAAGTATTCTGTGCCACCTGAGGATAGATTTAATCGAAAATTCAAAGATATCGTTTTAACTCTGATATTTGAAGTTGGGTTCCATCCAAAAAGTGTTTGAATAACCTGTTCGATTATTTATTACTGCCCTGATATGCCTTTTATGTAAATAATGTTTTTATGAGACATGTATTATTGGGGATAATCTTTCTCATTATGGCAAGGAAAATTCGTACTTGCTTAAGACTGAAAGGCTTAATTTAATGTCTTTGAAAGAATTCTATTTAGAGATTTTGGCACAATTTGACGGTATGCCTGTTATATACAGGCTAGTAGGCTTATTTTGTCTATTTGCAAGTAAGAGTGTAAATCTTAAGTCGTACAATCATTATGCCCTTCCCAAAGTAGCTTATAACGGATTTTAAAAGTCTTTCAAAATACGGTTGTAACAATTTATAGACTTCATACTACATTAGACTTAAACAAGTCTAATTTTTCTTTTAGTGTGTTCTTTACTTCTACAGATAAAATGTCATGCCATAAGCCTAGGTCACTATTGCAAGTCTAATACTAGAGTTCTGTACCACTACCGTCGGGTAAATCTCTTGTGCTCTCATGTATAACTCGTTTAACCCTTTCCTTACGGGGTGGGATAGCATGTATCCCAAGAATACAGGTCCAAGAATGAATATATATATATATATATATATATATATATATATATATATATATATATATATATATATATATATATATATATATATATATATATATATATATATATATATATATATTTTTATATATATATATATATATATATATATATATATATATATATATATATATATATATACATATATATATATACATATATATATATATATATATACATATATATATACATATATATATATATATATACATATATATATATACATATATATATATATATATACATATACATATATATATATATACATATATATATATATATATATACATATATATATATATATACATATATATATATATATATATACATATATATATATACATATATATATATATATACATATATATATATATATATATACATATATATATATACATATATATATATATATATATACATATATATATATATACATATATATATATATATATACATATATATATATATACATATATATATATATATATATATATATATATATATATACATATATATACATATATACATATATATATATATATACATATATATATATACATATATATACATATATACATATATATATATATACATATATATATATATATATATATATACATATATACATATATATATATATATATACATATATATATATATATATATATATATATATATATATATATATATATATATATATATATATATATATATATCCTCTTAATACCTTCTTACAAAGGGAATATGAAATTCTAAAGAGAGAATCGGAAAAATTAGCCCCGTAAGCTAAAGGTTAAAGGTCTAATTCTACGTGTCGAAAACCAGTGTTCTGTATAGTTTCTGCGCGTCTAAAGTTGGCGTCGAGCACTATCTCTGCCATAACTAGTTCTCTAGAAATCTCTGTTTGTGTAACACTGTTGCGAAGTAAATTAATTAGCGCTGTTAATCCTAATCGAATGCAATGTCGATCGACGGCTTAGACCAAACGGTTGTAACCATTGTCGACCAGACACCTAGACGTAATGGAAACGTTTCGTATTTGATTGTTATTGGACGAAATGTATGAACTTTTCAAAGTATAATGGACATTACTAAGCTACATTCGGTGAAGATTCAAGTCAGCTTTACTCTTACTGAAACGATGGAGATGTATGTCACAATGTGGCTATGCATATTTGGTATTCTAGCATAAAGATCTATCTCATGCAACTCGATTCATGTCGATTTATAATACCAATTAGCAGAAAACAGATTGTATCTCGACTCATATACCTTCCTAATATTATATATATATAATAGCCGTTGTCTCTGTATAACACTTCCGGGCTGTACCCATCTTTCAGTTGAAGCCCTCAGTAAAGAAACAGCCGGTTAGGCTTAATTTCAATTTCAGATGTGGATATGAATTTTTTCTTACCTAAAAACTAATATCTTCTCCATCAAATCACGTTTGTTCAGCCTATTTTTCTATAAAACATTCCGAACTAAAAAAAAGTGGATGCTTTTAGCTGTATATTTAACAGTTTTTAAAAATCTGTTTACTTTTGCGATGAATTCTGAAAGTAAACAAACTTGAATGTGAATGAATCAAGTAGCTCAAGTATTCGTATCGCGTAGTGAGCTGTAAAAAAGTGGATGGCAGTCTACTACTCCAATCGAATGAAAAAGTAAATACAGTAACCACCGCTTATAGTGATCTGTGGTTATAAGAATCAACCGTTTATAAGAATCAATATCGGAAAAACAAAAACAAATGTATTATTTCCATGTTAAAACTTCCGCTTTAAAGAATCAATCCACCGGTTATAAGAATCAGTTTGCAATCTTCGCCTTCCTTTCATTTTTCCAAAAATTGCCACTTGAACTCTCAAAAGGTACGAAATTCTTTCTTAAGTTTTTGAAAAGAAAGATTGATAAAACTTTGGGGTGGAAAACAGTCGTAAAATACATTCCTTTAGACATAACATAAGAGTTTCTCCTTATACGTTTTTGCTAAACACTGTCTTATTAGCTTTACCTAGGGGCATCTAACCCGCCCGGGTCCGATTTCACTTTTCTCCAGACAGGCACTCCTTTTTTCCCACCACTTACTTCCTGGTTGCGGATTTCTGGACCCTGAAACACATAAATCTTCCGCGAAGTGTCCACCATCACTTACGCAAACGGGACACTGGATTCAGCACTTCAAACCGTGACACGTAAACGGATCCATTTTGCTGAATCAGATGAACCAGATGCTGAATCAAACGTTTCACGGTTTGATTCAGAATCAAACCGTGAAACGTAAGCTATAAAGTGAATCTTCGTCTGAGACTGTAATAAGCATACGTCGCTAGTATTCACTTTAGTTTTCTAACAAAATTGCCAGTTAGTGTTAGAACTTTTTGATAGTCGAATTCAAATATGATAAAAACAAGGAAAACTCTTAGTTTTTCTGAAAAACAGAACTGGTTAATTAGATATGATGCTCTTCCAAAGTGTAGTCAAAGAGAAGCTGCCTCTTGTTGATTTTATAATCATGTGTTGTTACTTATAGGTCCAGAAATTGAGTTATAGTATTTGTTTAAAAATTGAGTATTTTTAAAATATAAAATATAATTTTAATAAATGATAAATAACGTAAATTAAAGAGTATTTAATGGTAAATTATGTATATATGTGCCTGTGTGTTTATATATATGTACAAGTATATATTTGTGTATGTGTGCCTGTCCAAAGGGAAGTTTCGGTTATAAGAATCAACCGCTTATAAGAATCAAAAACAGTAATAACAAACGTGATTCTTATAAGCGGAAATCACTGTAGTTCAATTCTCCCAGATTTGTTGCCGTTTTTCTTCACATAACAGTCAAAATAAATTACTCTCATTAATTTTAACATAGAAAGAAAGAGGCCAGTTTGTTAACGGCGATGTTAATTGTAAAAATGAGTTAACGTAAATCTGTAAAATTGTCGTGCATCCACTCACAACATACAGCCCGCTAGAGATACCCTACCATGGCAGATGTGTGACAAAAATAGACTCAAAAGACCAAATATGCTAGACGAATTTGTTCGTAAAAGGTTCAGATCCATATTTATCAGTAAAATTTACCAATACATCTATCGATGAGGTAATTTTAGTATTTATCAAAGAAATAAATATAATAAGCGAATAAAAAACTTCCGGAAATGCAATCTATATACTGATTTAAATTAACGCTAGAGTAAATAATAACTAAAGGTGGGCTAAATTTCTCTGAATAGCCCAATTTATATTTTTCTTAGATTTTTACTATAGGATTTTTACATTTCTTTTAAAAAAGGTTTAATTTAAAAGAAATTTGGCGTGTTTCTGTCTATTATACCTTTTTGAGTTAGGTGTACTTTTTAATAGGGTTTTGGAGGATTCAGATTTGTTAAGTATTTAATCAAGACTACTTCTCGAGCTAATTACGAACGTAAGAGGGAAAAAGAGGGGGGGGGGGGTTTAGGAAGGATTTCCCAAATGACATTGATGCAGGTCTAAAAGGTTTTCGTTACTCTGTAAAGACTTTAAATAGGATTGAAAACTTATAAATATTTTAGACTATGCATACTCAGTTAATGATCTAATTCTTAAGTATATTCCCTCGATACCTGTAAGACATTAGGATTTTCTATTTTTTAGAATTTTTTGTGTTAATTTTATTTACAATTTATATGCGATATAAAAAGTTTCTTCGTAAAATATATCAACTCTAACTTAATTGATCAAGAAATATTTTCTTTTGCGAACAAGTTGATCATCAAGTTTCGCTATCACAAAACTTGATGAAGTTTTTTCAATGTAACAATGTAACAATGTTTCATTGTAACAATGTCATTACAATTGTTACATTCTAACAATCCTCAATGTAACAATGTTACATTGAGGAGTGATGGCTACAATTTTCAGAGCTCTTGATTGCTAAGTGATTTTTATTATATAATTGAGAAAGAAGTGGATAATTTGTGGATATTCGTATAGATATTGTTGAGTGCTTCAAGAAGTATAGTACATAAAAATTTGAAAAAATATCAACTTATAGGACTTTAAAAATTTATCATGGACGATGCCTAGCGTGGCCGGCTAAACAGAGTACTGCCGGCGGCTAAGCAGTACCTTACACGGCAAGTGTTACGGCCTGTTACGGCAAGTGTTTAAGCCTGTATTCGGTCAGTTACCTGATAACGGAACGGATTAAGGTCATTACGTGAAATTATATGGAAACGATAATCTGTTGACGACTGCTTTAATTGGATTAACTATATTAGGTAGGACATTTACCAATATATTTATTGTATATAAGTGTAAATAGAATTGGATGATATTGTTGTAATAATATGTGCAATGAACATAACATATAGTTGAAATAATTGTATATCTGAGTATAATTGAATATTAATGTCAACGTAATTATATATATAATAGCCGTTGTCTCTGTATAACACTTCCGGGCTGCACTCATCTTGAAGCCCTCAGTAAACATACGGCCGGTTAGGCTTAATTTCAATTTTAGATGTGGATCAGAATTTTTTCTTACTTAAAAACTAATATCTTCTCCATCAAATCACGTTTGTTCAGCCTATTTTTCTATAAAACATTCAGAATTTAAAACAATTGGATGTTTTTAGCTGTATATTTAACAGTTTTTAAAAATCTGTTTACTTTTGCGATAAATTCTGAAAGTAAACAAACTTGAATATGAATGAATCAAGTAGCTCAAGTATTCGTATCGCGTAGTGAGCTGTAAAAAACTGGATGGCTGTCTACTACTCCAATCGCATGAAAAACTAAATAAATAAAAAATAATAAAAGGGTTTGCTTTTACAAGGTGTGGATTAAATGCAATATTGTTAGATAATTCGGGATATTTTTTAACTCTCATATACTTTTTCCATTATGACGTCATTATTAGTATTATGACGTCAAAATGACGGGTTGGATGGAAGTATACCACTCCAATCGCATGAAAAACTAAACAATTAAAAAATAATGAAAGGGTTTGTTTTTACAAGGTGTGGATTAAATGTAATATTGTTAGATAATTCGGGATTTTTAACTTTCATATACTTTTTCCACTATGACGTCATTATTAGTATTATGACGTCAAAATGACGGGTTACCTTCTAGTTACAATGTAATAACAGAAGGAAGAGGTACCTTTGGTATAATTAAAAATACATTTAATCTCAACAATATTGAGTTATTATATATTGATTATTATATAACATTCGGTCAATATGTGAACTTCGTCGATAGAATCGACGACTGACAGAGCGGAGGAAATAAACGAATTGGAATTGGAGGGGAAAGAAGAAAGTGAAGCAATGAAAAAAGATTATGAAACTATTTATAGAAATAATGATATAGAGGCAAGAGAATGCCTGGATAGGATCATGAATAATTTTAAAACTAGACCCTCAGCAGTGGAAAGAGTAAATACACTAAAAGATGTGTCAACTATTTATCAAATTTTTCAAAAAGCAGCAGACACATACACACTACCTTAGAGGACTGTTAAAAGGTATGGAAAAAAAATGGAGGGAGGAAAAACAGAAACGTATGCACAGAAAGTGGCAAGAGGCAGATCCAGAAGTAGATCGAAAACTAGAAAAAAGCAAGCGGGAATGGTACATGTAGTGACTGTACTACCCAAAGACGAACAAGACTCAGACACCACCAAGAAGGTGGTGCAAAGAGAAATTGATCCTACAAAGCTGAAAATAGGAATTAGATCACTCAGAAAAATAGGTAAAGGAGGTGCTAATAGGTGCAGATAAAGCAGAAGAATTGGATAAGCTTATTGAGGAAATAAAAAAGTATAGATGAACATACAAGTGGATATAAAATAGAGAGGCTAAAGAAAAGAAAACCTCAAGTA
>OU015496.1:118275-173275 GCA_907164885.2 Dolomedes plantarius
ATCGCGCTTGCGTTAACGAGTGTGAGGTTGCAATTTAGTATTCAGTTTTGTTAGGCTTTATGATTTTAAATGAAAATTCTAATATTTTACGAGCACTAGCTAGGTAGAAACAAAAAATTCAATTTTCTAGGGGGGGGGGGCAAGTGCCCTCCCTTGCCCCCCCCCTTCCGGCGCCACTGAATGAGACGATACATAATGTTCCGTACAGCATACCGACTTATAATGGGCCCACGGGACAAGGTTGAATAGATCTTCTGATTACATTTGGTGTTGAAGATGAAAATATCTCTCCTTGGACGGTATCGGATCACTATGTAAATACAGATCATAATGACATATTATTTGAGATAGGGACAAGAATGAATGAGCAGTCATTACAAATGAGAGTTACGTCACAAGAATAGTTACGCCACAAGCAGTCATTACGTCACAAGAATGAGCAGTCATTACGAAGAATATAACTGGTGGGATATTAAAAAATTAAACTGGCTGGAATTTAAGTTTGAATTGGGAAAAAGAATAAAGGAAATTAAAGTAGATATGGAAACACTAAGCATTGATGAGAGCGTGGGAAGGCTTAATGATGAAATTATCAAGTTGTGTAAAAAGCATAGAAGAAAATATATAAAGGAACAATTACAAAAAACCTACTGTGGGAGTGATCAACTTATTGCAAAAAGAAGTCAGAACGAGATAAATGGACAGAAAGATTTTTTAAAAAAGGGCAAAATATCGGAAGATGATACTAGCCGCTAAAAGATTAAAATTTAAAGAGTACTTGGATAAATTAGCGATAAAAGATACCTTTGGAAAGATTAAAGATTTAATTAAATATAGAAAGAAGGATGTTATAGAAGCTGTAAAAGATGAGCAAGGTATTCTAAAAGAAGAAGAAGAAGAAATAGAAAATACACTAACAAGATATCATTTTGAAAAGAAAAAGAGATAACGAGAGATAAATATACAGGGTGTATTTGGAATGAGAATAATGAAATAACAAATGAAGAAATTGAGTGGATTATAGATGGCATGACGTTGGATAAAGCACCAGGCATTGATGGAATAACCATGGGTATGTGGTTAGAAGTACACCTAGTAGATAGCAACATATGACGTGATATTAATAACAGGTGTCTGAAAGAAGCATATTTTCCAGATGCGTGGAAGATACCAAGAGTAATTTATTTTCCGAAAGAGGGTAGAGATGCACAAAGACCGGAATCTTATAGGCCCATATGTTTATTACCGATTATGGGTAAAATTTTAGACAAAATCATAACAAATAGACTAGTGTTGCATCTTGAAAGCAAGAAATTACTTTCGGACGAACAGTATGGTTTCCGAAGGAACATTAGTACTTTACATGCGTTAGGGAACATTATGAGACTAATAAATGAAAATAAGAACAGAGGAGAACATACTTGTCTAAGATCCTTAGACATCCGAAACGCATTCAATACAGTAAAGAAAGAAAGTATATATAGGGAATTGGATAAACTCCAAATTGACCCATATTTGTATAGTATTGCAATTGCTTATTTAAAATAAGAACAAAAACTGGAGACCATGACTATAACGTAGGCGTGCCACAGGGATCTTTATTGGGGCCCATACTAATAAATGAGAAGTAATAAATGAGATTCTGGATAAAGAAAGATATAAAGATTATTTTCACATTCAGGCGTTTGCAGACGACGTAATAATATTAATAAGAAGCAAAGTGGCATACAGGTTTACAGAGTTATCTAGACATCCACTAAAAATCTGTTGTAATTGGGCAGAAAAAAATTATTTAAAATCTGGTATTAAAAAATGTGCATGTACAATCATACTGTCTAAAGGGAACATTTGTAGAAGGCCGACAATAAAGTTAGATAATGAATCTATACAGTACAGTAAAGAAATTAAATGTTTAGGAGTCAGAATAGACCACAAATTAAATTTTAACTCTCATATTGAAATGGTCAAAGAAAAATCACTGAAATTATTAAATAAAATGATAAGGATTAGCAAGAAAACGTGGGGCATAAGACCCGAGATAATTAAAGAAATATATAAAGTCGTGACGGAAAAAATTTTGCTATATGCAGTAGAAATATGGTACTCGGATAAAGTAAGATTGAATGATAAAATTAGGCAGATGCAAATGCCCTTCTTATTTAACATCACCAAATGCTATAGAACTGTAGCGACAGATACATTAAGCGTACTCGCAGGATGTATGCCTTTGAATATCAAAGCGAAAATAAACAAGTTGATGTTTGGTTTATATGAAGATAAAAAAGAAATTAACATTGAAGGGGAAATATACAATCAGAACAATACGGAAACAAGAGAATACAGGATTGTAAATTTGAAAAAAATTAATGAGAATAGAGTGGTCCAAGAAAAGTGAACCGAAAACCGATATTAAAATCTATACAGAGGGATGTAAAAAAGATGGAAAAGTGGGGGCAGCTGCGATAATTTATAGACAAAGCAGAGATAAAGAAGTTCTAAAAGAAAGAATAAGTGGGGGAACTCCTACGTGGCCGAGATTAGAGAAAGAGATTATTTCGCCACTTTTTCAAGAAGCGTGCTAGAGGCTTTAAAATCGATCAGTTACAGAGGAAAGATTATTGGTAATATTAAAGAAATTATGAAAAAGAGAAAATGAATGTATACCTACATTGGGTGAAAGCCCATGTAGGTATTAAAGAAAATGAATAAGTGGATGCCGCAGCAAAAGAGGCTACAGAATTACCAACTGTACATACTTACTATAAGAATTCTAAATGGATGATTAAAGATAAATTAGAAAAATATGGCCTAAAATTATGGCAAGATGAATGGAACAGCAGTGATAATGGCAGGAGAGTATTTGAAATATACACTGCTGGCCACTGTAAATGCAACACCCTGAAGGAAACATGCAAATAACATGAAATTTACAACATGCATTAGCGGAGGTGAGATATGCAAATGATTAGAATTTCAGCGCAGACGCACATCACGCGCGCCTGTGGCGCCACTTCAAAGCGCTATTTAAGGCTTGGAGATTTCGACGATTTCAAGTTCGGCAATTGTGTTTTTCTTGTGGTTTAAAAAAAACGATTAATTATGCCTCGTCGAAAACAGCGGTCAACTTTTGATCAAGTATCCGAGTTCGACAGAGGAAGGATAGTGGCCTACCGAGATTGTGGATTATCTTTCAGGGAAATCGGTAGTCGTGTTGGACGAAACCAAACAACTGTAATGCGGATATGGGATCGTTGGATGCAGGAGGGTACGACGGACCGGCGTGTTCGATCGCATCCACCTCAGCGCACCACTTCACGTGATGACAGGCAAATTGTGCGCATGGCAGTGACGGATCGCGCAGTCACATCACGAACCATACCACATCACATGCAGTCTGTAACGCATCATCCAGTGTCTGCGCGTACCATTCGACGCCGTTTACAGCAGAGTGGTCTGTCCGCAAGACGCCCATTGCTTTGTCTACCCTTGACGCAGAACCACAGACGTCTCCGCCGCCAATGGTGCGATGACAGAAGGATGTGGACGGCAGAATGGAATGAAATTGTCTTTACTGACGAGTCACGCTTCTGTCTGCAACACCACGATGGTCGCCTTCGAGTCTGGAGACACCGTGAAGAGAGGATGCTGAACAGCTGCGTTATGCACCGCCACACTGGTCCTGCACCGGGTATAAATGGTATGGGGAGGTATTGGATATCACTCTCGCACACCTCTAGTACGCATTGCCGGTACTTTAAACAGCCAGCACTACATCTCCGAGGTGTTGGAGCCAGTTGTGCTTCCTTACCTTCAGGGCTTGCCCACATCCATATTTCAACAGGATAATGCGCGACCACACGTGGCACACATAGTCGAACGGTTCTTCGTCAATCGCCAGATTGAATTGCTTCCCTGGCCACCTCGCTCTCCGGATCATTCTCCGATAGAAAACATGTGCTCCATGGTTGCTCTACGATTGACCTAGATTCCATCCCCATCTGCCACAGCAGATCAACTTTGGCAACGTGTGGAAGCTGCTTGGTCTGCTGTACCCCAAGAACTCATCCAAAGTATCTTTGAATCAATGCCGAGGCGCGTGGCAGCGGTGATCTCCAACAATGGCGGCTACTCCGGCTACTGATTTTGGCAGGAACCACACTTCACAGAAGTCTATAAATTTAATCATTTGATATTTGGTCAACATGTTATCTACAAAATAAATTTTGTTGTATTATCTCTTGTCTTTCTTGGTGTTGCAATTTGGGTGGCCAGCAGTGTACAAAGGAGTCAATGAAGAACGTATTAGTGGGTATTTTAAACTTAATCAATTGATAACGGGTCACGGCTGCATAGGTCAATATCCACATAGATTTCATCAAAAGACAGATAAGTACAGTTGTGGTGAACAACAAACTGTATAACATTGTATATTTGTATGTAGTCAGTTCGAAGATCTCAGAAACAAGTTTCCATCGGACATTGTGTGTTGGTCAAAGCATAAATTATACTCTGATTACTTATGTAGACAATACATGAAAACAAATAGTCAGTATACTTATGGATGCGCAATTACCTTTTGCTCACGTAGATTAACAATGACATTTGTTTTCTGTTCTTGGATTCTTCTTTGTAAATATTATTTGTAAATATTATAATGTAACTAGTCTCTCAGACCGGCAGGATTGCTGTCTCAAGATTTTCCGCGTACCTTAACGGGTAGGACGGTATTTCATTGAATGCCTTCTAACCCGAACAACTCCAGACTAAGTGCACGGATGGCAGCAGGCAGAGGAATGCGGCTTCGGTTTATGGCACCACAAGGGTGCATAAGGGTCACAAGGACCACGCCACAAGGGCCACAAGAGTCCACTATGGCACCACAAGGGTCGGAGTTCAAGTTGGCGAGGTGCCACCACAATTTTCAACGAGCACTTTCAGGGGCAATTGTATCTTTCCCCACTGACAAACATCATGGAAGCTCTTTCCTGTGTAAACTTGCCCATATAAGGACTACTTAACAAAGTATTTAATGCCTCTTTTTGAGATTCGAACTGAGCACCTACCGTCCGAAGTCCGACGTGATGCCACTAGGCTACCTCAGTCCCAAACTCAACAAATGTGCCTGTCGGTAAGCAACGGTAAGCTGTTACCAAGATGCTTATTATGAAATATGACGAAAGTACGGTAAGTAACATCTACAGGGAAAAGCGCAATGTAAAATAAATTTTCTTTATCGTAGCAAAGTGCCTTAAGGACTGTTCACATTACGTATGTCAGCGCCAGCGTTACTCGTATTGAAGTGTATTTAACCGATTACAAACTTCCAAACGATTAGCCACGAAATTGTTAAGGTCTGTGATTGGTTGAAAATATGTCAATACGAGTAACGCTGACGGACGCAATGTGAACA
Source organism: Dolomedes plantarius (assembly GCA_907164885.2). Lineage (NCBI taxonomy): Eukaryota > Metazoa > Arthropoda > Arachnida > Araneae > Dolomedidae > Dolomedes > Dolomedes plantarius. Next base: position 123,686 of record OU015496.1, read on the forward strand.
GCCCCATATACTGAGCTGGGTAAGGAAACATAGCATCCAATGACAGGATAATTGGTTAGGTTTGAGAAAAATAATCAAGCTTTATTATTAAAACTCGAAAACTCTTAAAAATTTGAGCAATTTAATTTCATATCACATGATTGCGAAATTTAATATTAATATGATTTTTAAGTTATTATGAAATTTTATGTTATTTATTTTAATAAACTTATTTTAAATGTCATTAAAAATAAGTGTTCTTTATTGGTTTTAGTTACTGAATTTTAAATTATTATTCCTTTTTATTATAAATTACTATTTTATTTAATTATCTGTAATGCATATGATACTTAATATGAATTCTTGCTTATATTTATTTAAAATTTGCTGTGAAATTTCATTTTGATATAATAAAAAATCCTTTCAAATTCATGACTTAATTTATTATTAATTAATTCCTTGAGGTTTCCATAAAATATTCAAGGTTATTAATTTATTTATGATTATTTGCGTTAATAAATATTTATTAAATTATTTCTAATACATTTGATCCATGTAAACCATTAGCATTTTTTAAAAAATTAATAAAAGCAATTTTTTCAAATTTTGAGATTAATGAGATTAATTTTTCTAAAATGCATTTTTATTTGGAGTGAACACGAAATTTAATTTTTTTTTCTCTTTAAATTTAAGGCGAAGGAAAAATCATGTAGGAAACAGTTTGTTTCTTAACAGAAAGTAGTACTTTGGTTGACAGATTCTACAATCTTAGACGCTCCCCCCCCCCCAAAAAAAAAAAAAAAGACGCACAGAGAAGGGGTAATGCAAGTTGGACACAAATTGATATGCGTAGATGTTTTGACGGAAAATGGAAAATTTTAAAGTCTGGCGGCCATTGAAGGAACACGTGACGCTGCAGCGCATCTTAACTGCGCAAATGGCAGGATATTAAAGAGGAGAAATTTCGATTCCGGGTCATAAATTCTTTGCGAATTTCATTCCGCGTACTCAAGTAGACAGTAACTATGCCTCGCATACAGGTGCGCGAACAATATGCGCAGATGTCAGCATTTGAGAGATGACGTGTATTTGGTCTCAAAGAAGTCGGTTGGTCCAATCGGCGAATCGCTCGTCATTTGGATAGGAGCGATGCCACTATTAGACGATGTTGGCAGGGATGGGTGAACCATGGCCGAACACAGCGTCAAGAAGGAAGCGGTCGGCCTAGAGAAGCGACAGAACGTGAGGGGCGAGCAATCGTCAAAGCGGTACTCACAGCCCCACATTCATCATTATCGTCGATCGTAAGTGCAACTGGTGCTTCAGTGACCGCAAGGACCATTCATATGCGGCTCAATAAAAGGGGACTGAGCTCACGGAACCCCTTGCGCCGACTGCCATTGACCTCTGTACACCGACAAGCCCGTTTGCAGTGGTGTCGGGCACATTCGACCTAGAATTTCACTGACTGGAGTAGAATTGTCTTAAGTGATGAGTCCCGCTTCGAATTGAGCCCTGATGACCAGCGAATACAGACGCCCCGGACTGTGCCGTCACTGTCCGTAGTGTCTAAAGACGCCCCGGACAGTGACGGGATACCAACCTTTAAATTAGGGGAATTAGGGTTAATTAAGGGTATTTTTAACCTTTTGGGTCTTCCGCCATACGGGCCGACAACCAGGAGTGTTGGTCTGGGGTGCCATTTCATTTCATAGCAGGATCCCTTTGGTTGTCAACCGCGGCACCCTTACAACACAGCGGTACGTCGACGATACTCTACGCCCCGTTGTGTTGCCCTTCCTATCATGCCATTCTGGACTTACATTTCAGTAAGATAATGCCGCACACGGTGAGAGTTTCTACTGCTTGTCTTCGCGCTTGCCCAACGCTACCTTGGCCAGCAAGTTCGCCGGATCTCTACCCTATTGAGCACGTTTGGAACATTATGGGCAAGACCTTCCAACCACCTCGAGAATTTGACGATCTAACTCTCCAGTTGGATAGAATTTGGCACGATATCCCGCAGGGGGACATCCGCCACCTCTCTCAACCAATGCCAGGCCGAATAATTGCTTGCATAAGAGACAAATGAATATATATATACATATATATATATACATATATATATACATATATATATACATATATGTATATATATACATATATACATATATATATACATATATATATACATATATATATATATATACATATACGTATATATACATATATATATATATATATATATATATATATATATATACATATATATATACATATATATATATATATATATATATATATACATATATACATATATATATATATATATATATATATATATATATATATATATATATATATATACATATATATATATAGACGCATGCATATATATATATATATATATAGAAACTCTTACCGTAAAAGTGGAATAATCAATGCCGAAAAAGAGTAACAATTTTCCGGCAAATTCTAATAGAAATGACCGTACATCAGGAGCTCATTTTTTATGACTTTTCTGGACAAAGTCAGAGGATTTGACTTTGTCAAGAGACAGAGAAACATGGGAGACAGAGGAACATGCATAAATATATATAGAAACTCTTGCCGGAAAAGTCGACTAACGAATGCCGTAAAAGAGTAACATTTTCCCGGCAAATTCTAATAGAAATGTCCGTACATCAGGAGCTCATTTCTTATGACTTTTCTTGACAAAGTCAGAGGATTTGACTTTGTCAAGAGACAGAGAAACATGGGAGACAGAGGAACATGCATAAATATATATAGAAACTCTTGCCGGAAAAGTCGACTAACGAATGCCGTAAAAGAGTAACATTTTCCCGGCAAATTATATAAGAAATGTCCGTACATCAGGAGCTCATTTCTTATGACTTTTCTTGACAACGGCTGAGGAAAGTAACGCGTTGGTAAAGTAAAGTCAGTAATGCGTTGGTGGACCAACGCGTTACTGACTTTTTCACTTTATGAAGCTCTTTCTCTTCAAATCATCCAATAAATCATCCCTTATATCAATAAATCATCCAATTTTTCTCAAATTATAATCACATGTTTTTCTGCACATGTACATCCCGTCTACCGATTTCCGTCCCATTCGGATAACACCTTCTTGGTGCGTCGTCTATTTTGTCTAAGAATGTATATCAACTCTAAGTTATTCTAAATGGGTGAGTTCCAAGACGGAGTACAGTGTAATGAAATGAACTTTTGATTCTTCATTTAGCTACATACTCAGATACATTGGCAATGAAATCTAGGGAGTTACATTTTGATGAATTTGATTTTCTCTAGAGCGCCTCTTACAGCATGAAGTCGGCCTTTTTTTATAGTTTGTCTTCTTTATAAATGCCAGTCATTCGGCCTCTAGGTCATTAGACACCTTTACCTTTACTCGTTTATTTTTTCACTGTAATATCTTAATACTTAATTTATTCTTTAAACTTACCTTAATTTTTAATTCTTAATTTTTAATTTTTATTAATTTAACCCTTAAACTCATGAAGGCTTTAAACTATTAATTATTACTCTTTATGTAACTTGTATCTTTAAACTTAAACTACCTTGAAGATTTATTAATACTGAGCACATATACATTGATGACATATTATCTTGCGACAGGAGTTAAAACCAGCTGGTCAAGGCACCACTCCACTACTAAAAATTCAACTCAGCAGTAGGTCATTAGAACACGGGTGTTCCAATATTTGAAAATAAGGTAATTAACCTGCACTTTTAAATTTTAAGATATAATGCAGTCATAGGTTGACCCCAATGGCACCAGACGTAGATTCGTAAATCATGCGAATGCATAAACGGCAAGATTTTGTAGATAAGTCACATTAACTAAACAAAACAACTTAAGTTCAAAAATAACATAGCCATATCCGTGGCAACAGACCCTCTACTTGAAGGTCTAAAACAAATGAAATTTTCGAGCTGGCCGTTGCCGGTCCCAGTCGACTTTTCCCTTTGGTTCTTTATTTCTGATTACGAGCAAAGTTAAATTACTTCTTCTTTTTTTTTTCTTTTTAATTTCTATGCGTAACAGTGGACAAGTAGTATTACAACTCATACTACTCAAACATACATCATGTAAAATTAATATCACAGCCAATATATTAATAAATTAACTCGGCACCTGTTTTGTGCAAACTTCCAAAATAATAACTAATTGCGTGTAGTCTTTGCATACCTTTAAATTATATTTAGTTATCCTTCATTATATATATATATATATTCATTTACTAATTCTATTATTATTCTTTTATCATTATTTATTTAATAGCTAATTAATTATTTGACAGACAATATATTAATAAATTAACTCGGCACCTGTTTTATGCAAACTTCCAAAGTAATAACTAATTGCGTGTAGTCTTTGCATACCTTTAAATTATATTTAGTTATCGTTCATTAAATATATATTTTTTTCATTTACTAATTCTATTATTATTCTTTTATCGTTATTTATTTAATTGCTAATTAATTATTTGTTCATTTTTTCTTCAACCTTCTTTTTCAGTCCATAATCCTAAGTCAGGACCGAACTCACCACCTTCTAGGCTGAAGTCCAGAGCCTTAGCTCTGAGCCACTGATCTACACTGGTGATCTTTCTAATTCCATTCAGAAACTTTCCCTCTCCAACCTTATTATGCAAAACACTAATTGGGAACACTTATTAATGCACTTATTAATTAAGCACTTATGACTGCAAAACACTCTGGGTGATTTGGCACCAGACGTAAATCACCGAGACCTTCTCTGTTCGGGAAAATAGACCAGACCTGCCCGGAGACGCTCAAAAGTTGTGCATGTTCAAAAGTCAGACCCCGCATTTACACAGTGACGATAGCGGCGAGTCGAATAGCGGGGGGGGGGGGGGGGGGCGAATGTGAAACGGTCTTCTCGCCATTTCTCCTCGCCAATCGTGGCGCTCGCTTCGGGAGCTGTTTTCTGGCACGTGTCAAAGGGGCGAATGGCACTGGGGGGGTCAAAGGGTGAAATGGGGGCGGGAAGTTGCGAGGGGAAGTCTTGCTCACAGCAAGAGGCGGGAATGTGAGAACGGTCTCTCGCGTCGATGCGGGAACGTGACGAATGTCTTGCGGTTGGCTCGATCGCGAATGTGTGAATGCGGCATCAAACTTGCGACAGCAGCTAAACGCGGTGAGTCGGGAACAAAAGAAGAATCTTTACGCAGAGTAGCCCAGGACGTTCCTCTAGAGCATTCATTAGACCAGGGCCTTTTTATTGCATGGGCAAATCGGGACTTTGCCCAGGGCCCCCTGATTCTAGGGGGCCCCAAAACACCCTTGGTGTATGCATCTAATACTTCTAATAGTATGTATAGCCCCCAAAACCCCCTTGGTGTATGCATCTAATACTTCTAATAGTATGTATAGCCCATGGATAGTTCTTATTTTTATAAACGTCCTTAAGGGGGGGGGCCCAAATAGCATCTGCCCAGGGGCCCCCAGCGTTCATAATCGGGCCCTGCATTAGACTTCAATTTAAGGGAACGGTGGACCTTTATTTCAGCAAATCTCGTCATTGTAATACTGATTGTGTGATTGTAAATAATATATATATTTCTGTGGATTATTTGTACCAAAATAATTTTTTTCAAGTAAAAAATCATTTATGAAGTTTCTACAAAGTAATTTATAATGGGTAAGTGTAGTAATAAATTTTAAATCTGTATTTCTCAAACCAGATTTTTCGAGGTTTTTAGATATTTTAAATGCTCCATGCTACTTAATTTTTCTTCAAAATTCATGAAATTGATAAGGAAGAATCCTGATGCTGTTTACAAAAAGAAACTGGGTATGCATTTTACAATTGGACTTCGTTAAGGTAATTAAATTTGATTTATAACTTTTCAAAAGGCAAAATTTTGATGAAAATCGGGACGGAATTCAGAAAAAGAATCTCTCAAAAATTAACTATTCGACGGATTAAATAATTGATACCCAGATTTGTTTATTATACAGTTTAAAGAGATTAAAATGAAAAATCGAGGAAATATCTCAAAAATTAAGTAGCAAGGAGCATTTTAAAATTTTGTTTATAAATTTCAAATGTTTTAAAAAATCTTAAAATTATAATGAGATTGGAAATTTTTTTTAAGGTATTCTATTTATTTATAGTGAAATGTATATAAGTACAAAATTTCGTATCTTTATGATGAAAAGTAAAAAAAATAAATTTTAATGTCCAGCGTTCCCTTAAAAGCATTTTTGCAGGTCATTTTTATAAAAAGCTTACAGTATGTTAAAGACCTTTTAGGTTTCTGGTTACACCACACCTCTCTTTATATTTTGTTTCCTTTGGGGACATCGAATAAATTCCTCAGAAAACTAATGACATACCAGGAAGAATTGTGTGAAAGCTGAAACTGCTAATTGTTACGAAATATTTGCTCACATTCTTCTAAAAATATTAAAAAGATACATTAGGACACAACACTAAAAAAACTAACTTGACTTTTTAAAAATTTTTATTTCATTTAATTTGGATAGATTAATTCACATCAAATAGCACCCATCGATAATAATCCACTGATGATAACAGAAGCAGAAATGTGATGCTGATAGAAAATTGTCATATATATACGCTTATATTTAAATTATTATATTCTCACATATATGCAGAAATATATAAATAATATTAAAGTACAAATTCAATATTCACTTGGTGTTAACACTCAAAATATGCACGTCTATTTAAAGGCAGGAAATTAAATACTGGTTTAAACTATACACCGGCATTTCATCTTACCGTTATTTAACACAAATTAAAATTACCGAAGAGTTGGAAGTTTACAGTACTTTAAAACCAATGAATTTGTTGTAGAAAAGATTAGAACTTTGCGGTTTCCCAGTCAATTATATTATTTTTTTTATCATTGAATTCAGAAAGGAATTTGAAGTAACCGAGTGACTCACCTGCAGTGATCCGTTATCTGTAATGCTATTTTTAAGAATAATTATTCTTTTACCCGAGTGCTTCCTTAATAGTTTTAATTTTTTATGTGTTATTTCAAAGAGTTAAAAGCTGATAAGAAAGGTATTTTTTTTTCCAATATTTCACTTATATTTGACAGAATGCATCTCAGAATTATACTAGCAGCTAATTATATACAAAAATATTAAGCATATAGGGTAATTAAAAATAAAGTTTCAGTTACTTACAGAGAGAAACTACATTTTGTGCTATTATACTTACGCATTTCTTTTTAACTTGCAAACTAACACATACAACAATTTCTTAACTTATGTAAAGGGAATGTTTGCACATTTTTAGAATGAGTTTCAGTCGAAAGGAGAATAAAATAAAATAAGGGAAAAAAGGTGTGTGACCAATTATTATTCGCAACCCGACAGTTACCTCTGATGTCGTATACAATACAATTAATTTAAATAATGCAATAGGACTTGGGTAAACAAGCTTCAAACATTTAAGTTATGTTTGAAACTTCTACCAAAGAGAAATATTGGCATTTTGTAAGTCGATGACATTCTAGTATCTCGAATCATAAGAAATTACTCTTAGGGAAAGAGGGGTAAAATGATAAACAAATTCTGTTTCTGATCAAAGTATTAAAGTACTACATTCAAATGTAAAGACAAATTTCTTCAATAATTAGTAAAGTTTGTAAGGTATACACAAGATTCGATTCACAAGAATCGAATTTTTCAGTGAATGAATTAAAGAAGCTGCTTGAGATATGCTAATTTCGGCATACGCGCTTAGTATAAATACCATGCAGCGTCATTAATAAAAAAGGTTGTTAAGGTTGAAGAAAGGTTGTTAAAGTTGATAGATAAGCGAGAGGGATCTACGGGGTAAGTAGCTCCAATACTATCGTGCGCTAGTGCTTAGGGGGCCCAAAGTTTAAGTGGCAGAATTGCTGGTTGACTTACTGTTCGTGAGTATTGAAAAATATATTGTTCTTGAAAGCTGTATTTATATATCTGTACAAGTAGCACGTATGAATCTTGTTGTTAAAAGCAAAGCCTACGTGTGCAAGAATATTCAATAAACATTGTTTCATGTATAAACTGTGTTTGCATCAAATTCATTTAGAGTGCCACTTCAAATTATATACACCCAAGTCTGGGTAGAAGTGAGCTATTTACTCTATAAGTTCTATGAATGAGATCTACATATTTTGATCATTTTTTTAAAAACTGTATTCGTGTGCCACCATTGGCTTCTATCTCTTTAGGATATTAAAATATCCGACTACGTTTAAAAAGTCGATTTGGATAAAAATTCCGAAGTTTGCATTCCTTTTGTAAAGAATGTGAATATTTGTATCTAAATTTGTTTTTCTTTTTCTGTACGATCATTAGAAATAAAATGGGAGCGATTTAAGGAACGGCGGCATCTGTTAATTTCAATCCAGTGAAAACTTTGCTTGTGTTTTCTGATGAACTTTTATTAATCAAACATGTACCCGACTATTGTGATAACTCAGAATATAAACGTGATATGTCCATAATATACGCTTTCAATAATACTAAGAATGTTAACAACTACAGATTTGGTCCTAGGTATATTATTTGTTGATTTATAGCTGTATTTATAAAAAAAAAATATCATGAGAAATGACTGAAATTTTGCATGTAATTGCATGTAATGACCTGCATTTTTTAGATTTCAAGATGCCGATGGTTCATTACACTCTTATGGTTCATTACACTCTTGAGGACCTTACTTACATAAAATTAAAAGAAATTGATATTATATGCATGGTTTTTTTTAATATAGAGCTAAAGCCGTTTATATAAAAAATTGTTCCATTTCGACAAAAACTCCTCGATTTTGTGAAATAAAATGTAGTTATGGTCTATTTTTTCACCATTTTTCTAGTTTGGTGCTGTATTACAACGGAAAATAGAATAGAAATTTTTGCAAGTAAAGATTTAAAAAAAAAAAAAATCTTCGAGTGTACCTTAAAAAAAGAATTTCTGAACAAACACCTAAAACAGCGTTTCTTCAACTTCTTGTAACCTTGTACCAGTCGGTAACATTTTCTCCTGACTATACCCCAAGGTGCAGTCAGTGGGAAAATTAGCCATAGAGATTATATATATACTAGAGACTAGCTGAAAACCCGCGCTTCGCTACGGAGTACATTCAAATTAAATACAACGGTCAACGTATGCAATTAATGCCAAAATATATATATATATATATATATATATATATATATATATATATATATATATATAATAAATGCGACGATCAATGTATACAATTGATGTAAAATATATATATATCTATCTATATATATATATATATTTATTAAAAAATCGTAAGGGATATTTATTTTTTTTTTATAATATCCAATCGTCTGCCGCATTAGCAAGAAAAAAATATTTTTTGTCTATTTTTTTTTGCACGTAACGATAAATTTATTGAAAGTACCAGAAAAAGAAATCACGTGATCGGCATTTAATAAATTAAATTCTAAAATTGAATCTTTAAAAATTCACCAAAAATCAGAAAATGGAGGTAAAAATTCGAAAAAAATTTCATTTTGAAGGAATTTTTATGATCTTTCTCGCGATATAAATTTTATAACCCTCAATGTATTATTTTAAATGCAAACGTTAAAAAAGTTTAAAAAACAGCTTAAAAATGTAATTTTAAAAAATCTAAGAAGAATTTTTGAAAAATCTTTCTGAGTGCACCCCTACACCATAAGAAGAATCGCCATGCAAAATGTCAGCCCTTTAGGTCCAGCGGTTTGGTCTGTGCGTTGTATGTCAGTCAGTCAGTGAATGAATGAGTCAGTTACGGAACTGTTTTATATATATAGATAGATATATTAGAGATTAGATATATATCATTCAAATCAAATTGTGTTTAAATCATTTTAATTAAAGTCATATAAGAAAAAATGTATTGAAAAATCAGGATAGGACTTCTTTAAGGGGACAAGGTACCTTCAAACTTGAATTTTAAAGTTTTCAATTTTTTAACTCTATATACAAAATGAGAAAAAATAATTTTCTTTTTTTCTACATTGAAATCCCTTAGAATTCAAAATAAGGAATTTTCTTGCAGAGTAATGAAGGTTTTCAAATTTTTTCAAAAATCGCTAACGTTTTTCAAAATGCTCTATGCGCATTCTGTATTAATTAAAGCCTAAATTTTTTATTATCAGTTTACTATATGTATATAAATATAAATGTGCATTTAAATTTTTTTTTGTAGCAATCTAAAGTCTTCAATAATTTTTCCTATACTGCCCGTTATTTTTTTTTAGTTTTTATTTTATTTAATGGTATATAAATTTGAAAAAATATGTGTGATTTCAAAGAATTGTGCACAGTTTTGTAAAAAACACTTCAATTAACAATTCTGAGAAATTTGGAACATATCAGAAGAAAATGAATACGCATGGAGCCTTTTAAAACATTCTACCATTTTTGAAGAATTTTTTGATAAACTGGTCTAATTCCTCCCCAAAATACTTATTTGTGAATTCTAAATCTCCTCATTGTAGCAGAAACAAGTAATATATAAAAATAAATTTTAAAGTCAATTCCTATTTAGGTCAACAAAGAAAAATTTGAGTGTGAACTAATAGTAGGAATTGAAAAAAAGGATTGCCTGCCAGAACCTTGCCTACTGTGAGAGATTAGGAGGGGGGGAAAGAGAGAGAAAAAGTTTGTCAGGTTGGAAATTCGATCTCGCAACCTACAGGACGGGAGAAGCCCGCGATACCGCAGTGCTACCGTTTACACAGTAGCAAGAGGGAAATTACTATTCAAGAGCAAGAGACGCTCTAGGTCTAAAACTAAAATTGATTAATTAAATTTAATTAATGAATTAATATTTGGAAAACTATATTAACATCAAGTGTCATCCACTACCAGTGGCGTACGCAAGGGGGGGTTGATGGGGGTTATAACCCCCCCCCCATTGGTTCTGATTACATATATTATTTAATTAGGTTTACGCTTTGCACTGATTGCTCAAAACTACTCTTTCATAGCAATAGTCCAGTCAAATTTGCTCAAAATGGCGGAGAATCATGTATTAAATGAAGGGGTTGAGATTTTTTCAGGAATGTGTAGGGGTTGGTACCCTGAGCAACGCCTAATAAAGTCCCTTCGATTTCAGGCGCCGCGGGGGGGGGGGGGGTTTCATAGGTCCTTTTTTTTAGTTTTTGGCGTTTATCTCGAAAACGGTGCGTAGCACAGGAAATTGTCAAGTTTAAAAAATAAAGCTTATAAAATTCCCTTCAGAATGATATATCCATGTTTGTACCCAAGTGTTACCGTTTTCGAGATATGAGCCGTTGAATATGAAAATTTTTCAAAAAAAGTGGTAGCGGTTCAGGTATCTCGTCAAACTTCCTCTTCTAACTCTTTCCCCTTCCATTTCTCAGAAAACTCGTGATAGAGAAAGTTGTAGAGCGAAAATTTTCCTTAAAAAAATTATATAATTATGCTAATTTATCTTCACCAGGTAAAATAGTTAGAGCGTTTTGAATTTTAGGGGTACTTTTCAACATTTTGCTTGTAAAATGCTCGTCACTCAAGTTTCGTTTCATGGTCTGTAACTCTCTTAATCACTTTGTGTGCTGTTTAATTAGATACGTATAGTATTCATAACCCATATAAATAATAAATTATGTATACCTGTACGTATAATGTATATCTCATAATATACCGAAGAACACTTGTAGTACAAAGGAGGAAGTAAGAAAAGAAACCAAAATGTATAAAAGTTGTTCATATAATCAAAAAATGGTTATCAAAAGTAGGTTCAAACAACAGTTACTTACATTAAATATATTATATACAATTTATTTCATCAACTGCTTTCCTATATATTAAAAGCCGTCAATCTGATACTTCGAAAAAAGTTTCAAACAAGTCAAAGTCTTCACTATCATTTTAGCTTCTGTAGAATGTCCGAATTTTCCCGAAATGATTTCCCACCAAAGTGGCATCCCACTATAATGCCACGATCAAAGTCACTAAGCTCCTTTTACTTACTCATCGTCTCACAAACGCATAAATATGACCTGACAAACCACTACCAATACTTTTATAGCTTTCGGTTACGCATCAAATTACGTCACCTGCTAGATCCACTTCTTTAGGGGGGTGTCCGGATACTTTTGGCCAGATAGTGTATAACGTATTATTGAATATTAATGGATTATATAAATTATTAAATTTACCTAATGGGGTCAGCTGAATGATAAGACCTGAAGATGTTGGGAATAGTAGAGCCTGTCTTCTGTGTTGCCCCGTCCGGCCTTCATGAAAAACACATTCGTGTCTCGTGGGGTGAGTGCCACAAGTAAGACGAGCAGGTCTTACCTATCTACTATCACCACAGTTGAATGAGAGGTGTTTTGCCACTCACCTCTGACAATACTGCAGTCAGCATCTCCTTTGGCTTGTAGCGTACTGGAAGTATGGGGTTAGTTTTCCCAAAACCTCACAGAGTGCGAGAAACACAACTGAGTGTTATCGGGGCAGTTTTTGGCCGGTTCCCATCGTTTTTAAACACGTGCAAGAGTTTTGGCCTGAAGATTAATCCCTAGAATGGCGGTTTCCCTAACAAGTGGTGAGGGTAACTGTTTGGAAAACAGAAAATGATTTATATCACCGTAATAAAGCTGTCTTCTCTTAGCGATAAATCCATGCGAGTGACATCGGCGGGCGATAAAGTTTCGGCATTAAGAAGAGCTGTCAGCCGATAATCTGCCACCCCCCACCCCCGGCTGAAAATCCAGACATCTAGGGAGAGGCCGCACAGAATACGCCTTGTGTGGACGTGTTTGTTTTAAGCTCCTGTGTTGGGACTGTATAGGTCCGGGAACGTGCATTGTAGATCTGCACAGAGTTAAATTGAATATGTTGTAACCTTAAATGTTAAATTTTTTGTTGTTTGTAAATAAAATTCCTCGTTAAGTTTCTGTTTTAAAAATTGGCTTCGCATTTCATTTAGGACTCTGTCTTTCTTTGTTATGGATCCAATAGTTGTGAAATTTTTTCAAAATGCCTTGTCGTGACGCCACAGGCTGTAGTAGACTGTATACCTCTTGCACCCAAGGCCTGAACTAACATAGTAAAGAGCTTGGTTTTGCTCCTTTCACTGGAAAGGAAGTTTTCCTGATGAACAGTAGCTACCATGTTCTTATTGAAGTCAATATCCACTGATGCTTTACTTGATGCTTTCCGATGTTGTTCGTCTCTTTCCGTGGAGTTCGTGTCTTCATAACCATCAAAAAACACAGCTTAACTGCTGCCGTAATGGTTGATTACGTACGATACATATTGATCGCAGATGGAGGCGAAGGTGGTGTTGGTGTTCCACTTTACTCTATGGAGCAGGAGCCGCCATCGATTACCGTGAAACTGTTCTTCACATTGATCAATTGATTACATTTTGGGAAAGCATCATACAGTGCTAACTTTTTGATTTTTCTCATTATCCCCTCGGCAAATAGAGACATCGGCTATGGGGCTAACTCGTACGTTAGCAACTCCTCTACATCCCCTTCTTTCTTCTTGGTGATCAGAGTTCTTTGAAATATCATCAGAGGCTCTACCACCACTACCTCATCATTAACTTTGATCATATTGCTCATCGCAGCTAAAGGAACGACTGAGTCCTTCTTGGATTGTTTCACTTCTGAGAAATTCATTCCAACAAAAGTGCTCATTGTGCGGGTTCCAATTTCCAATGCTTGGTAGCAGTTGACATTACTTGTTCCAATTACTCCCGTTGAAAGTGACATCGAACAATTACGTTCAGCAAAAGGCGGGTGATCAGCCAACCATTGAGCAAGCTTCCTTCTGTCTAGATCGTCTCTAGTTATGCGTGATGCTCGAAACTCAACATGTTGTTCTCCTCTTGCAGTATGGACGCCACAAAACATCTCAAATGAATTACATATTGCTGTAGCTGTGCGTGCTCCCCCAACTCATTTCGCCAACACCGAATCACTAAAGCATCGCCCACGTGTTACTTCTCCTTCACTCTTCATGTCAAACATGAGTGTCACCTGAATTGCCATGTTAGACCACACACCAGCCATTGGTGTTCCAGTTCTGTTGACAGTGAATCTATACCACGATCTATAAAATCCTGTTTAAGTTGAAGGTGGCGAGTTGTTAGTCCCAGCATGTGTTGTACATATAGGTGAGTACACTTTGCATAATGAAAATGCCCGATAGCATGGAAGTAAGGTATCATCAGTTGGGCGCATATCATATGATCTTTCCAGTTGCGCTGTGCTGCAATGAATTTTTTCATCAACACCACCATTTCAAAGTACTGAACCCACAAAGCTTGTGTTGGCCCACTACCTTTGAGACGTGACAATTCGTTGCTCAATTTCCACTGAATGCTGGCAAAGGAGGTATTTGTGGAAATGTGTTGTGGAGTAATTTCTGCTGAGGTCTGAAGCAACTGAACTACTTCTTTTTCATATGGTGTGATATCTAATTTTTTCAAAATGATCTGAGCTAAAATGACACTTCTATACATTTTGGTTTGTTTTCTTACTTCCTCCTTTGTACTACAAGTGTTCTTCTGTATATTATGAGATATACATTATACGTACATGTATACATAATTTATTATTTATATGGGTTATGAATACTATGCGTATCTAATTAAACAGCATACAAAGTGATTATGAGAGATACAGACCTTGGAAACGAAACTTGAGTGACGAGCATTTTACTAGCAAAATGTTGAAAAGTACCCCTAAAATTCAAAACGCTCTAACTATTTTACCTGGTGAAGATAAATTAGCATAATTATATAATTTGTTTAAGGAAAATTTTCGCTCTACAACTTTCTCTATCACGAGTTTTCTGAGAAATGGAAGGGGAAAGAAGAGGAAGTTTGACGAGATACCTGAACCGCTACCACTTTTTTTGAAAAATTTTCATATTCAACGGCTTATATCTCGAAAACGGTAACATTTGTGTATAAAGATGGATATACCATTTGGAAGGGAATTTTATAAGCTTTAATTTTTAAATTTGACAATTTTCTGTGTGACGCACCGTTTTCGAGATAAACGCCGAAAACTGAAAAAAGTGACCTTTGGACCCCCCCCCCCGGGGGAGTCTGAAATCGAGGGGACTTTATTAGGCGTTGTTCAGGGGACCAACCCCTACACATTCCTGAAAAAATCTCAACCCCTTCATTTAATGCAAAATGGAAACCTAATTTGACTGGACTATAACCCCCCCCTTTGAAAATTTCTGCGTACGCTACTGTCCACTACAAGTTTAAAAAAATGTATTTGAACTTGAGTGGATGAATAAAAAGTACTTTTATTAACGATTGAAAATTTGAACAAGATATATTTAGAGAGAGTGTGAACTAATAGTAGGAATTGAAAAATATTAGTTATGCTCATGTGGTATATAGTGTAAAATATTGAAAATTATAGAAGAACGAGGTTGAAGGTACCTTGTTCCCTTAAGCATTGCAAAACGCAAATTGAAATAGACTAATCAATTTGGTTTTCGAACATATCGGGGAGCGGAGGGGAAGTGATGTAGAACCAAATCAGAAACTCGACTCAGATCTTCAAAATTTGTCGTGCTTCAGTTCGGCTGGAGTTTTATAATAATTACAGGAAACAAAATCGGATTATTTTTATAATTTGTTTAAGGGGGCTGGCTCACAACCTTTGAAACTTAAAAAAAAAAAAATCGATTTTTGGTTTTTGCTATATTCTTATTTTTGGGACATTTCTGAACAATATGCAAAAAACCGCATAAAAAAATTTGCATTATTTCTCGAGTTATGAGAAATTATGTAAAGCTCACTCTGTTGCCATCGCCATGTTATTCGAACTTTAACTTCAGTTTTCTCAAATATGTGAATTTTTGGATTGCGCGCACTTTTTACTCCCAAACTATGTGTGCTAGACACACAAAATTTTTATCAGATTTGTATTATAAGCTTCTTTACACACTAATACCAGAAAAGTTTTTAAAAAAATTGTAAACAAATTTTTTACACTTGAAAATGTTTTAAAAAATTGCTAAATTTTAAATTTTTTTAAATTTTATGTAAATTTTTCAATTTAAACTATATTTTTTGTATATTTTTTTGTTTTGCATTAAACTTGAGTGTATTATTAATTTAATTTGACCGAAAAATAGTTTCTGTATGCATATTTCTTAATTTTATGATGCGCGAAACATCCAATGATTTTTTTCCCTTTTTACTGATGTGTACATTTAAAAATAAAATCTAAAAATTATTTACGGCTTTACAAGTTCTATTTTTGTATAAAATATAACTGAAGAATTGAAATTTTGATATAAAACAAAAAAATTATATATATATATATATATATATATATATATATATATATATATATATATATATATATATTAATATTATTGGAGTTTCAGTAGCTCGAATTGGATCATGTTTAGGGTCATTTCCCAGTAGTCAAAGTTTGTGTGCCCCCTTAAGCATTGCAAAACGCAAATTGAAATAGACTAATCAATTTGGTTTTTGAACAGTTCGGGGAGCGGAGGGGAAGTGATGTAGAACCAAATCAGAAACTCGACTCAGATCTTCAAAATTTGTCGTGCTTCAGTTCGGCTGGAGTTTTATAATAATTACAGGAAACAAAATCGGATTATTTTTATAATTTGTTTAATAACACGAAGCTGCTTTTTCTGCAAAAATTTTTTCCTTATACCTCTGATCAGTCCAGTACGTTCCCCAAGGGTACGTTGATAACAGGTCGAGAGCGACCGATCTAAAACAATGGATGCAGTGGAGAAAGCGGTGTAAGATAGATCGAGTTTAAAAAGAATGGAAACTTTTAAAAATTCAATTCCATCTTCTGCTGACATCATCTTAGAAATTTTATCTGAGGTAATAGAAGGGTGGTAACGCAGGAAATTGTTAGATGAGTCACAAATGCAGAGGTAGCATATGAAACTAAACTCAGAGCAGTTTAGGAATTCTAGAGATGATCTCTCTTAGGGTTTGTTTCGTACAATTTTGTATTCTTCTAGCTTTCTAAGAATTTTGCCTGAAAATTGTAGAAACATTTGCTTATTTCCACTGTCAGCTGGAATTTGACAATTACGTGTCAAAATTAAGTGAATATCCGCTTTTAGAATTACGTCAACCCCAGCTTATTTTTAAGCTATGTAAAGCTAAGCAACCGATAAACTTAAGCCCTCGGTTTTTAGGTACGCTGAAGATGCCTTCAATAGAGATAATTTTTTATTGAAAATCAATATGCATACTGACAGAAAATATAATGTTCTATCAGACAGGACCTTCGAAAAATAAAATGTTTTTATTCTAAGTACTTGCGATAAAATCATTCTAATAATGTAAATCATTCCCTTAATTTTAAACTTTGAAGCCACCGTCCAACTCCAGCTTCTTTCATTACGTTTATCGTTTGATATCACGCAATATGACCCGTGGAAAACTGAAATAATAAAGAAAAATTAACACTACTATTGAAAAGTTTTGTACTAGTAGAGTACCTTTTTCAGGTTCCTTTTATATCGCTTTCAGTTAGGAATGCAATCCAAAATACGCAAATCTATTCACCCACTTGGTTAACAACATGGTTATGGTGAACAACATGGTTATGGTGCAGTTATGAACAACATCCATTACTAAGGACTAGAGTAAACTACCAACTCCTTTACATCATTTAAAAGAAGTTATAAAATATCATATCACACTTATTAGAAAATATCAGTTTCGAAATAGTAACATGCCATAATAAACACTCACTTATGCACCCATACATTGTGCCGAACGAAAGCTCAAAGATTAGGGACTTTTATAGATGGCTTACTAACTTCATGTGGTTTGAACACCTTTCTAAAGAAACATATAGATCATACGTCACAGCAAGTTTATAAGAAGACAGTTCGTAAACTTTCAGCTTGAAGGACATTTTATTCATCAAGACATTTAGATAATCAATCCTCTAATACTATAAAGGTGAAAATAACTCCAAAACTTACATATTTGACCATCAAATTACTAATCACATTCCACGGAATTCTCTTCCTTGAAGGAAAAATGACACGTGACTTTACTGTAATTTATCAATGAAAAATTCCTCAGTGTAACAAACATTAAGGGGACAGTGGACCTTCAAACCTAACTTTTTTTTGTTTTGAATGGATTTGCTTGAAATTTGAATATGTGATTAGTTCCAGAAGATTAGTACCTTATAGAACTAACAATGAAACTCATTGCTTATTTTAAGCAATCATTAAAAATAGAGAGAGAGAAAAAATAATAGTGAAAACACCCTTTTTATGACGCAAAATACCTATAAATCCTCTTTTCAAGTACAAAATTTAGACATTCTGACCTACGAAGCATATTTATTTTCGACAAGATTTATTCGACATACAGTTATGTATATAAAACTTAAATTTCATAGCAATGCGATCATTAGAAATGCGCCCGGAGCAGTTTGAATATTCGTACGACACGAAAATTTTTATTTCGAGAAAAACACATTTAAAGTTATTGCTATTAGTAACCGCATAATATCTAAATTAAATACAAATGCCTATAACTGGGAAAGTAATCACATAAATTAAAAATTCTTTTTGCAACACTTTCCGAGGCGTCCGTAGTTTCATAATTCAATAGAATGAAAAAATCGAATTTTTGGACGAATTTCAAAATTTCGAATGTCCACTGTACCCTTAGTAGCGACAGCCATTATAAACTTGAAAAATATTTGAAATATCACGGGAATCCAAAAAATCCCTTCTTTATGGTAACTTAAAACATTTCTTTGCTCTGAGCATTAATATCTAGGCAGGATAGCCATTTCCGGCGACTCGCGATTGGATCAGCCACGTCGTGCAATAACGTAAGATCTCCAGTGCTTGAGCAGCTCTTGCGTATCCGTCTTGGCCTCTGGATCACTGGTCGGTGCAAACGGGCCGGCGCTTTCGGAGTTGGCACGTCTTCTTGGATTTTGTCCGAGTACTTGGTCCGTTTAATGTACTGGACTATTATTTTTTGACTGGTTCGTTTCTTGAGAAGGGATCTGAAATTGCACACGCTCCGTTGGTCGAGAGTGCAAGCGGTGCGTTGGCTGGTGTCACTTTGCGCGCAGCTGCCACTGTCGGATGAACTTTGGGTGATCAGACAAGACATCGGGACCTGAAAAGGAGAAATAACAGCATATATATATTCAGCAATATAATAGTTAAAGAAAATTAGAGAAAAATTGAAAGGTCATTTTAAAAATCCCTGGAAAGATGAAATCGAATTTCGATGACATAAAGCAAATTTCATCTTGGGGAGGTATGTTATACTTATAACCTTTGTCAGAAAAGTTTCAGGGGTGTGGTTCAGGACAGAAAAAAAAAGAATCATTTAGCTTATCAACTCATGGGTAGTCCCTTCGGCTATTTTTGCCCAGCTGCCACCGTTTGCGGAGGTCACGAAATCAAACAGGGAAAGCTTCATCCGGGATGCTACTCACCCATCAGTCACAGCCGTTTGGATTGCTGAAATACATCTTCATGACTTTTCGTTTTCACGCGACGACGGGTCGGATGAATATGGTGGATGAACAACGGGCTTTTCCTAGCTTAACGTAGAACTTAAATTGACTGCCTACGTTCGGAATAAAATCTTTTTTAACCATTTTTTAAAGGATTTTTTTGGTCTTTTATGGTAAACTAGCTCTTAAAAATTAAAAAATGAACAAAAAATTACCTGTGAATACCATACTTTTTTTTAAAATTGGTCAATTTGAAGTCATTTTTAATGAAATTTAGCTAAAACGCCTATCACTCTGCACAAAATTCAAATGCTACTATTTTTATTTCCTTATCACACACAATACAT
The DNA here is from genome assembly GCA_907164885.2 of Dolomedes plantarius. Lineage (NCBI taxonomy): Eukaryota > Metazoa > Arthropoda > Arachnida > Araneae > Dolomedidae > Dolomedes > Dolomedes plantarius. The sequence continues at coordinate 143,559 of OU015496.1, forward strand.
ATGACAGTTATCTTCAAAATGACTTACAATCTAAGACAAATTTTAAAATGCAAAAATAATACAGACAATTTTATGATCCAATATGAAAATTTTCCCCGATTCGTCATTCCTTTCCTTATAAAAAGAGCCCCAAATAAAAAACTATTTATTATACATCAATTATTGTTCGTCACTTCATTAACAAGAGCATCTAAAACATTTCCTGAAAATTTTATCAAATTATATGCATTATTGTATGAAATATCATGATAACGGTAGAGATTTCTGCTAAAAAACATAATTCTGAAAAAAACCCATTTAAAGTTGTTCGTCACTTCAATTTTGTAGCAGACGATGTTTTTATTTCAAATAACTATAACTCTGCTTCTAATTGATGTAGAATGAAAATCAAAACGGTTTTGAAAAGAGAAAAGATTGAATTACACGATTCTTACAAAAAATAAAAATGACCAAATTAGTCAAAAAATGATATTTTCAAAGGAGGCAGTCACCTTAATCTTAACTCTGCGCTCGTCCACCATGTCACTTGTGTTACTTCGAACTAAATGTTCTAACAAGCCGAACAGTGGATTGCAAAGCGCAGCTCTGCTACCTAGTGAGTTTATATGGAAACACTTCCAAGGCCATGTCACATATCGTCATTCTCACTCTCATTCACTCAGGTGACTGAATGACACCCATTTCTTGCGCTTGAATATCACAGGTAAAGAATTTAAAAATCAGTCCTGGAACTTTTCTGACAAAGGTAATATTAAATGGGTTGCAATATCGATTTGGGGTATTACATAGAGTATTAGAGGGAACGTTGCCATCTCCCATAGCAGAAAACGTTGAATTAACGGTAAAGATGTGACCTAACGTTTTCCGATTACGTTAAGCATTAAATAAAACTTTAATACAGAAAATGCAAAGATAACTTTTCAGTTTTTAAATGTTTTAGAACTAATTTGAAATAAATTGATTTTGAATTAGCCACTATAAAAATGGCAAAATCAATTATCCCAAGTAATTTAGATTACTTATAACAAGGTATTATCAGTATTTATATTATACTTGAATATTTTCTATTATTTTTCGTATGCAAAGGAATGTATAATTTATAATTAACGTGATGCCATGTGTGAAAACCTACAGATTTCTACTATGCCCAAAGGAAGGGCGAGAGAAGAAGAATACGACTTCTCTGAGCTGCCTAGTACAGAAAAACAAAGGAGAACGGCAAAAAACGACCTGGAATAAGCAAAATACGTAGAGTATGGAAAGAAGAGGGACATGCTCCAACGGGAATAAATTAACAAATGAAACAAATACACAAAAACTATATACACATACACATACATATATATATATATATATATATATATATATATATACATATATATATATATATATATATATATATATATATATATATATATATATATATACATATATATATATATATATATATATATATATATATATATATATATATATATACATATATATATACATATACATATATATATATATATACATATATATATATATATATACATATATATATATATATATATATTTAATTTTATATGTATATATATATATATATATACATATATATACATATATATATATATATATATATATATATATATATATATATATATACATATATATATATATATATATATATATATATATTTAATTTTATATGTATATATATATATATATATATATATACTATATATATTAATTTATATGTATATATGTATGTATGTATGTATAAATATATATATATTAATATATATATATATATATATATACATACATACATACATACATACATACATATATATATATATATATATATATATATATATATATATATATATATATATATATATACATACATACATACATACATATATATATATATATATGTGTGTGTGTGTGTGTGTTACATTAAAATATTATTACTTATTACTTATAGTAAATTTGTCAACTTATAGCCGATGTTGTCACTCTTCAATAATAATTCCCTGTTTCGTATTTAAGAATTATTATTTAATTACTAATGGAGACACGACGGAGGTGTCCGTTCCTTAAGTGTGTCCTTGAAGAGAGTCTCCCGTACGGTGCTCCCAGATAAAAAGTCAATAATTTCAGCTTTTCTGTGCGAATGTCTCAAACTGAAGTGCATTAGCCTTAAAATAGAAAAGATCTATGTATTGTTGGAAAATCAATATTATTTAACCTGTAAGCTTATTTATTGTTCAGTTGAAAAAGTCTTCTAGTAGTCAGTTAAAAAAATAAAAACTCTACATTTCAGAGTATTTAAGGGTTTCTATTCTTAAGGTGATTACAGGGCATTTACTCATTTCATGGAGGATTATTGCTGAAATCCGTAATAACATTAGTATCTTCCATACAAACTTAATTTTAATCTATTTATCCGAAGGGAATGCCTTCGGTTTAAGATGCATCCTGATTAACGAACTTCGAGGGAATAATCCGACTCTGAATAGATTCTGACTTTTTTTCACATTTTTTTAAAATGTATGAGATACTAGCTGAAAACCCGCGCTTCGCTACGGAGTACATTCAAATTAAATACAACGGTCAACGTATGCAATTAATACCAAAATATATATATATATATATATATATATATATATATATATATATTTATAAAAAAATCGTAAGGGATATTTATTTTTTTTGGATAATATCCAATCGTCTGCTGCATTAGAAAGAAAAAGAATTGCAATAGAAAGAAAAAAAATTTTTTTTGTCTATTTAGTTGTTATGCACGTGACGATAAATTTATTGAAAGTACCAGAAAAAGAAATCACGTGATCAACATTTAATAAATAAAATTCTAGAAATTAATCTTTAAAAATTCACCAAAAATCAGAAAATCGAGGTAAAGGTTCGAAAAAGATTTCATTTTGAAGGAATTTTTAGGATCTTTCTCGTGATATAAATTTTATAATCCGCAATGTATTATTTTAAATGCAAACGTAAAAAAAGTTAAAAAAACCGCTTAAAAATTTAATTTTAAAAAATCTAAGAAGAATTTTAGAAAAATCTTTCTTAGTGCACCCCTACACTATTAGAAGAATCGCCATGCAAAATTTCAGCCCTTTAGGTCCAGCGGTTTGGTCTGTGCGTTGTATGTCAGTCAGTCAGTGAATGAATGAATGAATGAGTCAGTTACGGAACTGTTTTATATATATAGATTTATTAACTACGACGTGCTCAATAAATAATTTTAAAGCAAAATTTATTACGTTATTTTTAATTTATCATGTTGATATTGTATTTTCTTTCAAATTGCTAAAATGCAAAACAACTAATTTTGAAATTAATGAATTATGGAAAGAACATATTTAAATAAAATTTGAGAAAAAAAAACCTACATTCTTCTTTTCCTGAATGTAAATTAATAATTTTATAAAAAAAAATTGAAAATTAAAGTTTTTAATTAATATTAAATATTAATTAAAAACCTCAATAAAGTACATAAATAACTTTTTGAATTTTTAAATGTTTTAAAACTATGTTTAAATAAGTTGATTTTAAATACACTACTACAAAAATTGTAATATCAAATATCACATATAATTTAGGTTGATTATATTAAGATTTTATCAGCCCTTATAAAATTTATGATCATTTTTTATTATCTTCAGTATACAAAGGAACGCATAATTTAATATTAAAGTGGTATCCTGAGTTTGGATAGTTTGACCTGAACACACAAAAGAACCCCTGCAATATATTAATTCCCAAAATAGAAAAATATAAACTTCATGCAATGAATTACCGATAAAAAATCCTCGATTATCCGATATAAATCGAAATTTCCGGTAAACAATATAAATAATTCAAATACTTTGGCGGCACAACTTCATTACGTATGATCTAATGATTGATGCTTCTGTTTTACAGAGAATGACTTTCTTGGAATAAAGTATTACATATGGACCCAAACATTTATGAATAATCGAAGGAAAAAATAAATAAAAGTTTTTATATTATATTCGATAACGACAGCGTTATATTTTAGCTGCGAGAACGATAATGAGAAAAAATATTAGAAAAACTATTAAAATGAGAAGTATTCCCCAAAAATATGTGTTTAATGGTTTAGTAGTAAAATAGTTTTTGAAATAAAACGTAACGGTCCAGTGATGCATAAGTATGAAACACTAAAAGAATATTAAATCTTATAAATGTCCATATACTTTGGTTTAAACATTTCTAGAGTAATTAGAGGATTTATTTTAAAGGCATATATACATTTAGTTAAAAAAGGGAATAATGATACATTCTGATAAAGTATGTAAGTGATATGTACTCAGTAAAACTTAATTTCAAGTATATGAATAAAAATTCCCAAACATAGAAAGTAAACAAGTTTTGCCGATTTTATAATATATGACATAAATAATCCGTGCCTCATATATGAACACAGATCTTATCTAAACTAAAGTTTTAATATTTCCTTTATAAAGATTATTAAATGCATGTAGAATGACACGATCCTAATTATATTTTTACCTAATTTTTTTATAAAATCTAGGAATGGTCTGAAACCAAACAACTTTTTATCGAAAATGTATGTCAACCCCATAATAATCAAACACCACTCTAAAATCTGTCCTAATAAACCTCTTAAACATGTGTGTTTAGCTACTGACAAGATTTGTTATACAGAGGCTGTTCGCACATTTTTTAGACGATTTTGGTAAGCGGTAATAAAAAACCGTTTGCTGCAAAAGAAATAATTGCAATTGTACTATTTTTTTAAAAGTCAAAATTATCGTCTGCGGCTTGAAAGTTTTGTTTTTATTCAAAATGGCGTTTTTAACAAAGCAGTGGCTCGAAGACTACATTTATGCTCTTTCCGAAGAGAAATATGCATACTCCGTTATCCAAAAACGATGTGAGAGTCATGGTTTTGTGATATCTAAAGCGTCGATAGGTAATATCGTCAATAAAAAGGAAAAAAACGTCAAATTGGAGCCTCAAGTGGGACAAAACTTCCAAACAAGTATCCAAGGAAAAAACGGACATCTTCGACTTTTGCAAAGGTACGTTGTTTAATGTTAAAAGAAAATCCCCCTAGTCAAAGGACAGTTGCAAAATCATTAAAATGCTCAGTGTCCACTGTAAACAAAATGATAAACGTTGATTTAAATCTTAAGAAAGCGAAAAAACGCAATGTGCATCGTCTTCTTCGAAATCATATCGCTGAACGCAGGACACGCTGCAGAATTCTATATGAGAAACACTTATCCAAAGAAAAATGGAAAACAATTGTCACGATAGATGAATCATGGGTCTATTTAAATGATTGCAACAAAAAAAGAGCCATTTATTATCATAAAAGGGGAGAAAAAATTTAAGTACATGGTTCAAAGAATCGAAAGAAAGTTTTTCTAAGGGATTCATGATTGTTGCTGGTTTTTCTTATAATGGCAAGTTAAAAATAAAGACAGTGGAAAAAATGTCAAAATTAACTCCAAATACTACCAGGAACATATTTTATCGCCAATTTTTCCGAATGAAATACCATCGCTTTACCCACAGTGCCATCAATCTGTGAGACTCCATCAGGACAAAGCTAGCAGTCACACATCAAAATCCACTATAAATTTCCTAAAAGAAATGGAGCAAAAAACTGGTATCCAGGCCATACCCTTCACTGATATCCCTACTAAATCTCCCGATGTATCACCTATGGATTTTTGTGCTTTTAAAATCTGCATTATCCAAACGTCGTCCCAAAACCCTTACAGGACTCTGGAAAGCTGTTCAGGAGGAATGGGATAGAATACCTCTTCTGACACTTCAAAAGGCATTATTATCCTGGAAGTTGCGGTGTCGAAAGATAGTTCAGAATAAGGGATGTCAAATAGAACATTTAAAACACAAGAATTTTATGTAATTTAGTTTTGTGAATACAATATACATCGTCTAAAAAATGTGTGAACAGCCTCTGTAGACTACTTAAAAATAAGTAACGCTAAACTCTATTAAAGTACTATAACTATTATAACTATAATAGTTTTATACCTTATTATCACTATTTCTGATAAATCTGTAAAAATCTGTTTTACTTCAAAAAGGGTAAAAGTGTAACATATATGTGGGCTGATATCACAAAAACAAGAAATTTATCCGTACTACAAGGATGGAAATATTTATTGAGATTTTGCTCACGATATTAAGTTTGCTAATTTGATTTTCAAGAAAGCATTTTAACTTTCAAAAAATTCAATTATAATTTAATTAGCTGTTAAATATTGTTTGATTTTCTTTTAAAATGTATTAGTCGGCAATTTATTGCTTTATTGTACGAGTATTAGATCATAATTCTTTTAAAGTAAGCTATGATATTTTATCTCTTCCAACTCTAAAACAGTGATTTTTAATCTTGTTTATTGCAGTTTAGCATAGATTATTGACAGGGTCAACGTTACAAGCTGTATCTGAATTTTGCGTAAAAAGAATGAAGAAGTTAAAATTGCGTCAAGGAATGTACATTGTACATGGTGTCAGGTTGGGTGATATTCAGCGGTTCCCAACCGGTGGGTCCTGGAAAACCACCCGTAAATTGTGTATTAAGATTGCCTGCTTTATCATATTCTGCGGCAATTTTCATAATATTATATTTATAGCAATATTGATGAGAATATCATGTTTATAGCACGGATGATCCATTCGAGCTCTACTTTTAATGCAATTCACCAACCTTCCCTTATGTTTACATTTGCCCCACCTCACGCTAAAATGAAAGTGATTTTTTAAATTTTTCCAACGGATAAAACTGGGTATTTTTTAAATCGCGATCAAAAATAGCTCTAGAAAAAAATATATTCTTGCAAAATCCTTAATTTTGTGACACGTATACCTGAGGTAGCTGTGTAGAAACCAAATAAAAAATATGTCTTAAGAAATTCTCCGTAAACATGGGTAAATACACTCAGGTTAGTGAATATCAGTTCCCGGAAAATTACAATGAATAAATCGTCTTATTTTAAGGCTGTTTTTCTCCCGAAATTCAAACGTGGTTTTTTGTGCTAATTAAATTTAATTCTTCCGTTGTTTTCATAACGTTGTTTTTTTAGTGACGGTGCGCTTTTTTTCAGTTGTGTAAGATCAAAACTAACAATCTCCATCAGAACGTTTTATTCGGTAAGTTCAGAAAACTATACCCTATGCATTTTTTGAAGATATGTTTTAAATTACCTTTAGGAAAATTTCCACAATATTTTTTATCAGTAGGCCATTTTTCAAGAATTTTCGTTTTCAACTGAGTAAAGAATTATAAAAAAAAGTGTCTTTAACTCTTCAGAAAATAGACAGCCAGAAAATAGGTAGTCAGAAAATAGACTGGATATGTAGTAGGATCATGGTCTTAGTTCGTATTGGATGAGAAATTATTCTAAATCGATTCGGGGATGGCACGTGGAAGTTGCAATAATACACAGAACCTTCCTTTATTAACTTGCTTTCTTGTTTGTGTGCGTGTTTGTCTGGTACAAATCTCGCAATAGATTTTTAACTAACTTCCCGACGAGGTAGACATTTGAAACTTTTAGAATAGCTCAGAACACGACGACAATGCATTATTTTAACACTTTTAGCCATCTTTATTCCATATTTTAAAATTCATTACGTAAAAATACGAGTAGCGTCTGGAGCCAAAAGTAACTGCGCTACAGGCGCCATCTATTAACGTAATAGTGAACCAAGCATATGACATTTTCATGGTGCATAAAACATGGTATGTAAAAAGTCTTTTTTTTCTTGTAATTATTCGTAATATAGATGTTACTGTGTCAGCCGTTACTGTATAAATCTAATCTAATTTCCTCTTACCTGGCATTTGAATCTCACTTGCTTCTTGACCCTTCCCGAGGCTTCGACAGAGGGCGTTATGTTCACTATCCCGTCCGAATCGTCGTCTTTGTTACACAGTCCCAAAAGACAAAAGTACCGAAAAAAGCGGAAAAATCCGTTCCTAAAGCGCGTACTCATGGCGGCGTAGATGAATGGGTTGACACAAGAATTCAGGAAGGCAAAAAGATTGATGCAGAGCATGGTGAAGAAGAAATTGTGACGCTCCATGAAGTTGACGGCTTGGTACTGCGTCACGATGCTCACTAGGAAGTAGGGCGTCCACGAAACTGCGAAAGCCAGCACAACCATAAGCACCATTTTGGCAACCTAGGTAAAAAAAAAAAAACATGCACACACTTAAGTGAGATAGTAAGAAATGCTTTATTGGAATTTTGCTTAAATAATGTTTAATACTTTTTTTTCCTTTAAGAAACATTTTTTGACACTAAGGGCCTGTTCACATAGGGGTCCGTTGCGTATTGTTAAGGGAAAGATGACGTCGAGACGAAAATAATCCAATCATAGGCGTTAGAAATATCATTGCTAATCGTTTGGAGGCCTATGATTGGTTTATTTTCGTCTCAACGTTATCTTTTCCTTAACGCAGCGCAACGGACTCCTATGTGAACTGGCCCATAGAGAATATTGCATGAAAAAATATGATCATAAATTCCTAGAGGTGTTATTTCAAACGGCTGAAATATCAAACCGTTGTGCGTAACCGTGTCGTTGTGACAAGAATTTGGCAAGATTTTTGTTTATTGGTTCCTCAATTTATTTCTAACTAGGGTTTATACAGAAACCTACTTTTTGAAAAACCGGTTTTTGAATTCCAGATTTCCAAAAAACCGGTTTTAGCCGGTTTTCGAATTTTTTTCTTAAAAAAAATAGAATAGGGAAAAATATTTTATTTAATTTATATAAAATAACAAAAAACGAAATCCATATCAAAGTCAAAATATATAAAAAAAAAATAAGGATTACACATTACTTACACATAATAACGAAAACTCAAACGAAAAATTTAAAAAGTTCAAATAATATTTATATTTATTTCACTAATTTTAATTCCTCCTAAGAAAATAGGATTTTGAAAAACATAAAATATCCACTGAACGGTGGCTAAGTCTCGTTCTTATTTTGGACACAATATTGCCTGAAATTGAAAATACACGTTCACTAGCTACTGAGCTTGGTTTTAGAGTTTTCAGCGCATCAAATAACACATCTAAGTTTTTGGTTCTTTTATTCGTTGCCTCAAATAATGAAAATTCAGCTTTCAGTGTCTTTGGATTTGTAAGTTTTTCTTCGGGGTCTTCAAGAAATAAAAAAAGTTAAAAATTAATTTTAACATAATAATTTAAATTCTTTTAAACCGGTTTTCTTAATTTAAAAACCGGTTTTCAAATGTGAAAATTTTATTTTAAAAAACGGTTTTTTAAAACCGGGTTTAAAAAACCGTCAAACCCTATTTTTAACTGTTTTAGTGCATTTCTATGCTTAGATTTTTTGAGGTGTTATAGGTTTGTTTCACACAAAATAGTGAAAACAGAGAAGAATTATGGAAGAACATGCAAACTGAATAACTCAACTCTTATAAAACTGATATACAATTTTTTAGAGTTTTTAAAGAATAAATTTCAATTTAAAAGCTTTCGTAAAGCCTCCCTGCAGAAAAAATACGAAAATTTAGGAATTTAGGAAAAGTGGGATGAGCATGTGGAAATCAGAAAAAAAAGAGCTGTTGATTACCAAATTTTGTAGAAATGAAAAAAAAATTGTAGAGATACCTTAAATAATAAAAACTGAACTTTAATTGTAAACCATACTTAACTTTGAACACCATTAACCCCCCCTAAAATAAATTTAAAATTTTAAAATAAAAAATGAAAAATATTTGAAAATTTGGATATACCATTATTTTTTTATGTAAAAATATCAAGATAGTTAGTAGAAATGTAAAATGTAGGAGATACGATTGTATGAAAAAACTGAAAATTTTAATTAAAATTCTTACTTATATTTATTCAGCAACCTTTCAATTTTTTAAAATTTTAATTTTAATTAAAAATAATAAAAATCAATTAAATTTTAAAAAAGTGAAAAATGTTAAAAATGAGAAAAGTAGGATATAGCAACACTTTTTAATATAGGAATATAAAGGAATACCACTTTTTATAAAACTGTAACTTTAACTAAGTTTAACTTAATAAGCAACAAACCCACTCGAAAACATTATTTATTCTTTCATTTTAATTTTTTTCCAGAAAGATAAAAACATGAGACAGATAAAATATTTAAGTTGTTCAAATAAAGTGTAAAACAATTGTTAAATTGGAAATAAAAACTGAAGCTACATTTTGCTACTACAGTAACCACCGCTTATAGTGATCAGTGGTTATAAGAATCAACCGTTTATAAGAATCAATATTGCAAAAACAAAAACAAATGTATTATTTCCATGTTAAAATTTCCGCTTTAAAGAATCAATCCACCGGTTATAAGAATCAGTTTGCAATCTTCGCCTTCCTTTCATTTTTCCAAAAAATGCCACTTGAACTCTTAAAAGGTACGAAATTCTTTCTTAAGTTTTTGAAAAGAAAGATTGATAAAACTTTGGGGTGGAAAACAGTCGTAAAATGCATTCCTTTAGACATAACATAAGAGTTTCTCCTTATACGTTTTTTGCTAAACAATGTCTTATTAGCTTTACCCAGGGGCATCTAACCCGCCCGGGTCCGATTTCGCTTTTCTCCAGACAGGCACTCCTTTTTTCCCACCACTTACTTCCTGGTTGCGGATTTCTGGACCCTGAAACACATAAATCTTCCGCGAAGTGTCCACCATCACTTACGCAAACGGGACAGTGGATTCAGCACTTCAAACCGTGAAACGTAAACGGATCCATTTTGCTGAATCAGATGAACCAGATGCTGAATCAAACGTTTCACGGTTTGATTCAGAATCAAACAGTGAAACGTAAGCTATAAAGTGAATCTTCGTCTGAGACTGTAATAAGCATACGTCGCTAGTATTCACTTTAGTTTTCTAACAAAATTGCCAGTTAGTGTTAGAACTTTTTGATAGTCGAATTCAAATATGATAAAAACAAGGAAAACTCTTAGTTTTTCTGAAAAACAGAACTTGTTAATTAGATATGATGCTCTTCCAAAGTGTAGTCAAAGAGAAGCTGCCTCTTGTTGATTTTATAATCATGTGTTGTTACTTATAGGTCTAGAAATTGAGTTATAGTAATTGTTTAGAAAATGAGTATTTTTAAAATTATAAAAAATAATTTTAATAAATGATAAATAACGTAAATTAAAGAGTATTTAATGGTAAATTATGTATATATGTGCCTGTGTGTTTATATATATGTACAAGTATATATTTGTGTATGTGTGCCTGTCCAAAGGGAAGTTTCGGTTATAAGAATCAACCGCCTATAAGAATCAAAAACAGTAATAACAAACGTGATTCTTATAAGCGGAAATCACTGTATGTAGCAAAATTCATTAGATAATTTAAAAATTCATATTTCTGTGAATAAGCTTACGGCAACGCAGTAATTACAGACAAGCAGGATATGTCTAGTTTTTTATAAAACCCGAAAAAATGTACATAATAAACTACAAATATGTCCTCCAGATGGCGCTCCTTTTGCAACAAATTAAATTAAGATGAAATTTCTTCACCAGCAGAGCTTTCTTAGGTAAGGTCTAACATGACAAGTTTCTTGTCATTAGTGAATCTTGTAGTCTTTTCAATTCCTATTATAGCTACCACGTTTGTAGGTTAGGGTAGAACGAAAAAGGCTATTTTATACATAGAGATTTGCTATAGCCAATGACATTTGCCTTTTAAAACTAAAATTAAGCATATAAAATTTTATTGCTCTGCTAAAACATTTTCAAGTGCCGCAAAGAGTTTCAAAATGGATATCTTTATGAAAATTTGATAAAGTTTGAATTTTTTGTTTTAAATTTCTTAATTTCTTTTGCAGTAAATTAAATATATATTATATATATATATAATATATATATATATATAATATATATATATATATATATATATATATATATATATATATATAATACACACACGCACACACACATATATATATATATATATATATATATATTGTAAACAAAATATTCAAAATATGATATTTTTACAGAAAACTTGCACATTCTAAGTTTTGCTGATATTTCGATGCCAATATAGAACAACTGATTTTGTAGAATTTCGCGATTTTCACGATATTAATTTTACAGCATCATCTTCTTATAAGTTGGAATGAAAGAAGAACAATTTTAATCGACGGACCCTAATTTAATTTAAACAAATCACACTTATTTAGAAAAATATCAACATAATGTCCTCCATTAAAGGCATAGCGCTATTTTGAAAAAAAAAATAATGTTTTTTAAAAGTCCATAGTAATAACACATGGTTTCCATTACTTATTTCACAGACTAATTGAACAGTGTTTATTTCAAATTTTGGCATTACGTTTTCAGAATTTTTTGTTTTTATTTTTATGAATGCATCTCTTGCAGAAGTGTCACGAACGGGCAAGGATGAATCGGTAACTAATTTAATAATTCTTTCTACTGCTTGTTTGTGACATGGAAAATTATTGAAGTCAATACATTAACTCTCATAATCAGATTCTTTTGCTTCCTTTATACACTACTTTAGTTTTTCATCAGAAATATGCCTCTTCATAAGAAAGTTCTGTTACTTTAACATCATTCCATTCAATCTTATCAATATAATCATTGGCATCAAAGTTTTTAGGCTGAATTAAAAACTTTCTGATGTCTCCTTAATTTTCAACGCTTGCTTTTAGAATCCTGCGCAATCCAAGCTTTCTTACATGACTGCAACCAGCTGATATCATTTAAAAGAGGAGATTTTCAGAAGCAGCAAAGTATGCATTTCTTTGAATCACTGTAGTAGCTTCTGTTTGCGATCGAACTGGAGTATGAAAAAATTGCTGCAACAATTCCAAGCCCCGTACTTCAGGATGTTGGTCTGATTAGTGATAAAGAAATAAGCACAGTAATGGATAGAACGAAAATTGGACGAGAACGAATGAAGAATCGCAAAATGTATGTAGAAGAAATTCTAAATCTATTTACAGAAAATACAGTATTGTTTTTGACGGAAGAAAATACAAGACCATTATGCAAGAAAAAAAGGAACTAAGTATTACAAAAAAATAATGTCATCTAAACACATATATCCCTTGTCGGAAAGCCTGGATCAAAGTTTTTAGGACATGTAACGTCGATTTCTGGCATTGAAAAAGTACAAAAGACAGTATAATGGCATTTTCCAATGGCAACAACTAACACTTAAATATTACTGCAATTGGATGTAATGGAACTGCCTTGAACACTGGATTGTATAATGGTGTGATTCATGTATTGGAAAAAGAATTAAGAAGCGACTGCAGTGGTTGAATGGTCTATTCCATGGAAATGAACTGCCCCTACTTCCCCTATTCTGTTTTCTCTATGGAAAAGCTAAATGTCCAAATGAATATGGAGGAGAAATTGGTAAACAATTAGAAAACTGCTATGAGCCTCCAGTGATTGAATTTTCACCTATTGAAAAATAATTCCATTTCAGAAAATTAGGGTGATCTAAGTGTATACCAAAAATATTTGTTAGAAATGTGTGATGCAGTCTTTGTTAGAAGGTGTTCTTCTGATTTGTCCATGAGAAAACCAGGAAAACTTTGTCATTCACGATGGCTTACATTAGCAAACCGAATACTTCGCTTGTACGTGAACACAGAATGTCCTGCAAAAAATCTCCGAATACTGACTGAGTACATTTTGAAAGTTTATGCACCTGTTTGGTTTAACATAAATCTGAAACCATCTTGTATCCTTGGATCGAAGCAATAGTAGAAATTTGTAACCTACTCACGTTACCTAAAATAGACTCTTAAAAATGTAATTGACCCAGACATTCAAAGAAAGGCATACTTTGCTGCTTCTGAAAATCTCCTCCTTTGATGATATCAGACGATCGCACTCGTGTAAGAGAGCTTGGATCTAAAAGCATGGGCTGAAAATGAAGGAGGCATCACTTGCATGTGAGCACAGAATGTCCTGCTAAAAATCTCCGAATACTGACTGAGTACATTTTGAAAGTTTTTGCACCGGTTTGATTTAACATAAAGCTGAAACCATCTCATATCTATGGATCTAAGTACTTGTGGAAACCTGCAGGCTATTTACGTTACTTCAATCAGATTCTTAATGTAATTGACCCAGTCATTCAAAGAAATGAATACTTTGCAGCTCCTGAAAATCTCCTTTGTATCAGATGATCACAGTCATTTAAGAAAGCTTGGATTAGTAAGCTGGATTCTAAAAGCAAGGGCTGAAAATGAAGGAGGCATCAGGAATTTTTTTAATTCAACGTTTAAACTTTGTTAAATTAGTTACCAAGTCATACTTGTCCGTTTGCGGCACTTCTGCAAGAGATGCATTGATAAAAATAAAAACACACTCTCAAAATATAATTCCAAAATTTGAAATAAAAACAATCCAATTTGTCAGTGAAATAAGTAATGGAAACCATTTGTGATTACTGTGCACTTTTGAAAAAGATGAATGTTATTTCAAAATAACGTTATGCCTTTAAATACATTATATTCATGTGTTTCTAAATAAGTGTGATTTTTTTTATTTTAATTAAGGTCCATAAATTTTAAAATTGTTTTTTTTTTCACTCCAATGTGTATTATAAGAATATGGTACTGTAAAATTAATGTGATCAAAATCGTGAAATTCGACGAAATAAGTTGTTCTATAATGGCATCGAAATACTAGCAATACTTAGAATGTGTAAGTTTTCTGTACAAATAACATATTTTGAATATTTTGTTTACAAATTATACGTATATTATTTTAATTTACTGTAAAAGAAATTTGAAACAAAAATACGAATTTTATCAATTTTTCATAAAAATATCCATTTTGAAGCCCTTTGCGGCACTTAAATATTTTTAGTAGAGCAATAAAGGTTTATATTCTTAAATGTAATTTTAAGAGACACAGTTTGCCATCTATGGCAAATCTCTATGTAAAATTTTTTTTTCGTCCCACCATATTGTAATCCGGTTGAGATATTTGTAATTAATTACGTGAAAAATTTTCCTGTCTAAAAAAAAATAAAACCTGTCGTTCTATTCATACTTGTCTGTACTTATTGCTTTGCTATGTTTCTATGGATTTTTAAAATGTTTCCTGATCAGCCGATATATTAAGAAATTATAATTTACCTTTCTTCTATTAGCTTCTTGTCTTCTGATACTTCCTTGCCTGTGGACAGGTATGTCTTTCAGTAAGCACCTGGCTACTTGGAAACACGTTCCAGCGATGAAAGTCAGCGGCAAAACGTAGATAAAAACGAAAAGAAATGTATAGTAACCACGTCTGAAGTTCTCTGGGAGTGATATAAAACAAGTGAGCCTCGTAATTTCTCCGTACTGGCTTTTCAAAGTGTTCGAAAACGCCTCTGAGGGATAGAGAAATGGTGATGCCACACAACAAGGTATGATCCACACAACTAAAATTATTTTTTTGGCCCTCGATTTTGTCTGCTGCATTCTCGATTCCAGAGGATAGACAACAGCCATATACCTGTAGTAAATAGAAAAAAATATATAATTCAAAACAAATCTTTTATCATTCTTGCACTCGGTATATAATACAGTATGTTCGTAAACAAGTCACACAACGCCTTTTTAAATATTTTATGCAACGAAATTAAAAAATCTACAAGATGATTTTTTTTGCCCGATATAAAGTTATGCGTACTAAAGGATACATCCTACGAATTCACATTTGCCGCCTAATTAGCGATCATGGTATTATACATTGTGGTAAAGGTTACTTTTGTATCAAAAACTTTAGACGTCAAGATATGAGTAGGTCTGAATCTTTTATCCCAATGATCTGAAAACATATTTTTTTTTTATCTTTAGGTATCTTATCATGTCTAAAAATATTTTACAGATAAAAATACGTAAAATTTGTGTTTATCCTAGATTTAAAATAAAAATATTACTAATATGGGGATTATTAAAGGCTGTTTCGAAAGCTTTAAATTATGAATTCAATATTTATTCGAGAAGTCAGTAGAAGTAAAACAATGTGACACGTGTATGAAGTGAAACTCTAGGTGGATTATTTCGGAGAGATCTCCAAATGAAATTTATATTCCCCTTATGTTAAATATTAATTTTCTATCCCGTAAAATGCTAATCTGTCTCCCTAATATTGTTATTCCTTGATGAGACAGTGATGTCACACTTTGGAATCAACATCAGCGACGCCGGCAAAAGAAAATGCTTCGCCTGTTTAGGTAAAGGATTAAACATTCAAAAGTGCTGCATGTACAGTAACATTAGTACAGTAGATAGATGTAATACTATTAATTTTGTTTGAGTAATTTTATCCAATTGATCTCAAGATAAGAGAGTGATGACTATTTATATGAGGCGGTGAATTATTATTTGCAATATCATAATAATTATTATGAATTATAATTTGTTCATTTTATAGTGGAATTATTGTAGTTTTTGCAGTAAAACGCTTTTGACTTACACCACTTGACTTACTGACTTACACCACTTTGCCTTTCACCGCCTCATATATGGACCGTTAAACCTTTTTTAAAAATTCTATTAATCGGTGACATGCACTATAAGTCATGGAAATACACAAAGTCACGGGTATTTCCATTTTATGAATAAAAGAAGTTTTACAGGTACAAATGTCCCATAGGACCATAGGAAGATTGGTCTAACTCAGGGGTTTCCAACTTACAAGTGTCCAAGGGCCGCAATCGAAAACACCTGTCTAGTGGCGGGCCGCAATTTAATCAGGACCATACCCAGGACATTTTTTCTTGAGGGAGGGGGATTTGGACGATTTGTGTCTTGTATGTACTATGAAATTTTTAAAAATTCGAGGATGAACCTCCAACAACGACCTTGATTATAACTGGCCAACTTTCGTTAAATTACAGACACACACAAAAAAAGTCAAGAAGTGGGGGGGAGGGCTTGTGGTGCCTCAGTGGTACAGCGCGCTGGTTTTCGGTGCTGAGGGTGCTCTGATCGAATCCCAGCGTCGCGCCACGAAAAATGCCTCCGTTCGTGTCGTCCCTTCATAGGGGGTAATGCTGTCCGCCTATATGGTGCCCCCACAATAAAATGGGCAGTAAAATTGCGGTGTAGTATAGGCGAATGTCTCACGACAAGATATAGAACATGAGTGGACACCCTACTTTTCATGGAATTCGAGGAAAATCAATGTTTTTTGTAAATGAACAGCATTTGAAAACAATAAAGATTTTTACAAAAACATTTTTCGTTAACTAAGAATATCTAAATTGATGCTGCAAATTATTTTGCTAGAAGTCTTCGCGGGCCGCAAAAAAAGGCACCGCGGGCCGCCAGTTGGAAACCCCTGGTCTAACTGCACTACCTGGGCCACGCCCTCAAGTGCAGGCTTTCAGAAAGTAAGCAGCGGGGAACCATGATTGGACAGAAAGTAGAGAAAGAAGAAAAGTGATTGGAGCGCTCTGGATCTTCGAGTTCTATGCCTTCAGCTGGAATCACCGAAGTGATCCAGCATCGGGCAAGACGGTAGGAAAGAGAAATATAATACTGTAGAATTCTTCCCGGAAATGGGAGAGAAAATGGCTTAGCTACAGTAAAAAGTAGGAGAGGAGGAAGTTTAAGGATAGCGGTACAAATGTAAAGTCCCATAGAACTATATATATATACTAAATACTAGAATGAAACGAAGTGAATACACGTGCTACTTTCGTATGTGCGTGGACAGATAATAGAAAAATGTGCATGTACCGTAAAATCTCTGATGCTGTAAAAAAAAAAAGAAGAACTATTCAGAAGTTTGAATTGCGAATCCTGTTTTTAGCAGGGTTTACAAAATTCGAAACCTTGTAGAGAGATTTTAACTTTTTCGCCAGTATAAAGAGTGTTGTTGTTGCATTCCTTTGTTGTTGCAGCCATGGATTATAGGGAAAATCTAGAGCAATGGAAGCAAGAACAATGGAACTAAATAAGTAAATTAAACAGACTTTTACCAGAGGAAAGCTTGAATTTTTCTACAAGTTTTATAATTTTCAGAAAAGTCCATGGATACTAATTGAGGCGGTGAAAGGCAAAGTGGTGTAAGTCCAAAGCGTTTTACTGCAAAAACTACAAACAATTCCACTGTAAATTGGACAAATTGTAATTCATAATAATTATTATAATATTGAAAATAATAATTATTTGAAATTCCACTATACATTGAACATGGATATTACATTTTTTACCTCAAATAAAAAAAGTTGAAAATGTGACTTACACCACTTTGCGTTTCACCGCCTCAATTGTCCATGGATGCTAAGTGTGCTGGAGATCTTATCTTATCTTATGACATTATGTTTATATTATGGCATTATAACCATACCTCTTCCATTTTTTTCCGATGTAAAGATAAGAATTTCGAGTTCACGGGCTACGTAAAAAAATTGCATATGACGCGAAAGATCAAAGTAGGAACCTGTCACAGCAAATATTTAGATTAAACGCTTATCTCTTAATAAAATCTATTTTCAACATGAAATTGATTTAACAATACAGAACATGTCCGCAATAGCTACATAACTGTATACGTAATATCTAAAAGCACAGTTTAACTAAACTGATATTATAAGAAAAGCAAAAATAAACACTTCCATAGCAAAACTAAGAACCATTAATTTACTCATATTCGCTGTCTGACAACCTATCACGTATTTAAACCTTCCAACATCCGATTAAGGACCCTATACACAAAAAAAAGTATCCGTGGATTTAAGGTTAGGAAAAAATAGATGAACATGTTACATTTGGGATAAAATTCACATTTTTCATATTCATAGAATAACTTGCGGTTCTTGAAAATTTATAGAGGATATTTTAAAGTAAAAGCTTGTCCAACGTTATAAAGTTTAGCGTCATTCGAGAACTTATTTTCTCGAAAATGTACATAGTAAATTACAATATTTTGAAGCGACATAAACAAAAAGAGGTAGTATCTATACTGAAATGGGGATTTTCAGTTATAAAAGGGATCATGTTAAGTTAAGGGGACTCACTACCCTTAAATCTTTAAAACATTCGACTTTTTGAAAAAAGATATATGTTAAAGCCTTATCATTTCTGAACAAAATAAAGCAAACAGCATGACAATATTCCGCTTAGTTCCGGAGATATTGATATTATAAATATTTAATGACTGATCAAGTTTATGGTAAGAAAAATTTTAAACTCTTTTTTCTCAAAATGTAATTTTGCACCATTCCGCAACTGATATCTAAAAACTATGAAACATAATTCCATGAAATTTTTATCACCGCATAATCATGTTATTTTATTGCGTCTGAACTAGAATTATTGCAATCACTGCACATTTTGTTATTTTTTTTCAGGGGTAAATTAATGCAAAAAATTTAAGGAAATTTTAAGTATATTTCGAGCAGTTTTAAAAAAATTGAATAAAAAATTTAATGTTGAATGTTTTATGTTCAATTGTAGTTTGAATTATTTATTTTAAATATAAAACGGGAATTATACATTTAAGTGTAAAATTAATTTCATAGTTCTGCGCGCAAGCCAGTATACAATAAAAATGCTTAAAAAACAAGGTATATCTAAAGCAATTTTAAAAGAAATATTTAAAATTATTTTGAGAGATGGAAATTTGTTTATTAAAATAAATATATCAATTTATCATATACATAAAATTTGGAAAAATTGGGAGTAAATTGAAATAGTTACAAAAAGTCAAAAGGTATGAAAATATGCCTTATTTCCTCGACTTAAGAGTCGTGACTCCCCTTAAATGGCTTGAACGAGATAAAAGTTACGTTGGGAAATTAGTTTTAAAGATTACAAAATATACGCTATACATGTAATTGAATTTATTTGTAACATAGAAATTAAATAAACAATTCTCCGAGGTGAAATGTTACTATTGTATACATCAGAATATTCTCCTAACCTTCCCCAGATAAAATACTCATTAATTTTGAAATACCACACTTAATTTATTTGAACAGTTTCATTCCATCTTGGCTAGGAAAGGGATGCATGGGGTACTACACTGAACATAAGTAATGTCATTCCATCTCAAGTGCGAATACCTCTAGGAATACATTGTGCAGTGAGGTGAAGCGAAGTGATCCCTGTTGAGCTGTTATGCTAGCAGAAAACGATGAGCCTAGAGACTTAGTTTCATTCCATGAAGCAGTGTTTACTGTGTTTACTGATTTGTGGCATGTCCTTTCAACGGATTCATTAAAAATAATTGTTAATATATGCTATATATATATATATATATGCTATATATATATATATATATATATATATTTTTTTTAAATAAAAACATTATTAAACCTCACAACACCAGCACAATTCATCAACTTGAAAGA
Source organism: Dolomedes plantarius (assembly GCA_907164885.2). Classification (NCBI taxonomy): domain Eukaryota; kingdom Metazoa; phylum Arthropoda; class Arachnida; order Araneae; family Dolomedidae; genus Dolomedes; species Dolomedes plantarius. The sequence continues at coordinate 163,965 of OU015496.1, forward strand.
TGAAAAATATAAATGACCGGGGGGAGTTGTGACCACCAACACTGCGGTTAAACATGTTTTTTGCCTAGGCAGCACTCCCGGAAGTCATTCCTCATTTGCAACCTGACGTAAAGTCAAAACAAAGCAAGAAGCGATGAAATAAAAAAATAAAGGAACTGGAACTAAGTACATTAAAAACCTGGGTTAAATTACATCAACAGTACTAGTTCCAGTTCCTTTATTTTTTTATTTCATCGCTTCTTGCTTTCTTTTGACTTTACGTCAGGTTGCAGATGAGGAATGACTTCCGGGAGTGTTGCCTAGGCAAAAACGTGTTTAACCGGAGTGTTGGGGGTCACAACTTCCCCCGGTCATTTATATTCTTCATCTTTCAGGTTGATGAATTGTGCTGGTGTTGTCAGGTTTAATAATGTTTTTATTTAAAATATTGCAGCTTACGGTTGAGCAGCGTAGCGCCATAGTAAGTTTGCCATTGTTCATTAGTTTTATTTCGTGTTATACTTTTGTAAACATATATATATATATATATATATAACAATGAAGTGTAATTGAAATAAGAGCAATTTGGGTTTAAGTGGTTTTTTTGGAAAAATGAAAGGAAAGCGAAGAGTGTAAACTGATTCTTAAAACCGGTGGATTGATTCTTTAAAGCGAAAATTTTAACATGGAAATAATACATTTGTTTTTGTCTTTGCGATATTGACTCTTATAAACGGTTGATTCTTATAACCACTGATCACTATAAGCGGTGGTTACTGTTTATGCCTTTTTTTAAAGAAAAATGCCTCAAGGTGTAAAATTTCAACAGTACTAGTTCCAGTTCCTTTATTTTTTTATTTCATCGCTTCTTGCTTTGTTTTGACTTTACGTCAGGTTGCAGATGAGGAATGACTTCCGGGAGTGTTGCCTAGGCAAAAACATGTTTAACCGGAGTGTTGGGGGTCACAACTCCCCCCGGTCATTTATATTCTTCATCTTTCAGGTTGATGAATTGTGCTGGTGTTGTCAGGTTTAATAATGTTTTTGTTTAAAATATTGCAGCTTACGGTTGAGCAGCGTAGCGCCATAGTAAGTTTGCCATTGTTCATTAGTTTGATTTCGTGTTATGCTTTTGTAAACATATATATATATATATATATATATATATATATATATATATATATATATATATATAAAACAATGAAGTGTAATTGAAATAAGAGCAATTTGGGTTTAAGTGGTTTTTTTGGAAAAATGAAAGGAAAGCGAAGAGTGTAAACTGATTCTTAAAACCGGTGGATTGATTCTTTAAAGCGAAAATTTTAACATGGAAATAATACATTTGTTTTTGTCTTTGCGATATTGATTCTTATAAACGGTTGATTCTTATAACCACTGATCACTATAAGCGGTGGTTACTGTTTATGCCTTTTTTTAAAGAAAAATGCCGTAAGGTGTAAAATTTCTTTATCTATAAAGGTGTACAATTAAAAAAAAATTTAAATCCATGTCGGCAATTCCTGGTCAAATTTTCCCTATAGGTTGACATTGATGTGAGTTAATCCAATAGCGTTAGTATACAGCAGCCTTAAGACATCGTAAGGAGGAATTATACCATTGTACAGAAACATAAATCTCACTTGTTTCTTTCTCTTGTCAGGGCTGAAGCCAGATTTAAGCCATTGATAAAAGTGATGGAGTTTTATAAGTGTGTTCGAATGATTAAAGCAAAAATTTAGTTTGATGGAAGGTATCAAAAGAACAGTTTCTGACAAAATGTATGACGGATTCTAAAGATATTTCGATGTGGGTTTTGGAACGTGCTTATTCATTATGCATACAAATGTATGCAGCAAAATATGTTATCATAATGTTGTATTTACTTTCTTCGACAATTCATCAATACCTGATGATATATGGCCAGAAGTAAAAAAAAAGCATAATGGGAGTTAAAAGGCATTAAATTTGAAGTTTTTATTTATTTCAACTAAGGGCTTTGCCCTTAGGCCCGCTACGCTCGCTCCTCTGTTATGGCTAATAGCGAGATACATAGGGGTGATTCTCGGGCAATGCAACAGCCATTTACTGTTGTCAGTCGCCCTTATGCGAAGTGGACGAAGCCCACCTATGGGTGAAAAATTGGATCTTCTTTCATGTCCTTCTGCGAAGGAAGCGAATGAGAAGATTTTTTTGAAGTATTTCTTTAAAATTCAATTAAAAATCGAAATTTTAAGATAGAGACTTGAAATGAGGTTTATATGAATGAGGAATCTTTCGTCTTCCAGATGATGTAAATATTTGTTTTGTAACATAATAAATCTGAGAGCATCGAACTTATATTTGTCGAAACGCATAAATTTGTCGTAAAAGTGGGTTTTAAATTTTAATTAAAATATTAGTCTGTTTTAAATTATTTTTGAACAAATGAGGTCTTGTTTGAAGGAGAAATGTCTGTAGTTTTAGATTGTAAAAAAAATCAAAATTCTACGATCCTTTTTTGGCGAGTTATCGTAATCTGAACGTGAAAAAGTCAATATTTTTCCACAAAACGTAAAATTAAAAAAAACCTTAAAGGCCGACAAAGATGAGACATGTCTTACTTTCTTCCCCGCATTGTTCTGCATCGATTGGTATCAGTCTCGACCCGATACCTCCAGGAGTTTCGGAGGAGATAGCGTGACAAGCTTTTGACAGCGGCAGTTACTTTTCTTTAGAATAGAGAGAAACAGATATAAAAGAAGAAAGGATTCATAGCCAAAAGCTTCCAAAAGAAATGAAATACGATGGATTTAGATATCGTAATGTAAATGAATATTATTTTTGAAATTATTTGTTTTGAAAATTAAATCACTCATTAATTTGCACTGACATATTTATTCTTACAATTTTAATTATTAACTACGTAGTACTGGATTACATTCATTTATTGATTACTTTTTTAGTATAAAACACCATTAAACTTAAACCTAAGCACTTACTTTAATTTGATTTTTGTTTCATTTTGAACACTTTTAGTCTTTCTTAAATTTACATTATAATACTCAGATTATTTAATCTACAAAAAGTTGTATGTTACTTTTTCTTATGATAAAGTGACTTATTTTTTTAACGCAGCTGAGTGGAATTTAAAGCCAGTTACTTAAAAACAAATTATATCATGGTATTCTATTTTTACTCATTCATGCAGATAAATGAAATATTAAACTTTAAAAGGAAACATAATTTAAATGTCCCTGAAAGTTCAGTCTCGGGGGAGAAAAGCATCCGAACTGTTTATTGTAATGAAGGCTTATGATATTAAGTTCTATTGGATCACTGATCTCAATGCTAGCCTGTGGAGAAAAATTTTCGAAAGATTGTCGACTTTGATTTAAAGATTTTTTAAAAACTTTTTTAAACGATTAACACATATTTCCTTTTACTAAATAATATATTTTTTCTAGATCTTTTAAACAGATATATATTTACTTTCATTTACAGGAATGTTTAAGGTTTTTTAAGAGTTTCTTTTTTACTTTTAATACGCCAAACGTTTCCTTTTTATGAAGAAAACTCTTCAAATTTATAGATCACAGAAAAAGTAATAATTACAAGATAAAAAAAAATTTTTATATACCATGTTTTTAAATTTAATGTTGAATCATATAAACTTGACAATTTTTTGTATTAGTAAATACTTTTTAAATTTTTTTTGATGAATTATCCCATCAACTTGAAAGAAAATGAAGTTAATTGGAAGTTAACTTGCGTTTAACTTTTCGTTCCCGTCTCGGCCGATAGATGACTGCACCAGTCTACAAAACAAAATTAACTGAAAATGAATTCAATCCTGCTTAAAGATGGCTAAAAGTATTAAAATAACGCATTGTCATCGTGTTCTGAGCTGTTCTAAAAGTTTCAAATGTCTAGCTAGTCGGGAAGTTAGTTAAAAATCGATTGCAAGATTTGTACTGGACGAACACACACACAAACAAGAAAGCAAGTTAATAAAAACATGATTAAAAGTAAGTTTTTCAGATTTCAGATCAAATTTCAAACAAATTTCAGTCTATCCTTAAGTATAAAAATTTCACACTTTCTATTTTTTTTTCAACAAAAATATCAACTTTATTTTTATACTCCAATTCTTTTGAATGAACAGAAAAATGTCTGAATAAGTCCCGTATTATATAGTGCTATATTCCACAAAGAGAAACAATTTTTTTAATTCTGGTAACTGTTTCCTTTCCTAAAAGAAACGGGAATAATATTTTTTAATTTGAATGATTCGGGGTAGAAATATGGTATACTGTGTTAAAAACGCAAATCATTTTCTTTGGTGGAATAATTGCCATAATGAATAAGGCATCAGAATCAAAAGTTACCTCCTCTGTAACGGCGTACAATTTAATAAAAAAGACTGGTAGCCTATGTGACCCTGGCATACCATGCCTGTAAGCTTTTTACAAAAATGACCTGCAAAAATGTTTTTAAGGGGACAGTGGACCTTCAAACCTAATTTCTTTTGTTTTGAATGGATTTGCTTGAAACTTGAATATGTGATTAGTACCATAGATATGTAAAAGTGGTTAAAATTTAATGATGAAATACTAATAATTTAGGAATTATAAATTACTAATTATATCAAAAATTGGCCTCATTAAAAATGTTCCGTGCGCATTTCTTTTGCATATAATATGGCAATTTTTATTTACAGGATACCTTATAGAACTAACAATGAAACTTATTGTTTATTTTAAGCATTCGTTAAAAATGTAAAGAGAAAAAAATAATAATAGTGAAAGCACCCTTTTCATGACGCAAAATACCTATAAATCATCTTTTCGAGTACAAAATTTAGGAATTCTGAGCTACGAAGCATAATTATTTTCAACAAGATTTATTTAATATACAGTTAAGTATATAAAACTTAAATTTCTAAGCAATACGATAGTTAGAAATGCGCCTGGATCAGTTTGAATATTCGTATGACACGAAAATTTTTATTTCGAGAAAAACACATTTAAAGTTATTGCTATTAGTAACCACATAATATCTAAATTAAATACAAATGCCTATAACTAGGAAAGCAATCGCAGAAATTAAAAATTCTTTATGCAACACTTTCCTACTCGTCCGTAGTTTCACAATTCAATAAAATAAAAAAAATCGAATTTTTGGACAAATTTCACAATTTTGAAAGTCCATTGTCCCCTTAAATCGAAGTCTAACGAATCTTCTGGAGCAGTGATTCTCAACCTTTTTCAACCCACGTACCCCTTTTTGTGTCATTAATTATGCGTACCCCCAACAAAAACACTTGAGTTTTATTAAAATGTGTTATGATAGTTGAAGTGTAAATATTAAAATGTTAAAGTTTAATTACGAATAGGTAATTTAAATTAAAAATGAAAAAAATTATTTTAATGAACATTTTACTACAAAGTTTTTATTAATCAGACATAAGATTAAAAAAGTCTCAGAAAATAGCTGGGCTTGTTTTTGTTTACAAAGTTCATCAATATTTTGCTGCAGCTTAGTCAAATACAGCCGTAAATCATCCTCAACATTATGCATATTTCGATACTTGTTCTTGAGGTAAGTTAAACTTGAAAATCCTTTTCCGCCCAAGTAAAGTTGTCGTAAACCCCAGAAGGTACTTCACAGCAATGTCTGCTAGTTCTTTGTGTTTGCTTGCTTCTTTTCTGATAGTTTTCATTTTTAAATCATTACTCAAACTTTTGACACAATTAAATTCTAGCATGTATCAAAATAATTTTGTATACTTTTAGGTAGTTAACCGCGTACCCCTTACAGAATTTCGCGTACAACCGGTTGAGAACCATTGCTCTAGAGAAAAGCCAAGGACTACTCTATGCAAAGATTGTTCTTCTGTTCTCGACTCTCCGCGTTTTGCTGTTGTCGCAAGTTTTAGACTTTTGATCGGGGGGGGGGGGCCATCTTTTCCGGATTGGTTTGGCTTATTCACCCGCCTGCCATTCGAATCAACCTATGACTGTCTCACATCTTGACGTGTGCCCTGCACTTTTGAATTTTAAGTCCCTCGTTTCGATATATTGGAGAGCCCGAGGTCTAATGGCCCAGTGACTGAATGACTGGCATTTGCAAAATAAAAATGAAATAAAAAATGATTGGTGTTCAAGGTTAATTTCTTGCTTCCATTAACCTTGGGAACAATGAATGAAAGATAAAAATAAAGAGTAAATTAAAAGTGATAAAGTGATATATTTATCATTTCTCTTTCGGGGAACTGTAGCTTTCTATGGTGTATTATCGGAATCTTATTCCAATTCCACAATCTTAGGAAAATTTTTCTCCATAGGTTAACACTGTGCCGAGAATATCTAATTTATAATGAAAATCTGCCTACTCGTAGAGCAAAAAGATTAATGCTGTCAAATATATAACAGTATACATATATATAACAGTATACATATATATATATGGTGACAAATATATATATTTTTTGCTTTCAGTGGGGGTGCCTTCTGAATACTCGTATATATATATATGTCTGCTAGTTCTTTGTGTTTGCTTGCTTATTTTCTGATAGTTTTCATTTTTAAATCATTACTCAAACTTTTGTCACAATTAAATTCTAGCAAGTATCAATATAATTTTGTATACTTTTAGGTAGTTAACCGCGTACCCCTTACAGATTTTCGCGTACAACCGGTTGAGATTATAAAACTGAAAGCAAACTACCCCACTGAAAGCAAAAAATATATATATTTGTCACCATATATATATATGTATACTGTTATATATATTAATATATATATATATATATATATATATATATATATATATGCATATACATATATATATATACGAGTATTCAGAAGGCAACCCCACTGAAAGTAAAAAATATATATATTTGTCACCATATATATATTTTTTTGCTACACATCGTCCCAGAAATGGGAATTTCTTCTGCACGTTTGAAGCAGAATCGAATCCAAGACTCCATAAGAAGAATTTTTCATACTCTCTCTTTCAAAGGACCCCTACCGCTATTACGATTTCTTGCAAATTGTTCCAATTTCCTTTCAACGATCTTGACATCACAAACCATTTGAACTCCCATGCCGTATGTTTCTGCAAATTTTGTGCACGGATTCTCCCTTATCGAACTTTTCAATCAACTCAAGCTCTTGTTTTATTGTGAGCACGACTTTCTTCCGATTTCTAGGCATTACTTTGTGGATACTCTGAAATAAATCTGAAACCTAAATAAGTCATCTTGGATTCAATCAGGAATAAAAATGCAAGGAAAGAAAATAATCCCCCAAAGACAGAATTCCAATTTCATTATGCGTGACATTAAATCTTCTTACTTGAGACTAATCATTAATTAAACTTGGTACTCTCATTTACATATTCTCTTCGAAAACATGGTTGAACGGATACTTAATTGGTGTTTCTATGGATGTTTTGCCCCCAAATAAAACGTCAGAAATATCGCTTCATTTGTGTTCTAATCCATTTTCAACATCCCCACTAACTGAGGTAAATCACTGAAGTCAACAAACTCATTAGTCTGAGATTTTCGAGTAGCATTTTCTTTTCTTCCGTAAAATCACTAAGAACCATTCACTAAATCCTACCTTTTGTTGAAAATATGCTCAGTTGAGAATTTTCAATTAGGATAAGTAAAAAGTTCGTTCATCATACTTCATACCTAGTAAAATGCTGCGAGACCAGTTCCACGCATGGTCGGAAAAACACTGGGAATTCTCTCGCGTAATGAAACCATTAAACGTCTAGACAGTATCCAGTCAGCCGATTGAGTGTAGATACCTGCATTACTAAACAATGATTAGATATGGACGCTAAACATTTGTGTCGCATCAAGGGCTTACAGTAGGTTTCTCTCGTGGGATCGTTCGATTCTGCCTCATTTTAAGCTGTTTTACAATTCCTGACAAATGCTTCCATTCCCGGGTAGTTAAAGTAATGTTATTTTAGTACATTATCGCATCCTTTGTCAAATAAAAATTTCCCTAATAAATACTAAGCTGGCACTTCAAAAATTGTTTTTTTATACATGAATATTGGAAGAATTTTGCATCAACTTTTATACATTATATAGGCACTGATTTGAATAAATATTTCAGATTTTTTTCTGCACAACAAAATAATATATATATATATATATATATATGTAATGACACGGACGCGGGCCGAAGAACGAAGGGGTGAGTGGCATAGTTTTGATTATGATTCATCTTGCTTCATCTAATTTAGGGTAAAATGGATGACTTGTCGCCCGGCCGTGCATAACAAATGTCTAAATCCATTCCCGCACCATCTCAACCCTCGGACACACAAATCACCATAATGTTTATCTAACTACATCTTTTATTTTAAGATACACAGAAATGCAACATCTCGGGGCAACGTACAAATGAAAAAAGCCTACCTCTACGGTATACCAAACCTTAAATAAACTTATCTCGTCATGTGATCGTAGTAGGGTTTAATTGGTTAAAAGTTAGGGAAATGCGTGACTAATGCGCTAAGGCATTTAATTTCCTACCCACGCTGCGCAAGGTTTAGCTTTCGAGCAATAGGCCGCCATTTAATATTTTCTCTCGAGGTTATTAGAACTTAGAATCAAAAGCGAAATTAGTTCGAACGCCCCAGGGAATTTAGAATAAATTAGAATTTAAAAGAGTTATGGGATTTTTCATGTTATATATATATATATATATATATATATATATCCACGATAATAATTAGTTGAATTGATATCCAAGAGAGTCATTGGTTGCTTTCAAAGGAGCTACCCTATAGGTCAATCAATACCATCCCCTAGTAATACTTCAATTTTGACCAGCTTCTCCAATGGCGACATCTGGAGGGCTCGTACCATCTACCATCCTCTGATTTTATAGAAGGATTTTCCAGTCTACGGATTTAACTCGACAACAATCGCTGCAGTCATCCTTGAAATTTCAGAACTGACTGTTAGAAATTGCTTTATTGTTTTCATTGTTTCTCTGATGACTGGGATTCAGTATTGAAAGAGGAACGAGGGATCCGTCCCAGACCAGAATATATCTTAGACGATACCTACTTTTGTCTTCATTCCGTATCTTCAAAGATATCTTCTCGTCTGTAACAGTTCCCTGGGTTCTCTTTTGATATTTAAACATAATCATTGAAGAGACAATGAAAACAATAAATTTAATGAAAAATTCTTATCTCCATTCAGAAGGCACCCCAATATATATATATATATATATATATATATATATATATATACATATACATACACACACGTTCGCATATATATATATATATATATATTTATATATATCCACGATAAT
>OU015496.1:178275-253275 GCA_907164885.2 Dolomedes plantarius
ATAGTATACTAGCTGAAAACCCGCGCTTTGCTACGGAGTACATTGAAATTAAATACAACGGTCAATGTATGCAATTAATTCCAAAAAAAAACAAATATATATATATATTTATAATAAATACGACGATCAATGTATACAATTCATGTAAAAAAAAACATACTTATAAAAAATCTTAAGGGATATTTTTATAGACAAAATAAAGTCCAATCGTCTGCCGCATTAGCAAGAAAAAAATATTATTTTCTCTATTTTTTTTTTGCACGTGACGATAAATTTATTTAAAGTACCAGAAAAAGAAATCACGTGATCGGCATTTAATAAATTAAATTCTAAAAATTAATCTTTAAAAATTCACCAAAAATCAGGAAATGGAGGCAAAAATTCGAAAAAAATTTCATTTTGAAGGAATTTTTTTGATCTTTCTCGTGATATAAATTTTATAACCCTCAATGTATTATTTTAAATGCAAACGTAAAAAAAGTTTAAAAAACAGCTTAAAAATTTAATTAAAAAAAAATCTAAGAAGAATTTTTCAAAAATCTTTCTTAGTGCACCCCTACACCACAAGAAGAATCGCCATGCAAAATGTCAGCCCTTTAGGTCCAGCGGTTTCGTCTGTGCGTTGTATGTCAGTCAGTCAGTGAATGAATGAATGAATGAGTCAGTTACGGAACTGTTTTATATATATAGATTAAAATAATGTATATTTTCTGTAAATAAAATATTCAAAATAGGATATTTTGACAGAAAACTTGTATATTCTTAAGTATTTCTAATTTTTAGATGCCATAACAGAACAACTGATTTTGTGGAATTCCGAGATTTTCATCATATTAGTTTTACAGTAGCATATTCTTATAGTACACATTGGAATGAAAGAAAAACAATTTTTAATTGACCGAGCTTAGTTAAAATAAGCAAATCACACTTATTTAGAAAAATATTAATTTCTGTCTATAAAGGCAAAACGTTATTTTGAAAAAAATATTCATGCTTTTCAAAAGTCCATAGTAATCACACATGGTTTCCATTACTTATTTCACTGACACATTGAACTGTTTTATTGTTTCAAATTTTGGCATTATCTTTTGAGAATGTATTTTTGTTTATATCAATGCATCTCTTGCAGAAGTACCACGAACGGACATGTAGCACTCGGTCTACATGCTCGCAGGCCTATCAGATGTGTTCCACTCACGGTAACTCACTGTCGGCAGCGATTAGCCTGGAGTAGAGAACATGCAATGTGGACATCGTCACAGTGGGCATGAGTGATGCTATCCGACGAGTCCAGGTTCACCTTGCAGTCTGATTCACGTCGGACTTTCATATGAAGAACGCCAGCTACCCGTTACCACCAAGACAACATCACTGAACGACACCGTTACGGTGGTGCAGGATTGCTCGTTCGGGGTGGAATTATACTAGGCTCCAGAACAGATTTGCATGTTCAAATCGGAACCATGAACGGCTTCATTTATCGGGACATAATTCTGGAACACCATGTACGTTTGTTTAGGGGTGCCAATGGCGCAGAATTTGTGTTTATGGAAGACAACGCTCGTCATCACCGAGCAAACATCGTAAACGAATGCCTTCAATCTGACGATATCACCCGTATGTAATGGCCAGCATTCTCACCTGAATTGAATCCAATAGAGCCTGTGTGGAACATGCTTGTCCGACGAGTTGCAGCCCGTCAACCACCTCCTACATGTGTACCGGAACTTGGGAGAACATTGTTTGTTGAGTGGAGTAATCTTCCCCAAGATCAGCTCGATAATTTGATACTCAGCTCAGCATGCCTAGGCGTTGTACTGACTGTATTTCATCGCATGGGAGACATACAATTTATTAACCATCATACCTACCATGTAATATTAAGTTTTTGTAAAGGAGATATTTTTTACAATTGCTCCAGGGAGCAAAAATCGAAGTTTTAATGAATGGCATCATACATACACCATCTTTTTTGTTATTTATCTTTTGTTTAATAAATGGGCTTTATGAATAAGTCACGTTTGTTTTGTTTCGGAACCTTTATTTGCCGGAGCTGGCATTATTCTTAATTTATGGATATGAGTGTATATATATATATATATATATATATATATAAATGTGTAAACTTAAGTTAAAAAATTAAGGTTTTTAAATGACATGGAATTCAAAGGGAAAATTTTGAAAAAAGTTATCATTTTTTAAATAAATAAAAAAAAACAGGCATTATTCTGCCAAAAAATCTTTATCTTGAATTTTAAGGGTCTTCAATGCAGTAAAAGGAATATTCATGATTCTCATTCTGTATATTGCGTTAGAAACTTAAAATTAAGAATTTCGAAGTTGAAAGTCCCTTATTCTCTTAAGTTATTTGTATTTTATAGCATAAAAAAGATCAAATGTACGCTTTCCAATAAAATTTTTTTTAACTCTTAAATTAAGCGAGGACATTTAACGTTAAAATTTTTAACTTTTTTGTCTATCATATGAAAAAAAAAAGAAAAATTGGAATAAATTTCAGTTTATAGATGAGATTTCTGTTTTGTTTACATGTTTTGAGAAGGTCCTATTATTTTCTATAGTGTTTGACGATGAAATGTTTGCAGATCACTTTTAATGTATGAATAACACAAACGATGATAGCCACATTCACTGTTTAGTGACAACCCAAAAATAATTTTGGAATGTTTATGCATTAATATGCTATATATATATATATATATATATATATATATATATATATATATATATATATATATATATTAACAATTATTTTTCGTACGTTATCTATAGCTTGCAAATATCAAACTAGCATTTTATTTATACAAGAATGCAATGGGTATTTCCAACGGAAATGAAAATACTTGGTAGGGTTGAACACAAAGTTTGAAACATTCCATCAGTGCTTGAGCAAACTTCAAGGAGAAGTGCAAAAGTTACAATTTCCGTGGAGGGAAGGGGCAACTAAAATTAAACAACTGCTCTTTAAACAAACAAAGACAGCTTGCTCCAGCATGACACCGGAGAGAAGCGATACATTAGTTCTGCAGGAAAGCCATGAAAGTGCAATTCTTCCAGTTTATTGACGAGGTTGCTATGTTTCCTGTAATTCTTCCCAAAGCAGTTTTGATTTAAACTCGTTCGCTAAACGAATTGCATTTTAAGAATTAATATTTGTCCCTAAAAGAACTCTCTTCGCGGAATTTAACTCAGTCAATGTTAAATCATCGTTTATTCTATTTCTTTTAAATTTCACAGAAGTTTGTAGTCCATTTAGCATTAATGAAATAATGTTTACAGCCTCGTAAATTTCTGCAAGTGAATTCCGTGAAACAAAGTTATTATGTATTTTACCTAAAAGGCTGTTGAGCGAAATAGAAGTCAGAGCTGGAAATTTATGAGGAAAATATTTAATAAAACACGCTTGGACGTACTGAGACGAATTTTAATACGAAAAGTTAAAATATATTGTAACGATAACGATAAGTACAAAATTGAAACAATAATAAGTTCTGAAAACGTAAAAATAAGTATTAACAAACGTAAAAATGGTAATTGCAAATGTGGATGAAGTCCTCGAGTTACGCGAATTCGTAGATATGCAGTTCAAATTACTATTATTATTATTATTTTTTTTTGAGGGGGGGAGGGGCGGTACGAAGGAGTGACAACCCCTCACGTGTATTTGGCACCAGTAGTGACGTCAGTTGACAGTGAACGGTCGTGGGTTTTGCATGCAGTTCTCGAGTTAACTTTCGATACAAATTACAACATAAAACCCGTAAACAACATGTTCGAAAAAAAGGTAAAAATGAACAGAACATAACCATATGAAAAAAAGGGACGCGTAATTACTAAGAAAACTAAATTTGAAATTATTAAACCGCATGAAAAAGGTAATAAGATTGTAGACATTGCGTCTGTATACGGTATGAACGAATCGACCGTTAGAACTGTGATAAAGGATACAGATCGCATTATGCAACAGGTGAAGAATTCTCTTCCTATGCAATCGACGATAATTTCGAAGAAAAGAGGTGTTTTAATAGGACTGGAGATCTCCAACTCAAACGCATACCAATAAGTCTTGCACTGATACAAGCAAAAGCGTTAAATATATTTCAAGATTTAAAGCACAAACTCAGTGATGATATCCATAATTGTAAATGGCGAATTACGCGCTTTCTACCTACGTGGAATGTTCTTGAACGAAATAATCGCGTAAGTCGAGGACTTAATATATATATATATATATATATATATATATATATATATATATATATATATATATATATATGTAATGGCAAGCAAGAGGAATGCAGCAAGAGGAAGTACAGGAGTCCGTCCTAATTTTGGACGTCAACATTTATATAAACTTCAATCCATCACGTGACAAAAGGGTGTGTCTTAATAGCTGATTGGTTTAAAGTTGTTGTTGATGTGCAGAACTGATTTAAATTTGTAGTGACGCCGCGCCGCGTCCCTTTTTGTAAAAAAGACAGCCATCTTTAATGATATTGCCTGGGGTGACCAAAGATTGTAACAATGGGATTTTTACATAAGTTTTACAGGGACGACCATATTGGAATTTGGAATTATTTTTCGGAATTTAACACGAATGCCCAAAGGGAATTAAATAACTTAAGAGATTAAAAAGGGGTATGTAATTTTGAATACTAAATTGAAGAATTAATAGTTTTTAAATGTTAAGAGTGTTGAATTAAGAAATTACTAGTTTTTTAATATTATATATATATATATATATATATATATATATATATATATATATATATATATATATTTATTTATTTATTTATTGTTATTATAAGGTAAGTATCTCAAATATCGCCTACCCTAAATTTTTTCGACATTTCATCCAATTTTTAGTTTCTGATTAGGCTGGAAACTCAAAGAACATCTATAAGAACTATTTCCTTTGGGTATTCCGAGTTCAACCAGCTCCCAAACCAGTGCCAGTTGAAGTTATGTAGCTGAATTGGAAAAATTGAAATTTCCAGTGGACTCCAGAGCGGTTCCTAATACCGCCTACCTCTGTTCCTCTTACCGCCTACCGGGCGAAATCAGGAGCACCTGTTAAAAGTCGTTGCTAGCAAAGCCTCTGCTTAATGCACTTTCAAATGGTATAAGCAAAATTAGAGTTTGGATGTACCTACCTGGTCATTCACTGCATTCTGATTCTTTGGAGCCAAAGTTTACGAAGACAACAGCCAACACAACTTCTGGCGCCATATAGTTTCTGTTGTCAGTGATAAGAGCGTTGGCGCTAACGTCGCTGTTAGTACAAAGCCAGAACTAAGAAGTGACTGCATTTTCTCATACATAGCGCGAATCATACTTTAGAAAAACGAGTAGGCGATATTAGGCACAGGGGCGATATCTGGGACACTAACCCTAATGATTATTATTATTATTACTAGAAGGTAACCCGTCATTTTGACGTTATAATACTAATAATGACGTAATAATGGAAAAAGTATATGAAAGTTAAAAAATATCCCGAATTATCTAACAATATTGCATTTATTGTTAGATAATTCGGGGTGCAATATTGCACCTTGTAAAAACAATCCTTTCATTATTTTTTATTTATTTAGTTTTTTATGCGATTGAAGTAGTAGACTGCCATCCAAACCCGTCATTTTGACGTCATAATACTAATAATGACGTCATAATGGAAAAAGTATATGAAAGTTAAAAAATATCCCGAATTATCTAACAATATTGCATTTATTGTTAGATAATTCGGGGGTGCAATATTGCACCTTGTAAAAGCAAACCCTTTCATTATTTTTTATTTATTTAGTTTTTCATGCGATTGGAGTAGTAGACTGCCATCCAACCCGACATTTTGACGTCATAATACGAATCATGACGTCATAATGGAAAAAGTATATGAAAGTTAAAAAATATCCCGAATTATCTAACAATATTGCATTTAATCCACACCCTGTAAAAGCAAACCCTTTCATTATTTTTTATTTATTTAGTTTCTCATGCGTTTGGAGTAGTAGACTGCCATCCAGTTTTTTACAGCTCACAACGCGATATGAATACTTGAGCTACTTGATTCATTCACATTCAAGTTTGTTTACTTTCAGAATTCATCGCAAAAGTAAACAGATTTTTAAAAACTGTTAAATATACAGATAAAAACATCCAACTTTTAGTAGTACTGAATGTTTTATAGAAAAATAGGCTGAAAAAACGTGATTTGATGGAGAAGAGATTAGTTTTTAGGTAAGGAAAAATTCTGATCCACATCTGAAATTGAAATTAAGCCTAACCGGCTGTTTGTTTACCGAAGGCTTCAATTGAAAGATGAGTACAGCCCGGAAGTGTCATACAGAGAGAACGGCTATTATATATAGAATTATTACACAAATAAGAAAAATTACATCGAAAGATTCAAAATGTATTTCATATTTTAAATATTCCCCAACAATTTATGTAAATTATATTTTAAACTGTATGGTATAACTGTAAGCATATCACAGTGTTTTAAACGAAAATGAGTGAAATTTAGTTTAGACGGATTTATTCTAGTGGTATTCGACGAACACGTCGAATGAAACATAAAAAAATTTATTAGTTTGAAGCTAATAAATTTTTTTTGAATTAATTTGTCATATTCTTCAGTACTCATTTCGGACTTGAGGCAGAGCATGTCCTGCAGATATAATGCAAGCTTTAGCGTACAAAAATGACCGTCTGTATGAAAAATTGAAACCATTTGAGAACGCAAGGTAGGTTTTTTTTTTTCAATCACCCGATCGTTCTGCGCAAATATATTCTTCCATAAGGGTTGCCATTTGAAAGTACAGTAGAGTTCCGATAGTCCAAACTTCGGTAATCCGAAAGTTCGCTTAATCCGAAACGAAAAGTCAAAAAGAACTAAGTTTTCAATAAAGCCACAGTGATACTAAGTAATATAAAATATATTTCTGAAAATTACAAGAAAATTCAAAGTTAGACAGTGCAATGAACTAATTATTACTGAGATTCATTGGTTTGAAAAATCTGTTAAATTTTTTTTTCCGAAGAGAAGAATACCTCTCCCTTGAAGCCAAATTACGCTAAAATTACGCTAAGAAAAATGGTGTCCACTGGGTCGAGCGTGGAGTGTTGCTCTATGTAGCGTAGCTCTACATCAAATGAGTGGGATACCCTCTGATTCACTTTCACTCTCGTCTCAGACGTTGACAGGTTCTTTCGAAACCATTTCAACAATCTGGTGATCAAGCCGTATCTTTTATAAGTACTAGGCTCGCTACTCTCGCTATGTATATATATATATATATATATATATATATATATATGTGTATATATATATATATGTATATATATATATGTATATATATATATGTATATATATATGTATATATATATATATATATATACATACAGTACCTATATAATTAAAAACCCATTAAGGGTGGGTGGGACTGGGGCCTCTGACTTTGTCAAGAAAAGTCATAAGAAATGAGCTCCTGATGAACGGACATTTCTATTAGAATTTGCCGGAAAATTGTTACTCTTTTTCGGCATTGGTTATTCCACTTTTACGGCAAGAGTTTCTATATATATATATATTTATGCATGCATCTATATATATATATGTATATATGTATGTATATATATATATATATATATATATGTATATATGTATGTATATATATATATGTATATATATATATGTATATATATATGTATATATATATATATATATATATATATATATGTATATATATATATATATATATATATATATATATATATATATATATATATATATATATGTATATATATATATATATGTATATATATATATGTATATATATATATGTATATATATATGTATATATATATATATATATATATACATACAGTACCTATATAATTAAAAACCCATTAAGGGTGGGTGGGATTGGGGCCTCTGACTTCGTCAAGAAAAGTCATAAGAAATGAGCTCCTGATGTACGGACATTTCTATTAGAATTAGCCGGAAAATTGTTACTCTTTTTCGGCATTGGTTATTCCACTTTTACGGCAAGAGTTTAAATATATATATAATTATGCATGCATCTATATATATATATATATATGTATATATATATATATATATATGTATATATATATACATACAGTACCTATATAATTAAAAACCCATTAAGGGTGGGTGGGATTGGGGCCTCTGACTTTGTCAAGAAAAGTCATAAGAAATGAGCTTGTATCTAAAATCCAACTGTCGAGCACTGTGACGTATTGCTAGAACACCTTACACTCTACTGTACTGTACTAGGCAGCGGTCCGCTCTTTTGTCACACATTTGGTGCCGAGATTTGGCTATTTTTAGACAGACCTTATAAAATAAACTGTGTGATCACTCGTAATATGTAATATTTATGTAATCACACCTTATTGTGTAATTTAATTTTATTTTAAGGAATCTTTCGCTTAATCCGAAAAATTCGTTAATCCGAAAAGGGTCTGGTCCCAATCAATTCGGATTATCGGGAGTCTACTGTATATATATATATATATATATATATATATATATATATATATATAAGATGAAAGAGAAAACCAGTAATAGCTCTAAAGCTACTTGCAGCGAGGAACAAACAAGTAAATAAAAGTATAAATAAGGTTTTTGACAGCATTTCTTCATCAGCGGTGTCAATGCTGTCTAAAAACCAATGGATTGTTTCTGATGAGTATGATCTATTAAATAAACACACTCAGACGCCGTACAATCCATTATTAACAGAAGAATTGATTAATAAATGAATCAAGTTTGATTAAAAGTTCTTAACCAAAGAACACCAAGCCTGGCGCTAGTCAGAGTGGAAGTTAAGAACTTGTAACCGCAAGATGACTGACGTCATAAAACTTGCAACCAATGAGGTAGTGGATTCCCAGTAACAGACTTACTTAGGTTACCGTATTTTAAGACTAATATCCTTTAAGTATTATTTGGTTTTTATTATATATATATATATATTATTTGGTTTATTATATATATACCGGGTGGCCATAATTAAACTGACAGTGCTCACAGTGTTCTGTAGCGCGATCTATTTGCGAGAATGACGCCACATTTTGTAGGAAGATTAAACAAGACGGGGGACGAAGGATTCCGCGAAAAAATAAATTAGTTCCAAAAGTCACCGCTAGGGGAATATTTGGCGCTGTGTAATAGAAAATAGAGTGTCAACAAATGCAAATTTATACGGAATAAAATTACCTTTTATTATGCACATTTTCTTATTTAGTTCAAGTGAATATGGCAACACTTTTTAAAAAGCGTAAAATCTACATAAACACCTATAAAGTTTCGTGATCTGCAATATCACGTACGCTGAGCAGAAAGAAGTTCTTTATTCAAATTTCACGTTACATCCATTGGCACAGTGCCAGCTGCTTGGGTTTTAAAAGGCAATGTGTTACGTTTCGAATCAATCGGATTGAAAGTTTATGTGCAATGTCTCCTTCTTTAGTCGAGCGTGCGTTACTGGTCAAATTCTTTTACCTCAACCAGTGCAACGCGTCAGCCGCTCTTCGTGCTTTTAGAACGCACAAAAAAAATGCGTAAAGGTAATGGTCCTGTGTCAGTTAATGGGCTAAAAGCAATGGTTGCGACGTTTGAGAAAACAGGTTCTCTGAAGGTTCAGTCAGGCAGAGGACGAAAACCTGTACCACAGGATACAATCGAAGCAGTTGCCACGGCGATTGTCGACAGAGGACCAGACAATATTGCTGCCACCTCTAGCGCTCGTGGATTAGCTCGGAATATGGATATGCCTTACAGTACGGTATGGAAAATCTTACGAAAGATTATCAACTTCTATCCGTACAAGATCAGCCGTGTACAGGAGTTACTGTACCCCGACCATGATAAGCGATTGACTTTTGCTCTCACCTCTCTTGCCAGAATGGAGGTGGATGATGCTTGGCCGTGGAAAATCTTATGGGGAGAATCTTATGGGGATTTTACTTCTTTTTTAAAAGTGTTGCCATATTGCACTTGAACTAAATAAGAAAATGTGCATAATAAAAGGTAATTTTATTCCGTATAAATTTGCATTTGTTGACACTCTATTTTCTATTACACAGCGCCAAATATTCCCCTAGCGGTGACTTTTGGAACTAATTTATTTTTTCGCGGAATCCTTCGTCCCCCGTCTTGTTTAATCTTCCTACAAAATGTGACGTCATTCTCGCAAATAGATCGCGCTACAGAACACTGTGAGCACTGTCAGGTTAATTATGGCCACCCGGTATATATATATATATATATATATTATTTGTTTTTTATTATATACGTATATATATATATATATATATATATATATATATATATATGTATGCAATAATAATTATTATGCATCTTGTGTTTTGCTGCAGTTGGCCCATTCTCTTTCAACTGATTCAAAGTCTTCCTCATTTTTATTTCGATGGCTCGTATATGAGTGTTTACGTTTATGGTTTCTAGCTATAGTGGTTCAGTAGCAAAATCTCTAAACAACTCATAGTGATTAGTGCGCTCAAAATCAGATATCTCCATGCCGCCAAAAATTATATTTTCTAAAGATGTAAATAAATGAACTAAGACTGTTCTAGTGTATGCATGGCCAGGAAAAACTTTTTCTACTGACGTAGACCCATGCATCAATATTAATTTTAACCCACTTCCAGCCGTTATGTACTCAATGCAGCTTAAACACGACATTAAAAGATAGAATCCACCAAGCTTCAAAATACAACCTGATAACAATGGGTTGGGTGTTGCTGCAACGATTACTCGAGCTTTAAGGGGACTCACGACTCTTAAGTCGAGGAAATAAGGGATATTTTCATACTTTTTGACTCTGTAACTATTTAAATTTACTCCAAATTTTTCCAAATTTTATGTATATGATAAATTGATATATTTCTTTTAATAAACAAATTTTCAACTCTCCAAATAATTTTAAATATTTTTTTTAAAAAATGCTTTACATATACCTTGTTTTTTAAGCATTTTTATTGTATACTGGCTTGCGCGCAGAACTGTGAAATTAATTTTACACTAAAATGTATAATTCCCGTTTTATATTTAAAATAAATAATTCAAAATACAATTGAACATAAAACATTCACCATTAAAATTATTTTTCAATTTTTTTTAAAACTGCTCAAAATATACTTAAAATTTCCTTAAATTTTTGCATTAATTTATCCCTGAAAAAAATAACAAAATGTGCAGTGATTGCAATAATTCTAGTTCAGACGCAATAAAATAACATGATTGTGCAGTGATAAAAATTTCACGGAATTTTGTTTCATACTTTTTGAGATATCAGTTGCGGAATGATGTAAAATTACATTTTGAGAAAAATGGGTTTAAAATTTTTCTTACCATAAACTTGATCAGTAATTAAATATTTAGAATATCAATATGTCCGGAACGAAGCGGAATATTTTCATGCGGTTTACTTTATTTTGTTCAGAAATGATCAGGCTTTAACATATATTTTTTTTTTCAAAAAATCGAATGTTTTAAAGATTTAAGGGTAGTGAGTTCCCTTAATATGCAGTGGTTTGACAAACGTTTGGGTTTGGTTTGGAGCGCTACGGTCAACTTTTTGCTACACGAGGGCGAATTAGACCGGGACCTACAGTTTAAAGCCGATTCCGAACGGCTACAAACATCCATGCCAACAGTGGGACTCGAACCCACAGGATTTGAACCTAACGCCAGTGCCTAGCCATTTGGCCATCCTCTGGCCGTTTTGACAAATGTTACTATGGAAGATTTTTGTGCTCATGGGAGGGTCATCCCCCCATCGCGATAGGGATGGCCCGCGCATCCGCGTCTCAGGTGTGGTTGTCCGTACCTTTCAAAGTCAATTATCTTTGTTCGTGTTAGACTTATGAACAAAAAGTAAGAAATTTTTTTGCACATGATTTAATGCTCTTCAATTTTTGCATTTAATTGTTTTACATAAAATCAATATTTCTCAAGTTATTTACAAAAATCCAAAAAGTGTCTACACGTTTTCAAAGATGGCGACGAAAGCTCAAGTATGATCGGTGGGGACTTTTAGTAAGTTCATTATCATTCCTAGACAAACATCTCCACCAATTTTCAAAACTTTCTTTTTTTTTTAGCCATCCGTATCAAAATCGGGAATATCTATTCCTGTGTTCGGAGTCGATGTTTTCGCAACATTTATCAAATATAATTTATCTTATCTTCCTGCAATTATTACTTAATTTTCTAAAACCAGTTCAAACAGCTGCAGCAAAGTAATACCTCTCTAAGATAAAACACTAAAAAAAAAACCCGTTTTAATTATCTTTCACGCATTTAATAAATTCCGAGCTTTCTTTTGATCGAATGACCGAGTTGTATGGCAGCCATTCTTTCCCGAGTTAATGTGAAACTTTCTCTCTCATTTATGCCATGTTCTGTAGCGACTTTTACGTTTGAAAAGTTAACGCAGAAGTGAAAGTATCTTTCAAGAGATTCTAAAGTGCGCATTTTTTTCAGTGCGTTCAAAAGGATTGTGTCGTTTCAAACCTTGACAAAAACTTCTATTCGGTGTTATCATTTAACGAGATATTTGGCATGCAACAAATGACTAAATTCTCTCGAAATTTTTGTTATGATTTCGAATTTAAGACATGAAAAAATTGTGCGTATTTTTTTCTTTAACAGGCATTAAGCATTTTAAACTTTTGCATTGATAAAATAAAACTCGGCTTATACTCTCCCGAGATGTGTATTGATTAACTAAATAAAGGCTAATATTTTTCCTTTTTTACTTCAATAGTTTATAAAAGTCGTTGTTATTACATACAATAATTCAATGCAATAATAAATTATTATAACTACTCTTATCAATTAAACTACTTTTCAGATAAGCATTTAATTTATTGAAATATTGTGATACTCTAATTATAAATCTTATGCAGCACATTTTAAAATTTCATATCTGTTCCGTATATTAACTCATATTCGTAATTAATATGATTTGAAAAAAAATCGCATAGTAATTGATTTATTAATGACACTTATATTACGGGTACTTATGCAATAAAAATCTCCCGTTCTCTAACTATTATTTTTGGCATTGTTTCCAAAGAAAAGCCATTAGAAAACTCTACTTAAATATGTGTTTGGTTTAACATCGCATGCATAAATTCTGAATAATAATTACTTATTTAAATGTTATATAAAAGACCAAAATATTTCTTGATAATGAATAGTTATTAAACTTTAATGACGGTAAGCTTAATTAAGTTTCTCTCGAGCTGTACAGAGAAATCTTTAGAATAAAGGAATAATAATTCTTTTAACACGTTCTCAAATATATCTTTTCTTGTATTCTCTTGAGACATTTTGCCTCCTAATTTTTCTCGTGTTTGGTCATTCCATATGAGCAAAAGAATAAGGAACAACTGAATTATTTAAAATGATTTCAGCAGGCAAGAAAATATATTTTTTCGTAAAAACTTTCCTGGTATGTTTTCACAAATGGACTATCTTCTTACAGCTAATGTTGTTTGTATAATTCTTATAACGAGAGTGCTAAATGAAAACTTAATTATAAACACAATACACTTGGGGAAAAATGCTCTAGGCGTTTGCTCTAGAATTTTAGAAGATTTAAAAAATTTAATAACAGCAACACATTGTTTAAAATAGGAAAACTGCATTTTGAAAGCAGTGATATTCATCATAAAATATTTCAGTTTCTCCAAGTTCCCTTTTGTTTTCGCATTTCAGGACTGCAATTTTATTTTTAAAGTAAATCATAAAAACGAATCCTTTTGAATTTGATTAAAGAAATGGTTATTAATTCATTTTTTTCTAAAATTATAATTGTATTCAAAACAGCGGTAATTATCGAACAAATGAAAAGAGCTAGTGAGGAAAAACCAACCAAAACTTGATAACTTGCAAATATTTTAAAGAAGCCCCATGGTGTTGCGTGATATGGGAGTTCTCTATTTCACACCCCTTTAGCATACTCAAGGAGAAAAATGCATCTATATATTTAAGTTGCTAAGCCGACTTTTTGGGCAGTCCGTGAGAGAAAACTACTGCACCAATTGACTTCATTTTGGTCTTAAACGAAAGATTGTAATCTGTTGATTTGTCAAATTTGGTTTTCGTAAACTCAATTTCTATTAATTAGCGATAATTTACGATTAAAAAAATTGGTTTCTGCCCATGCTCAGTGGCATGTTTAAATCTGTCTTTAGAAACTCACTGCTTCTGCGCATGCGCAGTGACATGTTTCAATGATAAACAAATTTACTCCGAGGAGTCTCTCCAGATCTCTCTGAAATTTTTATTTTTATGATAATCATGTTTGTGAAATATAAGATTAAACCACATGGAAATTGTTTATTTCGCGCTGTTTAACTAGAGATAATTTAAAATTAAAAAAATTGCTTTCTGCCCATGATCAGTGACATTTTTAAACCTGGCTTTAGATACTCACTAACCACGATGCCGCTTAAACACATTAATGTGTTTCTGCGCATTATTATGATTTTCAACATTTGGCAATGATGTGTCGAGTTTAATTTGCGTATTAGTACATTTATTTACTATCTAGCCGTCATGTTTTGACGGGTACTAACTAGTGTATTCATAATTTCGATGGATTTCTGCATTGGAAATAAAAGCAAGTAATATATAAAAAAAAATGTTAAAGGCAATTCCTACTTAGGTCAACAAAGAAAAATTTGTGTGTAAACTAATAGTAGGAATTGAAAAAAAGGATTGCCTGCCAGAACCTTGCCTACTGTGCGAGATTAGGAGATGGGGGGGGGGAAGAGAGAGAAAAAAGTTTGTCAGGTTGGGGATTCGATCTCGCAACCTACAGGACGGGAGAAGCCCGCGATACCGCAGTGCTACCGTTTACACAGTAACAAGAGGGAAATTGCTATTCAAGAGCAAGAGACGCTCTAGGTCTAAAACTAAAATTGATTAATTAAATTTAATTAATGAAATAATATTTGAAAAAACTGTATTAACATCAAGTGTCATCCACTACAAGTTTAAAAAATGTATTTGAACTTGAGTGGATGAATAAAAAGTACTTTTATTAACGATTGAAAATTTGAACAAGATAAATATAGAGAGAGTGTGAACTAATAGTAGGAATTGAATAAGTATAAGTTCGACGGAATGGTCAAAACTGAGCAATTTTATAAATGCTTATATTTTATGGGTGCTTCTCTTTCTTGAATTAGTTAATTTTACGGTGTTAATTGTTTAGCACTTTCAATTTGCATATTTTGTTTAAATGTCCAAAGGGCTTATGTAACATAACAACACAATTTCACACATTTCAGTATTGTGACTTTTAACGAAAACTACTTCCTTTTACAGGAAAAACCTAGAAATATATCTTTCCAAATTCCATTCTTATGCATCAGGTATAGCAAACAATGCAATCACGGATGCTTTATTGGTCTATAGCTACCCTCCCCAACTCTAGGAATTTTGCCAATTGTGCCGGCGATAAATCATACCGGCACATAAAATTCCTCTCACGACCGTTTTAGGGTCATAACACTCCAGCGAAATACGTGAAGTGTTTGTTGGTAAAATATATAAAGTTTTATTTTTAGATGGCTTTTTATTTTCTACATGATTTATAAATGGAAAGGTTTAGAAGAGAAAAAAATTAATTTTTGCACCTTTCACTTGGCGCTTATTTTTAAAATTTGCTCCTTCAATTCATTTCTGTCTAAACAGTCATTTACATTACGTTTTTCATTTTCTAGAATGGTATATATGTACTTAAACTTGAATTTTGGGGAACCCCCTCGATGTTTTAAATATCAGGGTTAACGCTACAGAATATAGACAATTGTAATGACAGCAACATATCAATTATGATTACTGTTCCCCGATGTTATGCCGACAGATGATCAGTTATATATTCATGCCGTTGGCTCCTGAAAACTCGTGTGTGCTATGCAGATTTTTCGATGTTAGGTTGGTCCATTCCGAGAGACCCGCCTATATAAAGCTGCGTCCCATTGGTACAGAGGGCTGGTTTTCGGCGCTGAGGGTGCTCGGATCGAATCCTGGCGTCGCCTCCGTTCGTGTCGTCCCTTCATAGGGGGTAATACTGTCCGCCTATATGGTGCCCCCACAATAAAATGGGCAGTAAAATTGCGGCGTAGTATAGGCGAATGTCTCACGACAAGTGCCTCCGCATTAGAAAAAAATATATATATATAAAGCTGCGTAGAACGTTTTCTGGACGTTTTCTAGAAGTTTCAATTGGAACTGAAGGGTAAAGCTGTTCCTTAAAATACAAGGTGCTCCCATAAAGTAACCGGACAATTTTTTATAAATAAGAAAAATATGACTCACCTTCAAATAAATTTATCTCCTTCAAAATAATCGCCAAAGGAATCTGTACAATTTTCCCAGCGTTTCTTCAAGTCATCGGAACACTGTTTATAGGCGGAAATGGCGGAATCCCCCTAAATCTTTGTAGACTTTAGAACAGCTATGGATGGCGGGAATTTGTTTTTTTTCGCAGCAATGCTTGAGGAGATCGTATATTAAAACCACTACTCATTTATCAATCCCTAACACCTCGGACAATGTGGTATGGGAATTTCAACAAGTTACAAATGCATTGAAAAGCAAAAAGAAGTTGGGTTGCAAAATAAAATTGAAATGTATGGTTCCATCAATGTTTAGTACCAGAAATTAAAAGTTATTTCATGGAAGAACAACAGGACTTCAAAGTTTCATTTAATAAACACCTGCACCTGGTCATTCTGTTTTAAACACCCGAATGTGGAATTTTGTTTCTTACCACCTGATTTATTTAAACTAAAGAATCTTGGAAAAATTTACACTTAAAAATTGCAAAATGTTTTTACTTCTTTAAACTGTTAACAGATGGCAGTACTAACCATTTTTTCTGCTCATTTAACTGGAATACATTGAATGCAAGTGAAAAAAAGACTAGATTTAGGCGTTCGCACTGTGCAAACTGCGCCCCTCAAAGTGTTAAAACCCTTTAAGGGTTCGCCTCTCGCACAGCGCGAACGCCTAAATCTAGTCATCTTTCTACTTGCATTGAATGTTTTAAAAATGTTTTCAATGTTGTCAATGTTGTCAAATTTATATCACTTTAAAAATTCTAAAAATTCCTTTTCAATGAATTTTTTTTTTAATCTTTACCTCCATTTTCTGAATTTTGGTAAATTTTTAAAGATTCATTTTTAGAATTTAATTTATTAAATGCCGATCACGTTGTTTCTTTTCTTTTTCTGATACTTTAAACTAATTTTGCGTCACGTGCATAACAACGAAATAGACAAAAGAATATTTTTTTTTTTGCTAATGGGACAAACGATTGGACATCCAAAAAAATATTAAAATAGGGGCAAAAATAATGTTTCTCAAACTGTACTATATTCTTTAGTATGTTCTATCTGATTTAATTTGAATATTTTCTTCTCCATTATTTTGTCCATGAAAATATCCGTTACGATTTGTTATAAATATATTTTTTTCTATTTTTTTACATCAATTGCATACATTGATAATTTTATTTATTATAAATATATATATATACATATTTTTGGCATTAATTGCATGCATTGTCCGTTGTATTTAATTTGAATGTACTCCGTAGCGAAGTACGGATTTTCAGCTAGTATCTTACAAATGTGACAATAAATGTGCAGTAAGGTAAGTCCTTCTCTGGTACGTTCTAATGAAGGGATACGCCTGTCTGTTCAAAACTAGTTTCCTCTCTTGAAGTTATTTCGAACTCATTAGAGAGGCCGTGGTCTAATAGCCTAGTGGCCAAATGACTGGAATTAGTCAAATAAATAAATAAGTTCTTCCGAATTAAAGAAACTTTTATCCATAATCAATTTTTTTTTACCGGTCTATCGAAGGGCCTTAGTTTTCATTTCACATACTTTTGATAGAAATAAAAAGGAACTGATTTTAAGATTTTGTTTCGCTATTGGAATTAAAACAGTTAATTCTCGATTTAAAAAAAATTTAAATAAGAAAATATTGACCGCACGAAAGAATATATTAATAATCAATTTTATGTAAATTTAAAATGCAGAACTATCAAATTTGATATACCAGAAGACAAATCTAAAAATGAAAGGAAAGTATTTACAGAAGTTAGATTGCATTGGATAACATAATTTATCGGTAACTCAATCATTTTCACCGGTGTAGTTAGTCTGCTCTGATTTATATTTGAGAGATAATATAGATCAAAATTGAGCAATGAATCGAAAGAATTTAATGGAAAATTGAAATTAAAATATTAAATTCTCACTCTCAGGAACAAACAATTATGAATTTTTAGAGAAATGAGAATAAAAATGCTTATGTACCGTATGCTTATGTACCGTCATAGTTATGAAGTACAAAATCAATATTTGATCCTTTACAAGACAAATCTGAAATTAAAAATTAACTGTTTTTCATTTTGTTGTGATAGACTGCATGGGTACTTGATTGCGGAAATGTCTACTGCAAGAATTAACACGTTCGACAACCCGGTTATTAATATGCACCCAATTGCAAGTTCTTAATCTAAAAGTGTTGAACAACAATCTTTTCTCATAATTTGTAATTTCTAAATATACTTCTACGTACAGTTCTCAGTTGTCTGTATGAACAAAATAGAAAGTGATGTCTGAAAATATTCTTCCCCAACATTCTTTTGTCTTCTATCATTTAGAAAAAAAGCAATTTCCACTCTCTTTTGATTTATTTCGAATCTCTCTGTTCCAGTTATTGAATGTGAAGCCCCTAGAGTTAAACTATTCCTGTAACATTCAATTCCGTAAAGAACGTGTAAAATAAAGTCTTTCACAAAAATTATTATCTGCCGTTCTGTCATTTTATTAGTCCAACTTCGTTTTATTTTTCATATTATAAATTATTATTAATTACATAACATTAATATTGTCATATTTAATTAGTTCATTCCCAATGTACGCATTTATTTAGTTATTAAATTATTCAGTTAATTTTAGTTCCTTCCTAATCTACACATTTGTTTAATTAATCACGGAAAATGTTTTTACTATTCTTTTGACGAATCATAATAACACAGAGTGACATCAGTTTGCAATAAACTTATATAAATGGTTAATCATCATTATTAAATGTCTAATTACCCGATAGAATATTTTAGTTCCTTTATGCTAATGTTTTCTCAGTTTTGATTTTTTGACTTAAACAAATTTGCTCATTTATTCTGCGTTCCCTCTTCACACATTATGCATGTTAATTACTGTTTCTTCTTTTCGTTTTTAGCCTGATTTTGCATTGCTTTTCTTTTATACCACTTTTCACGACTTTTTTTATTTTGGTTCCTGCGCCACGAATGGTTGCCTTGCGGTCTTGCGCCATAAAACCTAAATCAACCACAATAACCAGAACAGGGTTAGAATTTTTTAATGACATTAAACTTTTAAATGATTGAACGTAAAACTCTACAAGAATTTTTCAGGGAAATTCAATGTTGTAATTCCTGTAATCGCATTCACGTATCTTTAGAAAGGTTATATATTTAAGGCCATATATACAGGGTTACTACAAAAGAATCATTCATTTTCAAAACCCGATTTATTCAAAAGTATTATACTTACAAATATGATTGATATATGAAAATAACCACAAAATATTCAAGTTTTATGCTCACTCTACAAATGTTCTACGTGTGCCCCCTTGGTCACACGACACACGTCCAGGCGGTAGTTCAATTCATTCCACACATTTCGTAGCGTGATCGCGTTAATGTTCACCAATGCATCACTGATCCGTTTCTTCAGCTCTTCTATCGTTTTTGGCAGTGGGGGTACATAAGCAATGTCCTACAACGCCACATGGTGGCTTGGCAGCACTAGTTCAAGTTTGTACACCAAGTGGCGTGGCAGCACTAGTGACCAAGGGGGCACACATACAACATTTATAGAGTGAGCATAAAACTTGAATATTTTGTGGTTATTTTCATATATCAATCATATTTGTAAGTATAATACTTTTGAATAAATCGGGTTTTGAAAATGAATGATTCTTTTGTAGTAACCCTGTATAAGGTTATATCTTTAGAAAGGTTATATATCGATACAACTCTTCTGTGTGTTTTAACGACTATTAAGCTAACGAAGTGAAGTGAAGAAACCTCATGTTAAGGATTCCATACCTCAGTATATGATCAACCCATTTCTATAACACATCCCAGTAACTAAGTTACGCACTAATCAGCTGGAAATGAATGTTGTTCCAGTCCCTCCCATATTCGGATAATTTAATGCAAAAGGGAATCTTCATCCCCATGTTATGATTCTTGAAACTTCTTTGCTAGTTGACGATGGCCGAATGGCTAGTGCGCAGGCTTTCGGTGCCGAAGTTTGTGGGTTCGAATCCCATTCTTGGCATGGACATTTGTAGCCGTTCGGAATCGGCTTTAAGCAGTAGGTCCCGGTCAAATTTAGCCCTCGTGTAGCAAAAGTTGACCGTAGCGCTCCAAACCTAGTTCAACATAATTAGTTATTATTTCTTTTTGTTGTTGAAATTTCTGAGCAACTAATCTTCTTTTAAAGGCTATCTACGATTAATATTGGCATCTTTCTAAAATAGTCTTTGAAAACCTCTGTTTAATGATCGACCTTGATACAAATTTTAAAAGACGAGTAAATACATATGGTACGCTTACAAAGCGATAAATTCATACATTTGTGAACTCATAAAATTTGTTTTACAAACTATTGCACTTTCTCCACAAAAATTCCTGCTACCTGGGGCACCAATGAAATATTTTAACTTTTAGGGCACCTGAGGCAAGTTTTATAAACGACACATTTTCAAATATTTTGAGAATCTCTTAAGTAATAAATGTATCACTATATTAGATATATTTGACTTTATAGAAAACGGACATTTTGGGGAAAATATGTACCGTTATTTCCTCTAAAAGTATTTACATTCAGTCATTATTTCCTCTAAAAATATTTAAATATACGTTCTTCTCTTAAGTTACCGGAGTGAATTTGAAAGAAGGGTGAGGAAAGGGGGGGGGGGGTAGAAATAAAACCCACCATTGATTCGGCGTGTTGTTTTTTTTCCCCGAGCGGGTAAACTTCCTGCGCCAAAATTGGTGTACGGGAGGGAAATCTCGCCAAAATAAGGCCAAACCCGTCCCGATTTAGTAGTTCAGCCAATCTATTTGTAAAAATAAATATTTATCAAAACAGTAAGTTAAAAATAAGGGATGTAAATGAAAGCTAATCAAATTTTTTAAAGTAATTTTTATGCACCTTTTCTACTAAAATAAATTAACGGAAATGAAAAAAAATTGTATTTTTATAAGCAATTCTTACAAATGAAAACCAATCAAATAGAAAAAAAAGTATTTTAAAAATACTCCTCTAACGAAACTACCGCGAGTTATTAACGTAGGGTTACTTATCGTTTGCTTACCTCTTTTTTTTTGGTTTGTTTGTTGACGCATTTTGGTACTTTTCTGTTTAACTATTTTACTGCTTCTAGGTTTGGCACGCTGCCAAAATTTCTAAGCAAATGATCTATTTTAAAGGCATTATAATTAATGCTGGCAATTAATGTGGAAATCTTTCTCAACCTGTTGAATCATTTTCAAGCAAATGATCTACTTTTAAGACATTGCAATTAATGTCGTGCACTTAATGTTGGCATCTGTTCGACTTCCCTTAATCTATATATATAAAACAGTTCCGTAACTGACTGACTGACTGATTGACTGACTGACATATAACGCACAGACCAAACGGCTCGACATAAAGGGCTGAAATTTTGCATGGCTATTCTTCTTATAGTGTAGGGGTGCACTAAGAGAGATTTTTGAAAAATTCTTCTTAGATTTTTTAAAATTAAATTTTTAACCTGTTTTTGTAACATTCTTTAAAGTTTGCATTTAAAATAGCAATCCGAGGGTTATAAATTTTATATCACGGGAAAGATCGTAAAAAGTCCTTTAAAATGAAATCTTTTTCGAATCTTTACCTCCAATTTCTGATTTTTGGCGAATTTTTAAAGATTCATTTAATTTATTAAATGATGATCACGTGGTTTCTTTTCTTTTTGTGATACTTTAAACTAATTTGGCGTCACGTGTATAACAACGAAATAGACAAAAAAAAAATTCTTGCTGATGCGGCAGACGATTGGACATTATCCAAAAAAATTTTAACATACAGTAAAAGAAATGTTCCCCAAACCGTACTATATTAACTGCACTATATTCTTTAGTATGTTCTATTAGATTTATTTTGAATATTTTCTTCTACATTATTTTGTCTATAAAAATATCCGTTACGATTTTTCTATAAATATATATTTTTTCGTTTTTTTTACATCAATTGCATACATTGATCGTTGTATTTATTACCAGGTTTTTATTAACTCGTTTTCTTGTTTGTGTGTGTGTTTGTCCAGCACAAATCTTGCAATCGATATTTAACTAACTTCCCGTCTAGCTAGACATTTGAAACTTTTAGAATAGCTCAGATCACGATGACAATGCATTATTTTAATACTTTTAGCCCTCTTTAAGCAGATTTGAATTCATTTTCAGTTAATTTTGTTTTGTAGACTGGTGCAGCCATCTATCGGCCGAGACGGGTACTCAGTAAAGTTAAACGCAATTTAATTTCCAATTAACTTCATTTTCTTTCAAGTTGGTGGGATAATTCATGAAAGAAATTGTAGAAAAGTATTTATTAATACACAGAATTGCCAAGATTATATGATTCAACAGAAAATTTAAAAACATGGTGTATAAAAAGTTCTTTTTATCTTGCAATTGTTATATATATATATATATATATATATATATATATATATATATATATATATATATATATATATATAATGTCCGGATGGACATCTCATGAAAATGTAGCTTACATCGTGGCCGGAAAATAATAAAATCAGCTTCAGGAACAAACTAATTTATTAAACAATAAAGCAACACATCTTAATCGCTTCGAATCAGTCCAGCGTCTCCCCCACAAAGAGCGCCAAGATAGAAATTAGGTCAGAGAGATTGCCAGAATTGGCGGAGGAAGTTAGTATGTTGGAAGGCGAAGCGTTTACGTCAAGAGAAGAAGGACGGGTTACCATGACAGAGATGAAGAACAGAATGGGTGATTATAGGTAGTTAGTAATATTATCACACACACACATATATATCTATATATATATATATATATATATATATATATTGCCACTAGTTGCATAGATTGACCGTTGTATTTAATTTGAATGTACTCCGTAGCGAAGTGCGGGTTTTCAGCTAGTTATCTACTAAAACTGTACATACGATTTTTAGGACAAATTTCTAACCAACATCAGCGGAGCCTCTGATGTCTCAATGGTCAGGGATCTCGTTAAAAGCTCTATTAGGCCGTGCTTGTAAGTCTTGGATCTCATACTACAATAGCGACAATAAGTGATGTCGTTTTAACGGTCGCTTGGCAGATAACAACAAAAATACATGGGAATCGACAAAACGGAGTATTCGGTCGATACTGAACGAGCTACTTCAAAAGTTATAGATAGTGAGAAAAGACTAGGAGGTGCCTATTTTAAAATACTTTTCACGTCTTTTCACAGATGTCATTATCAACTTCACCGAGTGAATTGATTAAGGATCGCCTAGTAAGTGATATCTGACGTTATGCATGCATCCGTGGAATCTGTAGATGACTCAAGCTTGGGTATGGACACTTGTTCTAGAGCCCTCATAGCACGGCGAAGGAAAAGTACAAGTATTATGCGAACCAGTACGAGTATTATGGAACGATCATACTCAACGTTTTCGATCGGCTATTAAATTTCGACAAGCGATGGACGGTTTAGGAATCGAATTTATGACACAGTTGTAGTTCCATTGAGGTAATAAAAAATGAAACATTTTACTATTGCCCAATGCTATAAAACAGCTACATGGATGTATAACTGTCTCTCGTAACCGCCATATATTGGCTGTAAAGAAAAATGATTTGTTGCCATGAAAGGCGATGCACGCCAAATCTGGTGGATTGAGCCCGTATTGCGCAGGTGCGAAGTACAGCTTGGCGCAGTTCATGGCTAGCTTCGTAAAATAACGACAGAGAGCCCTTGGACGCGTTGGAAGGAGGTGACACTTTTTTGGAGGTGGTTTAGAGTGTTGAGTGAGGAGCAAGGCATGGCTGTTCGCATTTAAGTATTCCTTTTTTTTCATTATGTTTAGTTCAATAAATTTCTTATTTGCTCCTTAACCCCTTTGTCCGTCAATTAATATACTGTAGTAGATAATGTTTCTTTGGTATGACTTAATTTGATGAGTATTGTAATCTGCTTAGCACGTGGGTCAGGCTATATATAGGGTTAAGTATTTTCTTGCCAGGTCAAGTGCTGTTATCTTAAAACCTAACTATTCTATTTAGTATATGTTACCTGAGACAACCTGTCGAACGTTTGTCACAAGTACTGCGTTAAATAATGCTGTGAAGTTTGTGATGAAGAGGCTATCAAAAGAAGGCACGGGTCATGCAGGGTACATCGAAGTAACTTGAATAATTTTCAAGTATTTTTTTTTTCTTTATGAAGATATCATAATATATATAAAGAGTTAATTAGGTACTATCGTATAACATTTGAATGCCTCTTGTACTTAGTGGGCAAATTTCTGTCATCATTCTCCATCCGATTTTGATTTTTGGAGAAGTTTTCCCTATCATGGGTTTAAATACGTTGAATTTCCTGACACGCTAATCTATCACACGACAGGATATCCATACTTAAACTTTACAAAATGTAATTACATAGTTCTATTAACTTCCTTTTATCCTTCAAACAGCCGACGCAAGATCGCAACGGAAGGTGACATTATTGAAAGGTATGCAGCTTAAATGAGCTGTTCAATCTTATCTAAGACAAACCTATAACGTCACCGACAATACAAGAGCATCTAGAAAAATTTTGCTAATAAATTAAATGAATAAAATAGAAAGTGTCACGTTAATTTGATAAATTTGCACCCCCTATTCATCGACTAACAAACATAACTCCCTGAGTTTCTAACTAAAGTAATATATGCTGATGAAAGCGAATAAATTTCATTTGTATATTATTCAGTTCACTATGATGCAAATTACCTTCTACGATATTTCCTAAACTTGATGATAATGATTAATTCCAAGGCATTCCTGTTAGTTATTTTAATAAAATCAGAACGTGATGTAAGTTTGTGTATTCAGATCTTCAGAATTTTGTGTTACTATGCATTGCTATTCGAATTGAACAAGTGACTGTTTACCAAAAGAATCAATTATAACTCTATTAAAGCATGACCTAGACAAGAGGACATAATCATGACATAAACGAAAGGATTTCTGCTTTACCTTACGTTATACTTTAAGAAGTCATATTTTTCTCTTTCGGGGAAAAGTTGTTATGAGTTTATAAAACTGTTTGACATACTTCAAAACTTTTCAGGTACAATCACCTTTTAAGCACAGTTATTGACTTTAAGACAGTTTTCTGTCCTCTAATAAGAGACGACACAGACGGAACAGGGTGGATCTAAAACGCCCTATGGACCCTATGTGGATGCATAAATAGGGGCTATTGGTATGAAGGCGAAAACGTCGGTTTACAAAATTGTTTCTGAAGCTTTAGAAAACACGTGAAAAATAATTTAAAATACAATACAGCTACATAGATTTCAAGGAGTGCCACAAAACTTATGGGTATAAATGCTTTTTTCAAATTTTGAGTCATAAATGAAGTAGTATACTCTCTTACCAGGTTAAGGGGACTCACGACTCTTAAATCGAGGAAATAATGCATATTTTCATACTTTTTGAGTCTTTGTAACTATTTCAATTTACTCCCAATTTTTCCAAATTTTATGTATATGATAAATTGATCTATTTATTTTAATAAACAAATTTTCAACTCTCCAAATAATTTTAAATATTTTTTTTAAATGCTTTAGTTTAAACCTTGTTTTTTAAGCATTTTTATTGTATACTGTCTTGCGCGCAGAACTATGAAATTAATTTTACACTTAAATGTATAATTCCTGTTTTATATTGAAAATAAATAATTCAAAATACAATTGAACATAAAACATTCAACATTAATTTTTTTTTCAATTTTTTTAAAACTGCTCAAAATATGCTTAAAATTTCCTTAAATTTTTGCATTAATTTACCCCTGAAAAAAATAACAAAATGTGCAGTGATTGCAATAATTCTAGTTCAGACTCAATAAAATAACATGATTTTGCAGTGATAAAAATTTCGTGGAATTATATTTCATAGTTTTTGAGATATCAGTTGCGGAATGATGCAAAATTACATTTTACACAGAAAAACGAGTTTAACATTTTTCTTACCATAAACTTGATCAGTAATTAAATATTTAGAATATCAATATCTCCGGAACTAAGTGGAATATTTTCATGCGGTTTGCTTTATTTTGTTCAGAAATGATCCGGCTTTAACATATATTTTTTTTTTCAAAAAATCGAATGTTTTAAATATTTAAGGGTAGTCAGTCCCCTTAATGTTATTCTTTGTTCCGGCCATAAATGCATTTTCGACATAAATGTGTCAGATGTTTAAATACTTGCATTCTGCTGACAGTTTGCAGTTTCTGTGTTTCTTTACATGCCTTGATGGATTCATGTTGCACTACTATACCTTCAAGCCATGTCCTGAAGGCTGTTCCTAAAGATCCGTATATTTCCCAAGAATGACGCTTCGATCTCATATTAAAAAATTATATATATAATAGCCGTTGTCTCTGTATAACACTTCTGGGCTGTACTCATCTTTCAATTGAAGCCCTCAGTAAACAAACGGCCGGTTAGGCTTAATTTCAATTTCAGATGTGGATCAGAATTTTTTCTTACCTAAAAACTAATATCTTCTCCATCAAATCACGTTTGTTCAGCCTATTTTTCTATAAAACATTCAGAACTAAAAAAAAAATTGGATGCTTTTAGCTGTATATTTAACAGTTTCTAAAAATCTGTTTACTTTTGCGATGAATTCTGAAAGTAACCAAACTTGAATGTGAATGAATCAAGTAGCTCAAGTATTCATATCGCGTAGTGAGCTGTAAAAAACTAGATGGCAGTCTACTAATCCAAACGCATGAAAAACTAAATAAATAAAAAATAATGAAAGGGTTTGCTTTTACAAGGTGTGGATTAAATGCAATATTGTTAGATAATTCGGGATATTTTTTAACTTTCATATACTTTTTCCATTATGACGTCAAAATGACGGGTTACCTTCTAGTTTTTAATAATTGTTACATTTGTTACAGAGACAAACATCCAGGTCGAAAATTCCACTCGAGACCTGATTTTTAGACGGAATGTAACGATGGTGTTAAAGGACATCCCAGAACAGGATTTTTATAATCAATTAATATTGGATTTTTATATCCAATAGAGTGTGTACACACTCTATTGGATTCACTCACGCCATGTTAACCTATAGAGAAAATTTGTCCAAGGATTGCCAACTTGGATTTGAAGATTTTTAAAAAAAATGTGCTTCCTTACATAACTTGATTAAAACTTAATAAAAACTTAATATTAACTTAATTAAACTCGATATAGAAATAAAGAAATTTTACAAATTGGGGCACATCGAAATTGACCTGCACATCGTTTCTATCATGACTTTTATCGTAGAGCGTTTATAAAAGGGATCATGAGAGACCTAATGGTTCAGCATCTTCCTTTGTTGGTTAAACGCGTCCTAGTTCGTTCTTTCTTTATAGTATTTTTTATTTCCGTTCCTGTGTATAATCGTACTATGTTTGCTTTGTAAATATTTAATTCAATAGTAAGTGTAATTGTATTTGAAATGTCCACTTATATGTAAAATTGTAAGAGTGAATGTTATTGTATTGAAACTGCATCTTAAATGTTAAATTGTAAGTAAATAAGCGAAATGGTTAATTTACTTGTCAGTGTAATAGTAATTGGAATTGCTCCTAAAATGTAAAATTGTTAGTATATAATATAAAATGTAATTGTAAATTGTAATATGTGTGTAGTGTAATTGTTAAATGCAATAGTAAGTGCATTGGAGACATATGAGCAAAATAATGTTTGAAATTAATCAAAAAAAAAAAAAGAATGATTTAATTTCTTTAGAAGAATTAATTATTATAAAAATATTTACCAGCAAACCTGTTTGTTAATCGTTTGTAATAGAATTGTATTATGTATGTAATGTAATTGTTTCATGCAATAGTAAGTGTAATTATGTTTGAAATTGCATCTTAAATGTAAAATTGTAAGAGTAAGGTAATTGTATGGAAGTTTTACCTTGAATGTAATTTGTGAGTATACAATGTAAATCGTAATTCAAAATTGCAATGTATCCATAATGTAGTGGTAAATGTTAATGTAATTGAAATGGTAATTGAAATTGCATCAAAAATATAAAATTGTTAGTATATAATGTAAATTGAAATTGTAAATCGTAATATGTTATTAATGCAATGGTGAATGTAATATTAACAGTAAGAGTAATTGAAAGAGCACCGTGAATGTAAAATGTTATGTATATAATGTAAACTGTAATTGTAAATTGTAATATGTTCACAAGCGACTTTAAATATGCCGTATAAGCTTATTGCTGTGGTCGGCGGAACCTTCAGAATTACAAATTGGGGCATTTTTACCATATTTTTATTAACTCGCTTTCTTGTTTGTGTGTGTGTTTGTCTGGTACAAATCTTACAATCGATTTTTAACTAACTTCCCGACTAGCTAGACATTTGAAACTTTTAGAATAGCTCAGAACACGATGACAATGCATTTTTTCAGTACTTTTAGCCGAAAAAATCCACAAGGTGGCGCTTCGATCGAATTCAATGCCGGCACTTTTGCGTAATGGCGTTTGACGATTTTGAAAACAGAATACATGTGAATTTAATTTGTTTACAAAAATAGTGTGCGAAAAATTAAAAAAAAATTATAAAAATCAAAGTTTATAAAGTCTGTGGATAGTGAAAACGACTAAAAAGTGA
This sequence comes from Dolomedes plantarius, assembly GCA_907164885.2. NCBI lineage: Eukaryota > Metazoa > Arthropoda > Arachnida > Araneae > Dolomedidae > Dolomedes > Dolomedes plantarius. The sequence continues at coordinate 207,389 of OU015496.1, forward strand.
TTAAAATTAAATAAAAGAAAGTGAAAAAAAAATTAAGTGTAGGTTTGTGCAATTAAGAGATAATTGTCAAGTTTATATGATTCAACAGAAAATTTAAAAACATGGTATATAAAGAGGTTCTTTTTATCTTGTAATTATTCGTTTTGTTTAAATGAAAATAATATTTTAAAATAACATTATCCGGAGAAAAAATTGTACTCCGCAATAAAGAAATTGTACAAATTGAGGCATTTTTCGTTTTTTTTTTGAAAAATGCAAATAATATCTATACTTATATATTATTTGCATTTTTCAAATTAGAGCGAATTTGTATGTGGAGGGTAATCTCCAGAACCACTGCACCTATTTGAAAAATTCCTTCACTGTTTGAAAGGTACATTATTCCAGATGGACAGAGGCTATATATTATGTATATGTGATCAGTAGATATAAAGTTAGGGGCTTAATCCTAACAATCTCCATTGTTAACGCTACTGTCTTGTACCACTTTTTGTGCCGAAGATTTCAACGATCCTTAGCGTGGTGCTATCGCGATGAGCTTCTGTTCTGACAGTAGCGGTTCGAACCTAGCAGTTCTCCGGCACGCCTTTTTCTTTTAAAAAATTAACTTTAATTATTAACTAACACAATATTAATTTAAGGTATTATTTAGGTTATTATTAAGTTGAAAAAAGATTTACAATTTATTGGCTATCAACTGGAAATTTATTGGTATAATATTTTGTTCAACCCGGACAATGTCGGGACGGGCCGTAGTTTTAAAATAAAATTATTCGAGGAAAATATCTGTGTTTTAAACGCTTTGTCAATTCCTTTGGTGGACAAAATTTATATAATGAATCCTGTTGCAAGGTGCAGAAAAGTTCAGCCTGTCTGAAAATACCATTTTTATTGGATTACGAACATTTATGTCGGTGTAAATAGTAGAGAAATTTTCTCCGTAGCTTAAGATGGCGGTGAAAGAGTCCAATAGGGTTAGTACACAGTAGCCTTGAGGGCAGATTCGACTGCGACTCAGCCTTTAAATTAGTGTGTGTGTGACAAAATCAACGGGGAATTCAACGTTTACGTGAAAAGGGATATTTTCAAAATGAATTGATTTATCTCGATAAAACCACAACTGTGAATTGGTTTATCTCTATTTCCATATAGAAAACAGCTATCACAATATTTGTAGAATATAAGATCCTGTGATGTTGATAGACATATATTGAAATATATTTCTTCTATATGAAGAAAAATAATCTTTATTTACAGGTATTTTTAAAACATTTAATAGCATTTTGACCATACATTTCAAATGAATAATGTCATTTCAAATTTAAGCCTCTGTTCCAAATCCCAAGGAAAAAATGATTTCTATTCTTGAATAATAAATAAGATGAATAACTGGATTATTCAATTTGACTACCTCATTATGGAACTTCATTATGAGGAAATTTCGAAGCAAACAAATCATCTTAATTTCTTAATTCGAAAAGTAAAGGACCATACGTATTATCTGCTATGTTTGCACTATTACATGTGTGTCTTTTCTTCATCTCTTTTTCGATCAATCTCCTATGATTTTTTCATAACTTAATTAAATTTTCGTATTAACCCCCATATAATTTTTTTCCCTAAAAATAGCCGAGTCTTTTACGTAAATGAATATGTGGGATCTAAAATGATTTTTTATTAGAGTTTTGTGCATGCTGAAATAACACTTCTGCCATTGTTAAATATTTTTTCCAATTCCTTGGTACATCACATGGTAAATAATTATTAAATTTTAACTAGAATCTGATTAAAAATTTGTAAAAAAAATCATTTTTCAATTACAGGATTAACAGGTATTTAAATTTGCATTTAATTATATTACTGTTTTTTTTTACTTACATAACAGTTCTTATTAGAAAAATTCTATACCTCATTTTTATCACGTCTGGTATTTTATAATTACTCGACGAGGTATGTCTTGTTCCATGTAAAATTAATGTTACTAAAAATAAATTGAAATCTATTGAGATATTTTTTGCTAATTCTGTAGTCGATAAATCAATTAATAGTTCTGTCTTCGTTCTAAAATCATGAACGCCATTTTTGCCCTTACAACACATTTGCCCCACATTCTCGTGCAATAAAATTGCTCGGAAAATCTGTGAACTTCCGCATGAATAATTTTTGAAGACATTTAACATTTTACCTCAAATTAATCGAGATCTTCAAAGATATTTCATCTTTGTTGTGTTGCCGATTTTGTTTTTATCATTATTGATAGCTAATGTTTAAAAATTGATTACAAGCGTCTGCGGAAAGTGTTTTTTTATGAAACCCTCCGTCAGCTGAAATGATCCCAAAGCAAAGAAGTATGTATTAATTATCCGTAAGAGCAAAACTTGTCAGCCTCTGAATTTCAAAATAATCTACTGATGAAAGCAAAAATATTGAAGGTATAATTGATAAGCTAAACACACAGCTAATGTCTGCACATAGCGGATCTTTGTTCCAGATCCATGATAGCAGAACTCGGACAGCCATGGCCTAGATAAGGTTGCGAGACGCGAATTGAAATAGGTGCCAAAATCAGACATAGTAAAAATACGAAATTTTTAAGATATAAGAAAAATAATTAATAGTTTAATTCAATATATGACGACATTTTATAAATATATACTAATACTAGCTGAAAACCCGCGCTTCGCTACGCAGTACATTCAAATTAAACACAACGGTCAATATATGCAAATAATGCCAAAAAAATAAATATACAGTGGCTCCCAAAAGTGTTCGTACACTTACGAATTTCAATGAAATAGGGGTCTATCCATTAATTAAAATGAATATTTCAGAATGGGTATTTAATAATAAGATATATAATCTATTCTTAACAAAACTACATGAAATATTTTGAAAACATAGTAAAACTTTATTTTTAAGAAACCAGTTATCAAAAAGTAACAAAATATTTATCTCACAAAAGTATTTCGGATAAATTCATAATTAAAATTATCGTCTGGCGCTTTATTTTTATTTTTGAATTGTGGTGGCATTTAAAATATCGTTTGGCTTTAATTTTTGCTTGCCTACTCCGTAATATTCTATTTATTATTTAAAAATGGCTCGTAGTCGTAAAGAAACAACAAACAGCATTCGAAAATTGATTATTTTTCATCATAGTAGTGGTAAATCAGTTCGGAATATTGCTAAATTACTTAATTTATCCCATTCTACTGTGCAGTATGTGAAAAAACGCTTTAAAGAAGAAAATTGGATCGAAAACAAGGTTAGAAAAGGTTGTCCGGGTTCTTTAAACACACATTTAAGGGGAAAATCATTGCAAATTACTACAATTACAGAAGATAAAAATAAGGGTACTCATCCGACTAAGAATTCATCGTATTTAATAGATTTCATCTTCCTTCTATCATACGACTACCATGTCTTTATGAAATTTTATTTTCGACAGTATATCTAATCTATATACAGTGGCTCCCAAAAGAGTTCCTACACTTACGATTTTCAATGAAATTTGGGTCTATCCATTAATTAAAATGAATATTTTAGAATGGATATTTAATAATAAGGCCTATAATCTATTCTTAACAAAACTACAAGAAATATTTTAAAAGCATAGTAAAACTTTATTTTCAAGAAACCAATAATCAAAAAGTAACAAAAATTTTATCTCACAAAAGTCATCGTACATTTGTAAAAAATCTCTACATATTAGTAAATATTCTAATTTTTCGTTAAATTAATATGTAGTAGGATACCTTTAGCATCCACAATAGCTTTTAAACGTCTATGCATAGATTTCACTAGTTCTTTTGTAATTTCTGCATCAATGTTCATCTATTCTTCCATCATAATTGTTTTTAGTTCGTTTTTCGTGGGAATGTCGTGTTTTCGTACTCGAACCTCCAAATATGTTCAATTGGGTTTAAATCTGGCGACTGAGGTGGTGTTTTCAAACCTTGTGGACAATTATAGAGACACCAGAGGCCGTGTTGAGAGCCGTGTGCTTAGGATGGTTATCTTCATAAAAAACAAAGTTGTTTTCAATACCCAAATTTTGGGCTGATAATTTTAAATTGTCTCTTAAAATATTTATATAAACAGCATGATTCATTATGCCATCAATAAATACCAATTTATCTAGACCTGATGCTGACATGCACCCTCACACAAAGACACCTCCGCCGCCATGCTTAACTGTTCCTACTAAATTCTTGGGATTAAATTCCCCATTTTTGCTTCTCCATACAATTATCGTAACCAAAAATGTTAAACCTGCTTTCATCGGCAAATAAGACTTTATTCCAATACGTTTGGGGTTTATTTATCATAGATTGTGCGAAGGAAATCCTAAGCTTTCTGTTTTTCTCACTCACGAAACATTTTCTACCGGCAGAACGCCCATGTAATCCAGCTGCTCTGAGAACTCGTCGAACAGTTTCAGGTGAAATTGAAGTAGAAAATCTTTCATTAAATTCTGCAGAAACTTTTACAGCACCCAATCGTAAGTTTTTTGCAAATTTTCTAATTATAAATCTCTGATCATGTTTCGTTAACTTTGCCGGACAGCCTTTTCTTACCTTGTTTTCGATTCGATTTTCTTCTTTATAGCGTTTTATCACATACTACACAGTAGATGGGGATAAATTAAGTAATTTAGCAATATTCCGAACTGATTTACCACTACTATGATGAAAAATAATCAATTTTCGAATGCTGTTTGTTGTTTCTTTACGACTACGAGCCATTTTTAAATAATGAATAAAATATTACGGAGTAGGCAAGCAAAAATTAAAGCCAAACGATATTTTAAATGCCACTACAATTCAAAAATAAAAATAAAGCGCCAGACGTTAATTTTAATTATGAATTTATCCGAAAATATTTCAGTGTACGATGACTTTTGTGAGATAAATTTTTTGTTACTTTTTGATAACTGGTTTCTTAAAAATAAAGTTTTACTATGTTTTTAAAAATATTTCATGTAGTTTTGTTAAGAATAGATTATAGATCTTATTATTAATTACCCATTCTGAAATATTCATTTTAATTAATGGATAGACCCCTATTTCATTGAAAATAGTAAGTGTACGAACACTTTTGGGAGCCACTGTATATATATATATTTATAAAAAAATCGTAAGGGAAATTTATTTTTTTTTGGATAACATCCAATCGTCTGCTGCATTAGAAAAAAAAAATATTTTTTTGTCTATTTAGTTGTTATGCACGTGACGATAAATTTATTTAAATTACTAGAAAAGAAATCATATGATCTTCATTTAATAAATTAAATTCTAAAAATTAATCTTTAAAATTTCACCAAAAATCAGAAAATCGAGGTAAAGATTCGAAAAAGATTTCATTTTAAAGGAATTTTTAGGATCTTTCTCGCGATATAAATTTTATAACCCTCAAATTATTATTTTAAATGCAAACTTAAAACAAAGTTACCAAAACAGCTTAAAAATTTAATTTTAAAAAATCTAAGAAGATTTTTTCAAAAATCTTTCTTAGTGCACCCCTACACTATAAGAAGAATCGCCATGCAAAATGTCAGCCCTTTAGGTCCAGCGGTTTGGTCTGTGCGTTGTATGTCAGTGAGTCAGTTACGGAACTGATTTATATATATAGACTAGCTGAACACCCGCGCTTCGCTACGGAGTACATTCAAATTAAATACAACGGTCAATGTATACAATTAACGCCAAAAAATATAAATATATATATATATTTATTTATAATAAATACGACGATCAATGTATACAATTGATGTAAAAAAAAAAACATATTTATAAAAAAAATCGTAAGGGATATGTTATTAGACAAAATAATGTCCAATCGTCTGCCGCATTAGCAAGAAAAAAAATATTTTTTTTGTCTATTTAGTTTTTATGCACGTGACGATAAATTTATTGAAAGTACCAGAAAAAGAAATCGCGTGATTAGCATTTAATAAATTAAATTCTAAAAAATTAATCTTTAAAAATTCACCAAAAATCAGAAAAGGGAGGTAAAGATTCGAAAAAGATCTCATTTTGAAGGGATTTTTATGATCTTTCTCGCGATATAAATTTTATAACCCTGAAATTATTATTTTAAATGCAAACTTTTAAAGAGTTACAAAAACAGCTTAAAAATTTAATTTAAAAAAATCTAAGAAGAATTTTTCAAAAATCTTTCTTAGTGCACCCCTACTCTATAAGAAGAATCGCCATGCAAAATTTCAGCCCTTTAGGTCCAGCGGTTTGGTCTGTGTGTTGTATGTCAGTCAGTCAGTGAATAAATGAATGAATGAATGAGTCAGTTACGGAGCTGTTTTATATATATAGACTAGCTGAAAACCCGCGCTTCGCTACGGAGTACATTTAAATTAAATACAACGGTCAATGTATGCAATTAATGCCAAAAAAATAAATATATATATATATATATATATTTAATAAATGCGACGATCAATGCATAAAATTGATGTAAAAAAAATATATATATTTAGAAAAAAATCGTAAGGGATAATTTTTGGATAATATCCAATCGTCTGCTGTATTAGAAAGAAAGCTTTTTTTGTCTATCTAGTTGTTATGCACGTGACGATAAATTTATTTAAAGTACCAGGAAAGGAAATCACGTGATCAGCATTTAATAAATTAAATTCTAAAAATTAATCTTTAAAATTTCACCAAAAATCAGAAAATCGAGGTAAAGGTTCGAAAAAGATTTCATTTTAAAGGAACTTTTAGGATCTTTCTCGCGATATAAATTTTATAACCCTCAACTTATTATTTTAATTGCAAACTTAAAAAAAGTTACAAAATTAGCCTAACAATTTAATTTTAAAAAATCCCAGAAGAATTTTTCCAAAATCTCTCTTAGTGCACCCCTACACTATAAGTGGAATCGCCATGCAAAATGTCAGCCCTTTAGGTCCAGCGGTTTGGTCTATGCGTTGTATGTCAGTGTGTCAGTGAGTCAGTTACGGAACTGTTTTATATATATAGACTAGCTGAAAACCCGCGCTTCGCTACGGAGTACACTCAAATTAAATACAACGGTCAACGTATGCAATTTATGCCAAAAAATAAATATATATATTTATAATAAATGCGATGATCAATGTATACAATTGATGTAAAATATCTATCTATCTATATATATATATTTATAAAGTAATCGTAAGGGATATGCATTTTTTGGATAATATCCAATCGTCTGCTGCATTACAAAGAGAAAAAATATTTTTTTGTCTATTTAGTTGTTACGCACGTGACGATAAATTTATTGAAAGTACCATAAAAAGAAATCGCGTGATCAGCATTTAATAAATTAAATTCTAAAAATTAATCTTTAAAAATTCCCCAAAAATCAGGAAATGGAGGTAAGAATTCGAAAAAAATTTCATTTTGAAGGAATTTTTGTGATCTTTCTCGTGATATAAATTTTATAACCCTCAATGTATTATTTTAAATGCAAACGTAAAAAAAGTTTAAAAAACAGCTTAAAAATTTAATTTAAAAAAATCTAAGAGGAATTTTTGAAAAATCTTTCTTAGTGCACCCCTACACTATTAGAAGAATGGTCATGCAAAATTTCAGCCCTTTAGGTCCAGCTGTTTGGTCTGTGCGTTGTATGTCAGTCAGTCAGTGAATGAATGAGTCAGTTATGGAACTGTTTTATATATATAGACTAGCTGAAGTACCCGACGATGCCCGGGATTTTAAGAATGTTTGTTGTTAACCAAAATCAATTTAAAAATTAACACAGTATAAATAACATAAAAAATATATGTGAAATGTTATACACGTCTCAGAATTTCAGCCTTTCATCATTTTAATACTAAAATCTGAAAAGTAAAAATGTCAAATTCTCTAATGTTTGTTAACCAAAATTAATTTAAAACTAAGCACAGTATAAATAACATGGAAAAAAAACCTTGTGAAATCTATAAATATATAAATTTATAATAAACTCCTCAGAATTCAGCTAGAATTAGCCTTTCATCATTGGGGTAAAAAAAAGCTGCAATTACAGGTTCAGCAGAAATTTCCAATAGAACAATGATATGACTGCAGTGTTGCCTCTTAAAAAAATGAAGTGTTTGATTGAGGGCTGCAAACCATTCAACTCCTCTCCACATTTAACTCCTATAAACATCTTCTACATATTAAATTCCTTTTCTCTCCATAATAAACTCCTCAGAATTGTGGTATATTCAGCCTTTCATCATAGTACCACTAAAATCTGAAACATCCTCTCCAGAAATATAAATTTATTAATTTCAATAATTAAACACACACAAATATATAAATTACGCAAAAGTTTTTTAACCAACATTTGAATAATTCGTAAATGAAAAAGCATATGAAAATAAAGATAAGAACTTCCGGAATCGAAATTAATTACCCTTAATTTTTAATTAATAAAAAACCAACATAATATGAATAAAAACGATAGTTGCTTAAAACCATATGAAAATAAAGCTATTATAAAGATGATAATAATAAAAAAAGCATAAGAAAATAATGCTCGCGCATGAAGTTAACGTTACGATATAAAGATAGTAATAATAATATAAACCACGTGCATAAAATATTTAGCTTTTCAAGCGAAATAAATTGATTTTTAGAAAAAACTACTTTTAATCGAGAAATTAAAATACATTGCACAAAATTTTAATTTTACCAACTTTCCACCCTACAATTTACACCCTACTTCTTTTAAATAGGATGTAAATATAAAGTTTTAACAGCCAATTGAATGCCAGTTAAAAATAATGTGTGCGCATGAAGTTAACGTTACGATATAGAGATAGTAATAAAAATCTATATATATAAAACAGTTCCGTAACTGACTCATTCATTCATTCATTCAGTCACTGACTGACTGACATACAACGCACAGACCAAACCGCTGGACCTAAAGGGCTGAAATTTTGCATGGCGATTCTTCTAATAGTGTAGGGGTGCACTAAGAAAGATTTTTGAAAAATTCTTCTTAGATTTTTTTAATTAAATTTTTAATCTGTTTTTGTAACTTTTTTCAAGTTTGCATTTAAAATAATAATTTGAGGGTTGTAAAATTTATATCACGAAAAAGATCATAAAAATTCCTTTAAAATGAAATTCTTTTCGCATCTTTACCTCCATTTTCTAATTTTTGGTGAATTTTTAAAGATTAATTTTTACAATTTAATTTATTAAACACTGATCATGTGATTTCTTTATCTGGTACTTTAAATAAATTTATCGTCACATAACAACGAAATAGACACAAAAAAAATTAAAATAGTGGCGCCATCTACTGTACGCTTGTGAATCGAGAGTTGTTGGTTATTTATTAATTAAAAATATTGGAAAGTTCTTGTGGATCTGTAAATATACATGTGGTAACAGTTTTAAAATTTATAAATTATCAACCTACACAGGTGATAATTTATCCGGCGTTGCCCGGGATTTTAAGAATGTTTGTTAACCAAAATCAATTTAAAAACTAAACACAGTATAAATATCATAGAATAAAAAGCATGTGAAATGTTATACACATGAATAAAAAGAAAACCCAACATAAAAAACCATAAATTTACAATAATTTCTTCAGAATTCAGCTAGATTTAGCGTTTCATCATTGGAGCAAAAAAACCCTGAAAAGTAAAGCATAAAATATATACATTTATAATAAACCACTAAAAGCTGAAAAGGAAAAATGTCAAATTGTCTTTAGGAAAGTAAAGCTGAAAAGTAAAAATGTCAAATTGTCGAATGTTTGTTAACCAAAATCAATTTAAAAACTAAATACAGTATAAATAACATAGAAAAGATTAGCCTTTATCATTGGAGCAAAAATTCCTGAAAAGTAAAACATAAAATACATAAATTTATAATAAACCTACCAAAATCCATTAAAAAAATAAACACAGTATAAATAACATAGAAAAAAAAGTATAGGAAATGTTATACACATTAATAATATGAAAAATAAAATAAAATAAAAATAATAATTTTTAAAAATAATAAAATAAAATAAAAATAATTTTAAAAAATAATAAATAAAAATAATAATAATAATAATTTAAAAAATAATAAAATAAAAGCTGAAAATACAGGTTTAGCAAAATCTATACGATCAGGATTCGAACCCGCTTCGTGTAGTGTAGTAAATGAACGCTCTTACCGAATGCGCCACAATAACATGCTGTTGTATTGTGTAAATAGGAGAATATTTGTACTAAAATTACTGGAAAGTTGCTATGGGTTGGTGAATATACATGTATTTATGGAGTAAGAGGAGTTTTAAGTTAGAAATAAGTTAGCAGGATAGAAGCTTAGTCTTTAACTCTTCAATAGACACAAAGACATAAGCGAGGGGGGTTGCAGTAGCGATTAAAAATGATCTTGTGACACTTAGCGTGGTTGATTCGAATTTTCCATCGCGTGTGATAGTGTCAATATGCCGTTGGATCCAATTTATTTTAGAGTATAAAATCTGACTTGAAAGATTATTATTTTCATTTATTATTCTGGCTTAATATGTAACTTGAAACTTTTTGATTTTATTTATTTTTATCTTTTCGCTCGCTGTTCGCTTCAGCTAACCCTAACGTGGACGCTATATTCAGAGGGGTGATTCCACAAAGTGTAACATCTTACATTTAGTTTCAAAATTTTTGGTGTTTATTAATTAAAAATCAACGGTAATTAATTTCGATTTTTGAAGTTCTTTAGACCCTCGGCTGTTTTTAAAGACGCCTGTATGTAAAATTTCACGATCGTTGCTCCTAAACTGTGGATTTCTATACAATTACAGAGATACAAACATTCATTTTTATATATTAGATAAGCAAATATTTAGACTATTTTTTGTAAAACTGCTGAATTTGAGATTATGAGAAAAAAAATCTATGCGTGCACTTCTTCCAGCGTCGTGCTACTGTAGAAGACGAACGACGCTTGAAGTATACGCCCGAGACCGTATGTCTGTCTGCGGCTTTCGTCACCAATTTACAAATTATCTCTGGACGTTGGAAGTTAAGCTGGATGATCTATAAATGCGTTCTATAGAAAAGATGGTATCTAACACAATAAACTGTAGAGTTGTAGTCAAGCAATTAACTGTCATAAAGGCTCGAAGAACGATATCGTTATTACAGAAGGTCGTTCGCACTTTTTGGAAACGATTTTGTACCTTGTTTTTGGCGTTTGCATTTTGAGATAAATGTTTGGCAACTTCAGAATAATCGTATGCTATTATTTTGCTTTGATTGGAATGTAAAATAAAAGATTTATTTTGAAAATGGCGGCTAAAATTAATAGATGGCTCGAAGGTTACGTGACAGCACTTTCCGGGGAGAAATATTCGCATCAACCAATTACAAAGCGGTGTAAAAATTTCGGTTATGGCATTTCAAAAATAGGTATTTATAATATATTAAATTTGAAAGGGAAAAGTCTAACTGGAAGTAAAAATGAAAACATGACCTCTAAACCTCATCCTAAGACTGTTCGAACGCAGGTAAATATCGAGAAAGTGAAGTCTCTGATCCTAAAAGAAAATGCGCCGACTCAAAGATCCATTGCATCGAAACTAGGAATGTCTTTTGACACAGTAAGTAAAATCATTCATAAAGATTTGAAGTTAAAAAAGATGTTTAAACCTAAAGTTCATCTGCCTTTGCCAAAGCATATTGCTGAAAGAAAAACAAATTGTAGAAAATTATATGAAAAACACCTAGCTGCTTAAAAATGAAAATTTGAGGTAACACTCCATGGGTCATGGGTTTATTTAAGTAACTAGTAAAAAAAGATCAATTTTCTATTGCTCAACCCTCGGGAATGACCGTACGAAATGGCTACGTCAGTGTACAGAAAAGTTCTCAAAGGAGTTCATGATAGTAGCAGGATTTTGTTACAACGGCAAATTAAAGATTAAAAAAGAGTCTCAAGTAAAGGCAAAATTAATTCCCTCTACTATCAGCAGAATAATTTAGAACCAATTTTTGAAGAAGAAATTCCAGCCTTATATGGAAAGGACGTTGATAAAGTTAAGCTTCTTATGGACAAAGCCTCTAGTCACACGTCTAAATCAACTGCCGCTTATTTAGCAAAGAAAGAATCAGAAACAGGAATAAAATGTATCCCATTTAATGAAATACCTGTAACATTACCTGACCCTTCTCCAATGGACTTTTGCGATTTCGGTTTTTTAATACGAGCCTTAGGAAAACGGCATCTAATAACATTGAACGGACTTTGGAAAATGGTCCAAGAGGAATGGGGTAAAACTGACAGGACAGTACTAAGCAAAAATTTACTTTCATGGTAAATTCGAGCTAGAGCTATTGTCAAGTACCATGGCTATCATATAGAATGAAATCACCGCATAAAATGCTGCATTTATACATAGAACTTAACTATCAAAATCGTTTCCATAAAGTGCGAACAACCTTCTGTATATTTATTACATAATAAATTACTTATCCTGAGTTTATTTTTAAATTCTTATTTTCAAAAAAATGTATTGACCTTTTTTTTTAAATAAATAAACCTTTGGTACAGATGTGTTTCACGCACCTCACTGCCAAGTTGGAGATTTTTTAAAATTTGGCGATTTTTTTAATTTTGGCGATTTCGTGAAGTTTGGCAATATATGTGCTGTAATATATGTTTAATGAAGAAATATATATTTAACCAAGGTGTTTTTATGTTTATTTAAATTAGTTATTATTAGTTGGACTGACTAGTTGTATTATACTGACTTTTTTAGCGGGGGGGGGGGGGGGTTAAGGTTTTAGTTTATGCAGCCGTATTTAGATATATATTTTTAATACAGCCGTTTTTAGATATTTTTGCGTATGTTTTAAAGTAGCGGTTGAGCATTTCTGTTTAGGGTTTGAATTTTAATACAGCCGTTTTTAGATATATTTGCGTATGTTTTAAATAAGTGGTTGAGCATTTCTGTTTAGGTTTTGAATTTTAATACAGCCGTTTTTAGATATATTCGTGTATGTTTTAAAGTAGCTGTTGTGGTTTTGTGACATGTTTTTGAAAGTTTATTATTGGTACAGATGTGTTTCACGCACCTTTTTCAATTTGGCGATTTTTTTTTATGTTTGGCGATTTTTTTTTATTTTTAGCAATTTTTTTTTTTTTTTGGTCTGGCAGCCATCCAATTTGGCGTGATGTTTGTTTTTTGTTGCAACCCTGAATAGGTGTTGTGGTATTGTGTAGTGTTTTTCGAAGTTTAATATACCGGTGTTCGATATTTTTGTTAGCGTTTCATAGTAGCGGTTTAGGATTTCTGTAATGTTTTTGGAAGTTTAATGTCTTCGTTTTTTGATATATCTGCGTATGTTTTAAATAGATGTTGCGGATATGTGTATTATTTTAAGTGTATTTTAAGTGTAAAATGTCCGCGTAGGCCTGTTTTGGCGACAAGTTGGCGACAAAATTTTTTTGACGAGTATTTGGCGTCAAAAAAAAAATTGTCGCCAAGAGAGGTGCGTGTAATACATCTGTTCCAAACCTTTGATTTTTATTCAACATATGTTTTTCCCTAAATGTCTGTTATTCTAATGAGAAGATTATTTCTAATAGTGACTATTTTCTAATAGTAACTTATTTCTTTAGAGTCTCTCCAAAAGTTTTAAATAGAAGTCGTTTTTAAAATTTGCCTCAGGGGCATTATTTGTTAGACATTATGGTCAAACAGGTTTTAAGAAAGGTGAATTGGGGGGGGGGAGGTTAGGAAGGTGAGGTACAATTGGAACAGTGGACTAGAGTCAATTATTTTTTATATTACCGTCTTCTGTATGCAAAATAGCAGGGATGTCACATTTGTGTACACGCAATCACCAAACTATGTTTTGTGAAACTCCTTGTTCAGCAAAAGCGAAAATAGCTTTCGGATTTCTATTAGTTTTAAGTACTGCTATAGTTCTTCCATTAACCTTTTCCTTACGGGGTGGGATAGCGTGTATCCCAAGAATACGGGCCCAAGAATGAATACATACATACATATCTGTAAATACCACCGTACTTGGTCCAAGGACGCAATATCAGATATTCACAGGTTTTCCGAGCGGTTTTTTTTCTTTTTCATACTCCGAGCATGGAGTAGTCGATATTGTAAAAAATCACCCGCCTAAGTTAATGGGGCGATATCCTTTTTGGGTTTCACATGCAGTGAGGGTGTTGACTCGGTTTCACAAGATTCTTTTCAAATTGAACATTAAAAAAAAAAAACTTTAAACAAACATTTTTTATTTAAATTTAACAAATTCTCAAGAACACCAAAGCACTATTACAACCTCTTTTCACCAAGTATCTCCTATATCTAAAAAAACTCAGCAAAATCTATCGAAGTTGCCACACAGTACTTGTAACGTAACAAAAAAATAAAATGAAAACCAAGCATGCAAATGACATTACGTCACACTGAAAAATAGTAATTTATATGAATGCCGGCACGTGGGATAAAATATAATAATTATCACACAATATTGGTGAAACGTGCAAAACTCAACTTTTCTCGCGGGCACGTTTCCTGGACGTTACAATATCTATCTATATATCTATATATCTATATATATATAAATATCTATATATATATATATATATATATATATATATATATATATATATATATATATATATATATATATATATATATATATATATATATATATATATATACATATATATATATATATATATATATATATATATATATATATATATATATACATACATACATATATATATATATATATATATATATATATATATATATATATACATACATATATATATATATATATATATATATATATCCCCTTAATGACCGTTCTTACAAAGGGGATATGAAATTTCCCGTTCTAAAGAGGGAATAGGAAAAACGGGCCCCTTAAGCTAAAGGTTAAAATATGACGATGGTGAGATAACTTTCGGACTCCGAAGTATTATTTTAATATAATTTCATTTTCCCCTCTAAATACTTTGCTTCGCAAAATTTCAAACTACTGACAAAGTCTACACCATGATAATAATAAAAAAAGACTTTCCTAAAGAGTCATATTTTATTTTATTCTAGTCGTTAATTTGCTGTTTCTAAGCCTCTGGCATCCAAATGCAAATTCAGATGAAATCCATTAGGTTGTTGACTCGGCCAAAATCAAGGACCAGAAGAGAGTATGTTGTTAGATCTTCTCTGGTAAGGCTCCAAATTATGCTCCCGGACACCACACCTTGTGCAGATGAAAAAGACGTTTCTTCCCCCGTCAAAAGAAAGGCTTCTCAGGTGTTCACTAGCAAGCCCAGACAGTGTAGTTTAGGAGCTTCTATCGCAATTTAGAATAATTACAAAATTAAAAGACCTTTATATATACCATGTTTTTTAATTTTCTGTTGAATCATATAAACTTGACAATTCTATGTATTCACTAGCTGAAAACCCGCGCTTCGCTACGGAGTACATTCAAATTAAATACAACGGTCAATGTATGCAATTAATGCCAAAATAAATAAATATATATATATTTATAATAAATACGACGATCAATATATACAATTGATGTAGAAAAAAATATATATATTTATAAAAAAATCGTAAGGGATATTTTTATAGACAAAATAATGTCCAATCGTCTGCCGCATTAGCAAGAAAAAAATATTTTTTTGTTATTTAGTTGTTACGCACGTGACGATAAATTTATTTAAAGTGCCATAAAAGAAATCACGTGATCGGCATTTAATAAATTAAATTCTAAAAATTAATCTTTAAAAATTCACCAAAAATCAGGAAATGGAGGTAAAAATTCGAAAACAATTTCATTTTGAAGGAATTTTTATGATCTTTCTCGTGATATAAATTTTATAACCCTCAATGTAGTATTTTAAATGCAAACGTAAAAAAAGTTTAAAAAACAGCTTAAAAATTTAATTTAAAAAAATGTAAGAAGAATTTTTGAAAAATCTTTCTTAGTGCACCCCTACACAATTAGAAGAATCGCCATGCAAAATGTCAGCCCTTTAGGTCCAGCGGTTTGGTCTGTGCGTTGTATGTCAGTCAGTCAGTCAGTCAGTGAATGAATGAGTCAGTTACGGAACTGTTTTATATATATAGATAAATACTTTTTTAAATTTTTTTGATGAATTATCCCATCAATTTGAAAGAAAATGAAGTTAATTGGAAGTTAACTTGCGTTTAACTTTTCTCTCCCGTCCCGATCGATAGATGGCTGCACCAGTCTACAAAACAAAATTATCTGAAAATGAATTCAAATCCGCTTGAAGACGGCTAAAAGTATTTAAAAAATGCATTGTCATCGTGTTCTGAGCTATTCTAAAAGTTTCAAACGTCTAGCTAGTCGGGAAGTTAATTAAAAATCGATTGAAAGATATGAACTGGACAAACAAACAAACAAACAAGAAAGCGAGTTAATAAAAACATGGTAAAATGGGGAGTGAGAGGACGACTCCTCTTGTATCAGTGATGGGTAGGGGGAGTCAGCCAAGGGATATTAAAGAGGTTGTTACAGAGGCTGTTCACACATTTTTTAGGCGATGTATATTGTATTCACAAAACGAAATTACATAAAATTCTTGCGATTTAAATGTTCTATTTGACATCCCTTATTCTGAACTATCTTTCGACACCGCAATTTCCAGGATAATAATGCCTTTTGAAGTGTCAGAAGAGGTATTCTATCCCATTCCTCCTGAACAGCTTTCCAGAGTCCTGTAAGGGTTTTGGGACGACGTTTGGATAATGCAGATTTTAAAAGTCCGAAAGCACAAAAATCCATAGGTGATACATCGGGAGATTTAGTAGGGATATCAGTGAAGGGTATGGCCTGGATACCAGTTTTTTGTTCCATTTCTTTTAGGAAATTTACAGTGGATTTTGATGTGTGACTGCTAGCTTTGTCCTGATGGAGTCTCACAGATTGATGGCACTGTGGGTAAAGCGATGGTATTTCATTCGGAAAAATTGGCGATAAATTATGTTCCTGATAGTATTTGGAGTTAATCTTGACATTTTTTTCCACTCTCTTTATTTTTAACTTGCCATTATAAGAAAAACCAGCAACAATCACGAATCCCTTAGAAAAACTTTCTTTCGATTCTTTGAACCATGTACTTAAATTTTTTTCTCCCCTTTTATGATAATAAATGGCTCTTTTTTTGTTGCAATCATTTAAATACACCCATGATTCATCTATCGTGACAATTGTTTTCCATTTTTCTTTGTATAAGTGTTTCTCATATAGAATTCTGCAGCGTGTCCTGCGTTCAGCGATATGATTTGGAAGAAGACGATGCACATTTCGTTTTTTCGCTTTCTTAAGATTTAAATCAACGTTTATCATTTTGATTACAGTGGACACCGAGCATTTTAATGATTTTGCAACTGTCCTTTGACTAGGGGGATTTTCTTTTAACATTAAACAACGTACCTTTGCAATAGTCGAAGATGTCCGTTTTTTTTCCTTTCTTGTTGCCGATATTACCTATCGACGCTTTAGATATCACAAAACCACGACTCTCACATCGTTTTCGGATGACGGAGTGTGCATATTTCTCTTCGGAATGAGCATAAATGTAGCCTTCGAACCATTGCTTTGTTAAATACGCCATTTTGAATAAAATCAAAACTTTCAAGCCGCAGACGATAATTTTGAATTTTAAAAACATAGTAGAATTGCAATTATTTCTTTTGCAGCAAACGATTTTTTATTACCGCTTACCAAAATCGTCTAAAAAATGTGCGAACAGCCTCTGTATATAGGGCCTTTTTGACAGTTCACGGTAAGAGAAGTGCTAGAGATTGCCTCCTTAGCCTATTTTTACGCAACTTCTTTGTCATGAATATACACATGGGAAGGAATCCAGCGTGAGACTGAGAAATCGTGTTCAGGCCACTTGAGATAAACGTACTCGTTAATTTAAACACAGCAAACGTTAATGCGCTAATAGAATCAAATATTTTAAAAGCACTGACATTTTAAAACTATTATCGATTTATTTCATGGTTTATTAAAACTAGTTTCGCGGTTTATTAAAACTAGTTTCAAATACTGCTCATAAAAAATGCACTAGCGAGGATATTTAATTTTTATAAATATTTTCATATTAAACATCGAGTACCAAATTTGAGACGAGAAAATTAGTTCCCTTGAGATCGACGAATGACATTACCATTCTCGTACTAAAACGAACAGCAAATAATATTTTACTTCATTCTATTAAATATTTATTAAATTTAATATTTTGCACTGATTCCAAGCTCCCAAGATATCTTTTCCCGATCTCCGAAAACCATGTTTTATAATTAGATTTTAAGAATTTGTTAAAATGTGTCGGTGTAGAGAGGGAAATGTGAGAATAATTTCCTTTAATTTAGATCTTTCAGGTTTTAAGCAAAACAACGAATAACAAGAATTACTTCATAATGAAACTCTTAACTGAACACTTACGGGGTACTTGTGGAGACACAAACAGTGAAAAAATTTAGTTGTTTGTGGATTATTAAGAAGCTGCTTCTATTTTATTGTCATTACTGAAAACTTTCGTTTTAAATAAGATGGACTAAGTTATATAAATTAAAAAATAAAACACTCTTACTTTAATAAACGAGGTGTTTTAACAACATATGTAGCACTAGCTGAAAACCCGCACTTCGCTACGGAGAACGTTCAAATTAAATACAACGGTCAATGTATACAATTAATGCAAAAAAATTTAAATATATATATTTATAATAAATACGACGATCAATGTATACAATTGATGTAAAACATACATATATATAAATTTATAAAAAAATCGTAAGGGATATTTATTTTTTTTGGATAATGTCCAATCGTCTGCCGCATTAGCAAGAATTTTTTTTTGTCTATTTAGTTGTTATGCACGTGACGATAAATTTATTTAAAGTACCAGAAAAGAAATCACCTGATCGGCATTTAATAAATTAAATTCTAAAATTGAATCTTTAAAAATTCACCAAAAATCAGAAAATCGAGGTAAAGATTCCAAAAAGATTTCATTTTAAAGGAATTTTTAGGGTATTTCTTGTGATATAAATTTTATAACCCTCAAATTATTATTTTAAATGCAAACTTAAAAAAGTTACAAAAACAGCTTAAAAATTTAATTTAAAAAAATGTAAGAAGAATTTTTGAAAAATCTTTCTTAGTGCACCCCTACACTATTAGAAGAATCGCCATGCAAAATGTCAGCCCTTTAGGTCCAGCGGTTTGGTCTGTGCGCTGTATGTGAGTCAGTGAGTCAGTTACGAAACTGTTTTATACATGGAGATGAGAGAGTTTTAAATTAGCATTAGTTTAAAAAAGCATATTTTAGTAAGATTAAAATAGCTAAAATATCAATAAGCCTATTTCCAACTCGTACATTTTAGAGAACGAAATATATTTTTTTTAAATGTTTTAATTTCTAGCTCTAAATACAATATAGTTATTTTTATTATTATTTCAATATTAAAATTTCAATCTATATGAGCAGTTTAATTAACAATGTGCAGAATTATATTTATCTCATTCCACTCTTTATGCTCAAACATAAGAAATGTAAATAGATGACTTTATTCATGAATTAAAATGCCTTTTAGGCTGTTCAAATTTTGTGTTCAACCGTGATTTATTTTACAGTTTATGTTAATAGATTTATTAAACCGACGCTGATAATAATTAAAATAAGTCTTAATTTGTAGTTGCAAAATTTTGTGTATTTCACAAACCTCATAAACACACCTTTCTTATTTATCTGTAAAATTTTGGTTTTAATCACTTGCAGTCACAGTTTTTATTACAGCTTTGCCATAATACAGAAGGTCGTTCGCAATTTATGGAAACGATTTTTATAGTTAAGTTTTATGTATAAATGCCGTATTGTTTTGCGGTGATTTGCTTCTATCTCATAGCCATGGTTTTTAGCAATAGCTTTAGCTCGAATTTTTCATGAAAGTAAACTTTTTCTTAGTACTGTCATTTCAATTTTACCCCATTCCTCTTGGACCGTTTTCCAAAGTCCGTTCAGTGTTCTTAGATGCCGTTTTCCTGAGGCTCGTCTTAATAAACCGAAAACGCAAAAGTCCATTAGAGAAGCGTCAGGTAATTTCACAGGTATTTCATTAAATGGGATACACTTTATTCCTGTATCTGATTCTTTCATTGCTAAATAAGCGGCAATTGATTTAGACGTGTGACTAGAGGCTTTGTCCATAGGAAGCTCAACTTTATCAATGTCCTTTCCATATAAGGCTGGAATTTCGTCTTCAAAAATGGGTTCTAAAATATTCTACTGATAGTAGAGTGAATTAATTTTGGTTTTTCTTGAGACGTTTTTTATTTTTAATTTGCCGTTGTAACAAAATCCTGCAACTATCATGAATTCCTAAGGAACTATTCTATATACTGACGAAGCCATTTCGTAAGGTCATTCTCTTCACTTGAGCAATAGAAAATGGATCAATTTATTTACAGTCAATAAATTACACCCATGCCTTATCGAGTATTACCACCATCGAGTATCCATTTTTCAGCAGCTAGGTGTTTTTCATATAATTTTTTACAATTTTATTTTCTGTCAGTAATATTCTTTGGCTAAAAGCAGATGAATTTTAGTTTTATACATATTTTTTAGCTTTATATATATTTTTTAGTTTACATTGTTCTCTTTTTTAGGATGTGATAAAAAATGAAGGAAGTTTTATTATTTATATAAATTAAATGTATTATATATACAGTCCAGTCACATGTGACCACCTGTCAAAATCCATAATAACCGCCTTTCGCAGAACATAAGAAAGCTGCGAGACGTGCAAGAAGAGAATAATTTAGGTTCCTGAAGGTGTTCACTGGGATGTTTAGCCATGCCGACTCCAGTGCCGTGGCCAGCTGCACTAGGTTTCGAGGGTGAGGGTCCATGGAGCGAACAACCAGATCGAGGTGGTCCCACAGATTCTCGATTGGGTTCATGTCAGGGAATTTGCTGGCCAAGGAGTAGGGTAAACTTACCCTGGTGCTCTTCGAACCACGTACGTACACCGCGAGCTTTATGACACGTCGCATTGTCCTGCTGGTAGATGCCATCCTCCTGAGGAAAAACAATTGGCATGTAGGGGTGAACATGTTCCGCAAGGATAGATGCATACTTGTGTTGATCCATCGTGCCTTCCGCAATGATGAATGAACCCACGAAAACATTCCCCAGACCATAATGCTCCCTTCTCCAGCTTGGACCCTTCCGGCAATTGTTGCAGGGTGTTTGCTTTCGGACGCGTCACGCCGTATAAGCCAACGTGCATTTGTCCAATGGAGCATAAAACGGGATTTATGGGAAAAAGCCACCTGTCTCCACTCAGTGGAAGTCCAGTTGCGGTACTGGCGTGAGAATTCCAGCCTCCGTCGCCGATGAACAGCAGTCAGCATAGGTGCATTAACCAGGCGTCTGCCCATACGCAGCAACGTTCGCTGAACCGTCCTTGTGGAGACACTGTTGGTAGCCCCTTGGTTCATCTGGACGGTCAGTCGCTCAACGGTTGCACGTCTATTCGGCCGAACGAATCTCCGCAGCCGTCGCTCACCGCTGCCATCCATGGCCCTTGGTGCACCACATTTGCCCCGTCTCTGATTTTGGATAGTGCCATTTTGCCATGCACGGTATACTTTTACCGCGAACAGTTTACAAAATTAGCCGTTTCGGATATGCTTCCACCCTTGGCCCGAAAGCCAATGATCATGCCCTTTTGGACGTCGGATAAATCGCTCCGTTTCTGCATGACTGCAAGAACTGAAATGCTTTCCGAATGCCTACAACACACTTTATATATCCACCAAATTTGCTGATGACACGTGCCTTCTGCGATTGGTTATTTAACGTTGACGTCAAAAGTAGGTGGTGGTCGCATTAATATGACTGGACTGTGTATTTTATGTGCGGGTCAAGGCTATTCCTTCACCCTTAGTGCGGCCCGGGCAAGCCATAAGATTGGAGTGTTAGACCTTTATTTAAATTGGTCACCACTGAAAATCTTAATTGAACAATTCTTGTATCATTAAATGAAGTAAATAAGACGGAAGTACAGAGAAAGGTAAGTATAGGGGAAGGAAGTATGGAGGAATGGTATGACCTAAAAAAAATTCTGAATCCTGGATACCCTATCCTTTTATGTAATGCGATCTACGTAATGCTAAATCTAACGCAAAAATATAACGTAAAGTGTGTTAAAGATGTCAGCCGATCAATATTTTCCAAGTACCTGCAACGCATACTGGATTTTATGGTTTGAACTTTTTTTTCTTCAAAATACATGGGTAACACGGTTTCAGACTACATGTAGATTTCCTTAAAATATAGATACATATTGTAGTGTAATGTTTGAAAAGGAGCGCTGGTTTAAGCGAAAATGTTGTGACCCGTGATTCCCCCCCCCCCCTCTACCAATCAGAGGATTGTATGCGTGGGTGGAGGGGATCGTCGGGCCGCCAGTAAGAAAGAAACAGAAGAAGAGCGTCTCCGCTAGGGATCGGAGGTCTGGCGAGATATTGTAGGCTCACCTCACCTTTGGTGAGTTAATTATTCGTTTATTAGAATAGTAAGAGAGAGAGAGCGTCTCTAGTACAGATCGGAGGTCTGGCGAGAATTGCAGGCTCGTCTCACCTCTGGTTTAGTAATTATTCTGTGATTAGAATACGGACAGAGAGAGCGTCTCTGAGAGTGTCAGGAGGCCTGGCTAGATAAAGAACACTCGTCTCGCCTCCAGTGAATTAATGAATCTGTAAGCAGATTGGAGTGTAGTAGGTTTCGGGGGTCTGGCAAGATGCTGTAGACTTGCCAACCTCGTGCTCAGAGTTTTCTGTAATTGTCATGTTAAATGTTTAACACTGTAAATAAATATATGTTCGTGCCGTTAAGAGAGACTCGTTATTGCACTTCCTCATTTGTCCCCATGCCACGTAGTAAAAGAACCGAAGTGAACCGGTGAAAGAGTGAAGGTCACGACACATATTAACCTTTTCCTTACGGGATGGGATAACATATATCCCAAGAATGAATATATATATATATATATATATATATATATATATATATATATATATATATAATATATATATAATATACAGTGATTTCCGCTTATAAGAATCACGTTTGTTATGACTGTTTTTGATTCTTATAAGCGGTTGATTCTTATAACCGAAAGTTTTTGGACAGAAACACACACACCTATATATACATATATTAGATAATTTACCATAAAATACTCTTTAATTTACATTAACTATCTTTTATTAAAATTATTTTTTATAGTTTTAAAAGTAAATCTTAATTTTTAGGCCTATAAGTAGATACACATGATTATAGTAAGAGAAGAAAAAAATACAATATTTGTTACAAGTTACAACATACCTGCTTAACAGTTTTAACATTTCAACTACAGGAAGGGAGCAAGAAAAAGTTTTCTACGGTAGTTTGACGTAATGAAGTTTTCAGAAGGCTATTTATACCTCTTTCAATACTTATAGTCTCAGACGAAGATTTACTCGGACGGGTAAAGTTGCCCCCGGGTCAAGCTAATAGGACAGTGTTGTGGTAAAGCGTTTAAGGGGAAACTATTATGTTATGTCTAATAAAGAAAGGGGTGAATTTTACGACTATATTCCACCCCATCTTATCAATCTTTCTTTTAAAAAAAAGAAAGAACTTCGTGCCTTTTGAGGGTTTAAGTAGCTTTTTGGAAAAATGAAAGGAAAGCGAAGAGTGTAAACTGATTCTTAAAACCGGTGAATTGATTCTTTAAAACGAAAATTTTAACATGGAAATAATTCATTTGTTTTTTTTTTCGCGATATTGATTCTTATAACCAGTGATCACTATAAGCGGTGGTTACTGTATATATATATATATTATATATATATATATATATATATATATATATATATATATATATATATATATATATATATATATATAATATATATATATATATATATATATATATAATATATATATATAATATATAGATATATATATATATATATATATATATAACCCCCTTATTGGCCGTTCTTACAAAAATGGTATGAAATTTCCCGTTCTAAAGAGAGAATCAGAAAAATAGGCCCCGTGAGCTAAAGGTTAAGTAACGTCATAGTGGTTTTCAAACTTTTGCAAGATTGAATGTTGGAGGGAAAATATATCCAGGGATTATTGCAGCGTCATTTTCCACTTACGCAGCAGAAATTCAGAGATGTTATGGAGGAATGACGGAAACATTTACGAATCGAAGAATTCCGGGAAAAGAGTCAAAGAATCGGGGGACAACAGCTGTTGAATTCCCTTTGGTCAAGAAACTATAAGGCTTTCATGTCAGCCCGACACCAAAAATCAGCAATATCACTTGGTCACGATTAATTTTGCAAAAATTGTATGGTAGTATGTACAAGTGAAAAGTACAATAGATTCCATATTGAGGAACAAGTAGTAACTGTGTTGTACACAAATGTGCAAGGTATATTAGACAGTACGCATGTGCCACTATTACATTTAAAGATTAAGATTAGAGCTCCAAGTCTTGGTTTAGTGAAGTGAAGTAACGATCGTATTTATTATTGTTTTAGCGATATAAATTGTGATATCCGAGTTTTAATGAAAAATTTAAGCAAGTTTAAAAAATTAACTTCGCAGTACTTATAAGTGCTACATTTTAAAAATTTAATTATTGTAAAATCAAAGTTTATGATATCAATATTCATGTGATATTCATGTGTTGTAATATTTAAATCATTAAAACTACTATTAATCGAAAGATTAAGTTTAAAATATGTTTTTTATATTCATACTATGCTATAATTATTAAATTACACATTCCGTATTAATGAATTATTGTGAAATGAAAAAGAAATAAGAAATAAGAAATTAACGACATGACAAATAAGGAAAATAATGTTTTAAATCACGCTTTAGCAATTTTATCTACAACGGTACTTGAAAGCATGCTCACTAACTAAGCGTGTGTGACATGCACGAAACTTTAACTAAAATCAAATCTTTCAAATAATTAGTGGTTGAATTGCAAATGATGGAATCAGCGACTTAAGCACGTTTCGTTTATGAATAAACAAAGTGCGTTCTGTCTGCATTATTTTAATGACTGGGGCGGCTTAAAAGTCCATAGACTCTACCATATTATGATAAAACTATCTCTTAATTTCCTAAATGATAGACGCGTCATCCAGACGACTTATTCCATCAGCGTTCCTACTTGTAAGTGTGTAAACTCAGTTGAATTCCGCATCTTGCATGCTCTCATTTGAAACAGACCAAATTCCATCTAAAAGAGGAAAAATTGCATGATTAAACCTTTTTTACACATAATGGTGTAGCTTTCAGTCATTAATAACAGGATTTTCGTCCATGTAATTCAGATTAATTTAGTGAGCAGATAGACACGCTTTTAAGAACTGCATCATCCTTTCAGTCTAGTAAAGAGGTGCACTTGAAGTAGTTTTAAGTGACCTGTACGTCTAATCCTCCCTGATTATTTAATTTTAAAAACATATTAATCTCCAAATCTATCTGTCTACTTGAGTTGGTGGTAAAACTACATCAAATTTATTTGCAGTGATTGCATTCGTGCATGCATATACTTAGCATTCACATTTGCCTAATTTATTATTAAAAAGCTTTTTAAATTGCCCCGATATATTCCAGTTAAAATTTGAAGTTAAAATGACGTCTGAGCAGTCGTTTGGTCGAAGGATGCATTTAAGACTTGTAGGAAATACAGTAAAAAATTTCAATTACATTTTGGCATGATCCCTTTAATGTCAATACAAGGCAGTAATTTTTAAGTTACTGCCGCAAACTAATAATTTTTTCTACCTCTCCACCATAGCTTAAATATCGTTACAATTATTTTCGGCGTTAAATTATTTGCATGTAGATGTTGAATTTTGTATTCAGACGAAGGAAAAATACCTTAAAACTTTAAGATGAACTGCAGTGAAATGTATTGGATAGAAGAATAGTTAAAATAAAATAAAATTTGGTACGTTTTTAAGAAAACCACTCTAAAAAGGGCTAACATTTCCAGGGTCCAATTTTTAATTTTTTGCATGTTGAAAACTTTAAAATTTCCTTTATCCCTATAGATGAATTCAATAACTATCGAAATGAATAGATGAAAAATTGCAAATTCAATACACAAGAACTAACAATTTAATTAAAAGGCTAGAATCTAAAATACTTGAAGTTCAAGTGAAAAATGCATTAATTTTCCTTCATGTGTTTCCTCGAGCCGAAGTTTCGCGAGGTTAAAAAAAATTCTGATGACACCTTTATGCATAATGTATGATTTGATCATATTTTTCCCACCTTGTTTAACACAAAGTATCGAGGGAATCTTAAAATCTCCCAACATGCAGAGTAGAAATGTCACTTATGGAAGGGTTTAAATCTGTAGACAAAGTTTTTATTCCTTTTTTTTAATTTTCAACATAGAATCAGATACTCATGCTATATGCCCGTTGAACAGTTAGTATCTGTCATGACATAAGAATGAAGAATTTCTTACATATTTTGATTTTTTAAATCCTTTACATGTAACATGTCATGTCAAATAATCAGAGATAATTCTCTGGCGTATTTTGAATCTGGTTTTTATATTCCGCCATCCAAACTTTAGAACAAATACATGTAAAGGTTTTTAGTCTGAGTGTCAGGAGTCTTCATTAGGGTGGAACGAAAAAAACTATTTTCGTATTTCAATATGCTCTAGTTTGCAAAAGTTACCTTTTAAAATTAAAATAAAGAAAGTAAATCTTTTTCGCTCTATTGTAATATTATCAAGTGCCGCAAAGTGCTTCAATATGAATATTTTTATGACAAAGTCATAAAATTTGTATTTCTTTTAATATCTCTTATAGTTTACAAAATTAATAATATATATATTTTTTAAATAAAATATTCAGAATATGATATTTTTACCGAAACCTTACATATTCTAAACATTTCTAATTTTTAGATGCCATTACAGAATAACTGATTTTGTAGAAATTCGCGATTTTCATGATATAAATTTTACAATAGCATATTCTTATAATACACATTGGAATGAAAGAAAAACAAGTTTTAATTAACGGACCTTAGTTAAAATAAACAAAACACACTTATTTAGAAAAAATATTAATGTAATGTCTTTAAAGGCAAAACGTATTTAAAAGGCAAAAAAATACATTCAAGATTTTCAAAAGTCCATAGTAATCACACATGGTTTCCATTACTTTTTTCACTGACACATTGAATTTTTTTTGGGGTTTTAAATTTTGGCATTAACTTTTGAGAATGTATTTTTGTTTTTATCAATGCATCTCTTGCAGAAGTACCACGAACGGACAAGGATGACTCGGTAACAAATTTAACAGTTCTTTGTACTGTTTGTGTGAGACATGGAAAATTATTGAAATCAATACGTTGACTGTCGTGATCAGATTCTTTTGCTTCCATTATAAACTTCTTAAAAGTTTGTCATCAGAAGTACGTCTCGTCTTAGGAGGTTCTGTTACTCTAACATTATTCCATTTAATCACACCAATATAATCCTTGGCATCAAACTTTCTGATGCCTTCTTTATTTTCAGCCCTTGCTTTTAGAATCCGGCGTAATCCAAGCTCTCTTACATGACTGCGATCATCTGATATCATACAAAGGAGGAGATATTCAGAAGCAAATTTCTGGCACTCGAAAAGGTATAAAAGGTAGCATAATTGCATTTTTCAATGGCCACAACCAACACTTAAACATTACTGCAATTGGCTGTGAAGGAACTTCCGCGAACACTGGATTGAATAATGGCGTGATTCCTTTATTGGAAAGAGAATTAAGAAGGCCACTGCAGTGGTAGATTTTTTGGTTTTCATTAAATTTTTGATAAATTTCGCAATTATTTTGAAATTGAATACACTTGTAGTACAAAACAGTAGCAAAATATGTAATTTAAACATCCTTTTTAGTCAGGAAACCTGCTAAACTGATCATATAATACGCTTTACTTCAGAAAAATAGTACACATAAAGACACTTAAGGACGAGGCACTTAAAAGACACTCGGGCATCACGGTGGAGCGAATTTTTTTTTCCGAATTTCAATATGCTCTAGATTTCAAAAGTTGTCTTTTAAAATTAAAATTAAGAATATAATTTTTTTTTGCTCTACTAAAATATTTTTAAGTGCCGCAAATGGCTTCAAAATGGATTATTTTTTTATCAAAAAGTGATTAAATTTGTATTTTTGTTAATTTTTTTTTATAGTATATTAAAATAATGTATATTTTCTGTAAATAAAATATTTAAAATATGATATTTTGACAGAAAACTTGCATATTCTAAGTATTTTTAATTTTTAGATGCCATAATAGAACAAGTGATTTTGTGGAATTTCGCGGTTTTCATCATATTAATTTTACAGTAGCATATTCCTATAATACACATTGGAATGAAAGAAAAACAATTTTTAATTGACGGACCTTAGTTAAAATAAACAAATCACACTTATTTAGAAAAATATTAATATAATGTCTATAAAGGCAAAACGTTATTTTTAAATAAATATTCATGTTTTGCAAAAGTTTTAGGGAGATGTAACACCGATTTCTGGCACTGGAAAAAGTATAAAAATAGCATAATGGCATTTTTTAATGACAACACCCAACGCTTAAACATAACTGCATTGGATATGATGGAGCACTCGTGAATACTGGATTGAATAATGGTGTGATTCCTTTATTGGAAAAAGAATTAGGAAGGCCACTGCAGTGGTTGATTTGTCTATTTCATGGAGATGAACTGTCCCTGCGTCACCTATTTTGTTTCTCAGATGGAAAAACTAAAGGTCCAAATGAATTTGGAAGAGAAATAGATAAACAACTAGAAAACTACTATGAACTTCCAGTGATTGAATTTTCACCTACTGAAAATAAAATTCCATTACTAGAAATTAAAAATGATTTAAGTGTAGACCAAAAATATTTGTTAGAAATGTGTAATGCAATCTCTGTTGGAAGTTGCTCTTCTGATTTATCCACGAGAAAACCAGGAAAACTTTGTCTTTCACGAGGGCTTACATTAGCAAACCGAATACTTCGCTTGTACGTGAACACAGAATGTCCTGCAAAAAATCTCCGAATACTGACTGAGTACATTTTGAAAGTTTATGCACCTGTTTGGTTTTACATAAATCTGAAACCATCTTGTATCCTTGGATCGAAGCAATAGTAGAAATTTGTAACCTACTCACGTTACCTCAAATAGACTCTTAAAAATGTAATTGACCCAGTCATTCAAAGAAAGGCGTACTTTGCTGCTTCTGAAAATCTCCTCCTTTGTATGATATCAGATGATCGCAGTCGTGTAAGAGAGCTTGGATCTAAAAGCATGGGTCTGAAAATGAAGGACGCATCAGAAATTTTTATGCCAAGGATTATATTGATATGATTGAATGGAATGATGTTAAAGTAACAGAACCGTCTATGACGAGGCATATTTCTGATGACAAACTAAAGCAGTTTATAAAGGAAGCAAAATAATCTTATCACGATGAACAAATTATTGACTTCAACAATATTCCATGTCACACACAAGTAGTAGAAAGGACTGTTAAATTAGTTACTGAGTCATCCTTGTCCGTCCGTAGTACTTCTGCAAAAGATGCATTGATAAAAGCAAAAATACATTCTCAAAAGATAATACCAAAATTTGAAACTAAAAAACAATTCAATGTGTCAGTGAAATAAGTAATGGAAACCATGTGCGATTACTATGGACTTTTGTAAAACAGGAATAATTTTTTTCAAAATAACATTTTGCCTTTAAAGACGTTACATTAATATTTATATAAATAGGTGTGACTTGTTTATTTTAACTAACGTCTGTTAATTGAAGAGTGTTTTACTTTAATTTAAATGAGCATTATAAGAATATACTACTGTGAAATTAATATGATGAAAATCGCGAAATTCTACAAAATGAGCTGTTCTGTAATGGCATCTAAAAAGTAGAAATACTTAGAATATGCAAGTTTTCTGTAAAGATATTATGTTCTGAATATTGACAAAAATATATGATTATTGACAAAAAATATATATTATTAATTTAATATACTATAAAAGAAATTTATAAAATACGAATTTTATCACTTTTTCATAAAAAATATCCATATTGAAGCACTTTGCAGCACTTGATAATATTACAATAGAGCAATAATTTTTTTATTCTGTATTTTAATTTTAAATGGCAACTTTTCTAAACTAGATCATATTGAAATTAAGAAAAAGTTTTTTCGTTCTATCCTAATCTACATCTCCTAATCTACATTCCCCATTGAAGTTCTCCATAAAAGAAATTCCTGTCTTCCTTGATGCCTCTCATTAACTTTCAAATGTTTTTAGGATTCAAGGAACAACGCCCAAAACTTAGGGGTTGGATACAAAAGCGACCATTTACGATGGCTTACATTAGGTTCTAACTTTTGAATGTGCTCTACCGGTTAAAATATCTTTTTTCTGGACAGGGGTCTTTCATATTTGGGTAGGTTACTTATGAAATGACATGGGTTCCTACACCCACATGAAGATAAAATAATACATTCTTTCACTTGACCTTCCAGCTAGTATTTTAGACTCTGGAGTTTGCTGTTTCTTTTAAGGAAATTGTAAGTTCTTGCGTATTATATTTTCAGTTTCTCTTCTGATTTTTCTCCTTTCTTATGGAATTTACCTATAGGTACAAATGAAATTTTTAATACAACATACAAATAAAAAGGACACCGGAAATGTTAGCACTTTTTATAGTGAAGTTTTTTACCATGTCTTTATTAACTCGCTCTCTTGTTTGTGTGTTTGTCCAGTACAAATCTTGAAATCAATTTTTAACTAACTTCCACACTAGCTAGACATTTGAAACTTTTAGAATAGCTCAGAACACGATGACAATGCATTCTTTTAATATTTTTAGCCATCTTTAAGCAGAATTAAATTCTTTTCCAGTTAATTTGGTTTTGTAGACTGGTGCAGCCATCTCTCGGCCGGAACGGGAACGAAAAGCTAAACGCAAGTTAACTACCAATTAACTTTATTTTCCTTCAAGTTGATGGGATAATTCATCAAAATTATTTTTAAAAAGTATTTATTAATACATAGAATTGTCAAGTTTATAGGATTCAACGGAAAATTTAACAACGTGGTATATAAAAAGTTCTTTTTATCTTGTAATTATTCAATTCCTACTATTAGTTCACACTCTCTCTATATATATCTTGTTCAAATTTTCAATCGTTAATAAAAGTACTTTTTATTCATCCACTCAAGTTCAAATACATTTTTTTAAACTTGTAGTGGATGACACTTGATGTTAATACAGTTTTTTCAAATATTAATTTATTAATTAAATTTAATTAATCAATTTTAGTTTTAGACCTAGAGCGTCTCTTGCTCTTGAATAGTAATTTCCCTCTTGTTACTGTGTAAACGGTAGCACTGCGGTATCGCGGGCTTCTCCTGTCCTGTAGTTTGCGAGATCAAATCCCCAACCTGACAAACTTTTTCTCTGTCTTTCCCCCCCTCCAAATCTCGCACAGTAGGCAAGGTTCTGGCAGGCAATCCTTTTTTTTCAATTCCTACTATTAGTTCACACTCAAATTTTTCTTTGTTGACCTAAGTAGGAATTGACTTTAAAATTTTTTTTTAATATATTACTTGTTTTGTTTAAAGCGCCAAATATAATTTAATTTTAACTTGTCTTCTATTCAATAGCTTGCACTGTAGTTCATTTAAACGTTTTTGGTATTTTTCTTTATTTGGTGGTATGGGAAACTCAGTGGTGTTATTCAACACGGGTCCCTTACTCTTTTGGTCAATATTCTTCCTCTGAACTAGCTCGATGGTGGTATTGAACACTGGCCTTCTAACCTTTGAGCTGGTATTCTACTAAGAGAAAATATGTCTGTGATATTAGAAACTCTCATTTGGTTTTGAACATTTGTCTTTTAACCTTTTGTCTGGTATTCTACCCTATTGAATTATATCGATGATGTTATTCAGGCTCTTGAACTTAAGCCCGGTAATTTACCAACTGAAATATCGTGGTCATGTGAAACACTCTAATCTTTCGAATCCCATTTTATTATGCAATCCTACATTTTGAAGATACTGGTATGTACACGTTTTTTTTTCTATTTTTCACATATTGTGTTTTTCCCTTTAGAAGAATCCAACATGAATAGATGACAGATTCGGCAGAATTTTCCATTTTCTATTCAAAAGTCGGTCGTTATGGTACTTACCTCCTGCTATTTACAGTTAGGATCGTTGTTTAAAATTACGAGTCTTATTAACTTGCCATGGCGTGGTTACAGTTTTCTTATAAGACTAGAAGGTAACCCGTCATTTTGACGTCATAATACTAATAATGACGTCATGGAAAAAGTATATGAAAGTTAAAAAATATCCCGAATTATCTAACAATATAGCATTTAATCCACACCTTGTAAAAGCAAACCTTTTCATTATTTTTTTAATTATTTAGTTTTTCATGCGATTGGAGTAGTAGACTGCCATCCAGTTTTTTACAGCTCACTACGCGATATGAATACTTGAGCTACTTCATTTATTCACATTCAAGTTTGTTTACTGTCAGAATTCATCGCAAAAGTAAACAGATTTTTAAAAACTTTTAAATATACAGCTAAAAGCATCCAATTTTTTTTAGTTCTGAATGTTTTATAGAAAAATAGGCTGAACAAACGTAATTTGATGGAGAAGATATTAGTTTTTAGGTAAGAAAAAATTCTGATCCACATCTGAAATTGAAATTAAGCCTAACCGGCCGTTTGTTTACTGAGGGCTTCAATTGAAAGATGAGTACAGCCCGGAAGTGTTATACAGAGACAACGGCTATTGTATATATAATGATGTGGTTAAAAGTAACAAGCAATACGCTCTATAAGTGCTCTCTTGCACCCTATATTAACACAATTCTTTCCTGCCCAGTCCTATTTATAAAGAATAATATTTATATATCGAGCAAATTCGCAACTACTGGGTACTTGGAAAATAACACATTTTCCTTCTCTGTCATGGCTCTCTGAATAGCCAGACATGCAATTTACCGAACACATGTTTATGGAACATTTTGCCCCAATTTCTATAGAGAATATCCCTCCTCCATGGAATGAAAGTGTATCGAAAGAAATGCTTAAAATTTATTGAACTAAGTTTCAAGCTCTGCAGATGCTCTCCTCTGAGGCAATTCCGTGACGAAGTGAGCGGACTATACACGCATGGTGAAACAACGCTATATTGGCTAGCCTAGTTTCCGAAATCCAAAATATTGGCTCCACGGACTTATTCATGAAAACCTCCAGCCGAGACATTGGGTTTCCGATAGGCACCATATGTAATAAAAAGTTAACACGTATATCAACCTCTTATTTTTATTAAAAGAGTTTTATAGATGAAAATATAGTACTGGGTTTATTGGTGTACGTTTTACCGAGTTTTGTTTCATTTTTCATGTTTCTTGTCTTGATAAATCCAAACTTGAGAACTAAGCGTCGCCTTCAGCCCCTCGAACTGATATGTTCGTTGTAAACGAGTACTTCAAGAGGACGCGACGAGTGTTGTCATTACGAGAATGATTATAAGTTTTGGTTAGGCTTTGAAAAATAAACATAACTTAGCATATTTAAAACAATACCTCGGCATTTATTTTATGCTTGTGATACCCATTTATTATATATAGCTTAGGAGGCTTATCAAAATATAGAAGACAATCGTTAGCACTGCAGTTTAGGATGCCCCTTGTTTTTTTTGGCGCCAATAGTTCCCCGGAATTTGGTCGCCAAGTGTGCGAGTTTTCTCACTCGTGCGCCAATGTTGTTACTCCTGGAAATTTTCTGACGTGTTTGTCATGTGATTATTTTGTGACGCATATATCACGATGGATGTTTATCGCCGCAATCTTAAATGGCACGTTTGCACTATTGGGGCCAAAAAAAAAAAAAAAAAAAAAACAGGGGGCACGCCGAAGTGCATCTTTACAAAATTCTACCAAGATATGAACGAAAAGCTTCTAATTTGTCTCTTCTAGTAGATTATTTCTTTTTTGCTTCTTCTAATTTATTGACTTCATACATTGTGTTAAAGATTTATATTTACCACAGAATTCGGACAAAGATAGTCCTGCCTAAAGTAGTACCTATATTTTTTGTCTTAAGTTTCAGAATTTTTTTGATAATTTAAAAAATTGTACTCCATACGTTTGCAAATGTAAAAATTTGGTACAATGCAATTGTGTATAAAAATTTTCTATATTGTGTTTTTTTACTATTTTGATACTCATAGTTTATACTTTTTATTGCATTTGCATTGCTTTTATGGATATTTATCGTGAAAAAAAAAACAAGGGTCACCCCGACGTGCATTTTTACTGAATGGAGGGTGCCCCCGGAATTTGGTTCTTTCTCTGTCTTATTAACGCCAAGTGTGCGAGTTTTCTTATTGGCGAGTTTTCCTCTGCGCAATGTTATTTGTCCTCCAAATTTCTGACGTGTTTGTCATGTGATTATTTCGTGGCGCATATATCACGATGGATGTTTATTGCCGCCAACTTAAATGGCACGTTGGCACCATTGGCGCCAAAAAAAAAAACCAAGGGGCACCTAAAACTGCTATCCTACCAGACAATCTATGTGTTCGACAATTTTCCTAGACAAAGTGACGAAAAGATGAATTCCATACCTGGGAAAAATGAGGGACGTATCGGATTAACACGAAGTTCTTGACAGTCGTATGCGTCTAAAATATTGGAGGAATCTGATACGTTGTAAAACATTTACTTATTGCAATGTATTTTCAGTTAACATCATAAATTATATTATTTTATACAAGTAAAATCCATCTGACAAAAACTCAGCCAAATACCAACTTCAAAAGTGTGTTGAAGACAGAAAAGATATAAACATGTCAATGTTTTACACATAGGTGGTGTTCAGTAACATGCGTTGCCTAACAATACAACAATATTCATTCGAAAACAATTTTTAAGGGGACAGTGGACATTCAAAATTGTGAAATTTGTCCGAAAATTCGATTTTTTTTATTTTATTGAATTGTGAAACTACGAACGAGAAGGAATGTGTTGGAAAAATAATTTTTCGTTTCTCTGATTACTTTCCTAGTTATAGACATTTGTATTTAATTTAGATATTATGTGGTTACTAATAGCAATAACTTTAAATGTGTTTTTTCTCAAAATAAAAATTTTCGTGTCATACGAATATTCAAACTGCTCCAGGCGTATTGCTTAGAAATTTAAGTTTTATATACTTAACTGTATATCAAATAAATCTTATTGAAAATAATTATGCTTCGTAGCTCAGAATTTCTAAATTTTGTACTTGAAAAGACATCCTAAAGATCATTTATTGGTATTTTGTGTAATAAAAGGGATGTTTTCATTATTATTATTTTCTTCTCTTTATATTTTTAATGAATGCTTAAAATAAAGCAATAGTTTCATTGTTAGTTCTATAAGGTATCCTGAAAATACAATTACCATATTATATGCTAAAGAAATGCGCATGGAACATTTTTAATGAGGCCAATTGTTTATATAATTAATTATTTATAATTCATAAATTGTTAATATTTCATCTTTAAATTTTAACCACTTTTACATATCTATGGTACTAATCACGTATTCAAATTTCAAGCAAATCCATTCAAAACAAGGAAAGTTAGGTTTGAAGGTCCACTGTCCCCTTAATATGAGGTAATGCATAGTGTGCAGGATTAAAAGAAAAGAAATGGCTATCAAGAATAATGTATTCTAAATGATAAATCCGTCTCAGAAAAATGGTGTCAGCTCTAAAATACCTTTTTAGCACTTCATTTTTTACTTAGTCAACGATTAGACAATTGTTTGGATTCAATAAAATGTTTTTCCTTAAAAATAGGTTTTAGAGGAAAGCTTTAAAATAAGTTAGAAAAATAAAATAGTTATATATTTAAAAAAAAGTGTTTATATATTTTTGTTTTAAATTTTCGGTTCACGTTATTTTTTTCTAAAAAATACCTTTTAGATGAAAAAACAAAAAATATTCCAATTTTTAGATAAACATGTTCATTTACTAAATTTTTTGAAAAATACATATTTCCCAAAGATACGCGTTCCCGATATTTTGTATTGCTGTGATTAGTAGCAAAATGTTTTGGGAATAAAAATTGTCTAATAGAATTAAAAGCTGTGTCTTTCCAGTATATTGCTTATTCAATACTTTTATAATAATTACGCTTCTAAGTATTATAGATATTATAATCTCGAATATTATTCACTTTGCACTCATGAAAGCCATTTATAGAAAAAAATAAAGAGGAATTATTTTGTTTTCATTCCATTATTGAAAATGATAGACATCAATTTAAAGAGAAAAATTTCCTCATTGTGATATAATTGAACTCGATTAGTAATCTCACTATGAATATGTCACATTTAAAAGCACCGTTAAAGAAAATTTAAAATGGGAGAATATAAATAGAGATTCAAACAATTTCTTTTATTAAAATTGCAAGCTTGAACAGTTCCGTTTATTTTCAGTAAAAAAAAAATATTTTGTTCACTTGAATATATTTAGTCATTTAGAGAAAATTAAAAGATAATTTAGTTTGCTCTCTGTTTAGAAATATTTAAAACGGAAAAATAGCTGTTTGTTTTTGTGATAGAGAAATTGTTACTTATTAATATTTTACGCTAGCATATAAAACAGTCAAACCCGAGGAAGAATGAATCAACTGTAAAATTATGTCTTTATCGGAATAATTTGTAAAATTTTCTCTGCTTATTTTTAAATGTTAAAAGTAGCGTCGCAAAGAGAAACAAGACTACTTTACACATTGCATATACATTACGATCCTACGTAGCAAGGTTGTCTTTATCTGTACTACCTTCATCCTATACTATGTGCGCACTCAGGTTGTATCTGTTTCAAGACTCCTGTGAAGCTTTGTAGATTTAGAGAACAGCACATTGTTCCTGTATTTTCATTTATGTTCATGGAGTATGTTCCTGTATTTTCATTTATTCATTTGTTTAATATGTTATGATTGTTTGTCCGGTAGATGGCAGCACGATACCGCTGTCTTTATGTTTTGTAAACGTACTAAGATACTTCCGCTGTGGAGTTAGTAGCGTCGGTGTTCTGGCTCTGTGCTGTTTGTACGAAGTTCTTTGTGATGTGTTAATAAAGTTCATATAGCCGACCCGTTTGTGCGTCTGGGCTCGAATTTAATTATTGTGGAAGAACAGCACATAGTACATTGCATCTCTACACTGAATGCTAATTTGTGTTTGAGTGGATAATGACGGCGAATGTGGAGAGATTGATTCATATATTCATAGCTAAATGTATTTATACACGTATTATCTCTATATGACGACTTCATTTGATCTTCTGTTATTGCGCGAATTTGACTCACACAATGAGAATTTAGTTATATGAGGATGAATTACGCATTTTGTGGAATCTCAACGCACCGCCAATGATAGAAAATGTAGGATAACTGATGGAAATAAATAAAAAAGGAATTTTGTTTTCATTTCATTACTGAAAAAGTATAGACATAAATTTAAAGAGTAAAATTTCCCTGTGGTATAGGACGAACTCAATTAAGAATCTCAGCAAAGCCGGCAACCTTAGGAGGCGGCAAATGGGCTGTAAAATTAACTAGTTTATGAAGAAAATGATTAAACCAAGATTCATTTCAATACTTATGAAAAATTAATAGGTGGACTTGTAATAAAATTTGCTTTTAATAT
The DNA here is from genome assembly GCA_907164885.2 of Dolomedes plantarius. Classification (NCBI taxonomy): domain Eukaryota; kingdom Metazoa; phylum Arthropoda; class Arachnida; order Araneae; family Dolomedidae; genus Dolomedes; species Dolomedes plantarius. The sequence goes on from OU015496.1 coordinate 245,265, forward strand.
GTTTTACGAACTTTTAAGTATACGTACCCACTCATTTCAAAAATCCTCAAGCATGAGAACGACATAAGAAGGTTGGGGTATGCAGTTTTTAAATAAAAATACGTTTTCAAAGATGAGTAGAGTTTTCGTGACCAAATCCAAAACCGAACGAAAAATACAGAGCAATATAGATAAAATATTTCAAGGAAACCGCTCACAAACATAATAAACCCCCGCTTAAAAATGGCTTAAAAATGTATGAAATAAAAAATGACCCTTTTTTATTATAATTTAAATAAATGTACACACATACAAAGTGCCGGAAAAGAATTTTTTACCGTGTGTTTTAATTTGTCGGAACATGTATGGGGTCGAGAAAAACCTTTCAAGACAAGCTGTGACACGATTTTTATGCTACTATTATAAAAGGAAAAGAGGCAGTTCGATTGTTTATTTATGCAATAATTGCCTTACAGGTTGGTTGCTGGTGAAGTAGAGTGCGTTACATAAAATTACTATTTGCCGTGAGTTTTTGAAAATTGTGTCATAAAGTGTGTTGTAAAAGTAAGGTGAGTAGGTAATAATTAAAAAATAGGCAGCTTTTCTAAACAAATATTTTTATAGCTTCTACAGGATGTTTTTGGAAACACGCTCAAATCCGTCAATTTTTTGGCCACTTTGCTGTTCCATGCAGTTGGATACACCTTCTATGAGGAGTAATTTTTACCCCTCTTATTTAGATAGGGAATATGGGTCGAGTGGCACCTTGTTTTTAAGGGCTCTTAATTCTTCTTACTACGGTCGATTTTTTTTTATAAATCGTTTGAATTGTTTTTGATATATATTTAATTTTAAATTTGCCGTGAGCCATTTAAAAATTATTTTTTAAGCGTGTTATCTTTAAATTTTGACTTTTTGCTCAGACACGTCGATTTTGTTTTGAAGGAAGTCACTTTTCTTTTTATTTTGTTTTTTTATATTTATCAACCCATATGAATTGTAATTTTTACCCCTATTATTTAGATAAAGAAAGTGAGTCAAGTGGCACCTCGTTTTGAAAGGTTTATAATTCTTCTTACAACGACGTATTTTTTTTAAAGTAATATGAGCCAAATAAAAGTTATTTCTTTGAGCATGTTACTTAACAGAAACAAGCAAAAGTGCCTTTTTTTTAAATAAAATCGATGGGTCCAAGCAAAAAGTAGTTGTCCAGAAAAATATTTTTCCGGCTTATGGTAACTTTGACAGTGAATATTCTAAATCTAATTAAACGATTAAAATAAAAATAATAATACATATATATGTAATACATAAGAAGAATCAAAAGGTAAGTTAAGATAAGTAAGAACAGACAAGGCACCGCTCAACTCATGTTCGCTATAAATAAATGTCAGGGGTAAAAATTAACACTCGTAGGGAAGCATCTTTCTAAAAACATTCGAAAAATCTTTTGTTTTTTCGTACCCTTATTTACTTATTTCAAGGCGAGATTTTGTTGACTTTGTTTAGGGTAAATTGTTAAAAAAAAAACTTTCTATTCTATGGCTGACCTTTTGGTTTTAATCAAACCTTAAATCGCTGAATAAGGTTTGATTAAAACTGAAACGTCAGCAATGGAATAGAAAGTGTTTTTTTTAAACAATTTACCCTAAACAAAGCCAATAAAATCTCGCTTTGAAACATTCAAAAAATATTCGAAAACGTCGTTGTTTCCTTTAAAAAAACAATTATTTTTTATTGAAACATTTTCTTAATTGTTTTTAGAGTGTCTGATGGACGTAAAAGATTATCGGGTGCTAAGTACAAAAGAAAAAACATCGAAAAACAAGTTCAAATTCAAAAACAGGCTGGAAGTCTGTTAAGTTACTTACAAGGCACGAAAAGGAACGATGACGACACGGAGATATTAGAAGCTGATTCAAATCTTAATTATGAAACCATTACCAATCAAGCTACCGATATTGCTCAAGTGGAGCCTACTCCAGGGATATCCAAAGAACCTACTCCAGGGACGTCCACTGAACCTACTCCAGGGAAATCCAAAGAAGAGACATTTGCTACGATAATACATTCAGATCCGGGTTCCTTGCCAACTAGCTTATCAGAAGCCGAAATATATTTTTTGGTAAAAGAAGGAGAACCTCAACCATTAAAGGAATACAGTTTTCCGTATAATGACACCGGTCAAAGATTTAGCGCAGTTCATTATTTGAGAAACATGAAAAATGGTGAAAAAGTCATGCGTAACTGGTTAGTCTAGTCAATTACAGAAAAACTGTGTTTATTGCTTTTGCTGCAAACTTTTTGGTTCTATTTTAAGTTCTCTTTCTACTGAAGGTTTTAAAGATTGGAAGCACCTCACTGAGACTTTAAAACAACATGAAACCTCTAAAAACCATATCCAAAGTCAAAAACCTTGGATTGAATTTAGTCAAAGAATACAGTACTCTAAAACGATTGACAGTCACTCACAAAGACTCATTACACGCAGAGATACTAAATTAGACAGGGCAACAGTGGTTTTGGCGCCGGGGTATTTGGAGCTGATTTCACACGAATTTGATACCCTTAATTTAAATATGGTGTTAGTTTTAGCCTAGGAGCTCAAATTTCTAAGATTTTAGTGAAATATACGTTACACTATTTTAAGTTAAATACATGGATCAAATTAAAAAACTAAACACGGTATTTATTATTATTATTATATATTTTTTTAAGTGTTCAAGGAACATAAAAATCATAGAGAATATTGCAGTAGTACTTATCTAATTACAAGGAGCAAGAAAGATGAAAAAGTCATTGATGAAACCAACTAGTCACTGAACACTTCAGAAACTTCTTTTCAGTGACATTCTTGAGTGTATTTTCGAACTGTGCCTTTTTAAACTCCAGCAGCAATCTGCCATCATGCAGGGCCTTTTTATCGCATGGGCAAATCGGGACTTTTCTCAGGGCCCCCGGATGCTAGGGGGCCCCAAAACCCCCTTGGTACATGCACCTAGTACTTCTAATAGTATGTATAGCCCATGGATAGTTCTTATTTTTATAAATGTTCGTAAGGGGGGCCCCCAAATAGCATCTGCCCAGGGGCCCCCAGCATTCATAATCGGGCCCTGCCATCATGTGCATATCCCCTCTTCCTTGGTAGTGGTCCTCCATAGTTTTAATATCCTGGTGAAATCTTTCATCTAGTTCCTCACTGGTGTCTCCTAAATTTTCAGGAAAATAGTCAAGTGGCTGTCTAAATAGCACACCTTAATGCTCATGTTAAGGGAACTGAAACTGTTTAGCATCTTGTTTACCAGTTCAGCATAGTTTTCAGCTTTGCATTTGCCCAGAAAATTTCCGACAACTGCAACAAATGAAGTCCAGGCTTTTCGCTCAGCCTCATTCGTGGAATTTATGAAGGCAGGATCCTTAATGTCTTATTTGTTTTATTTGTGGGCCGTCAAATAGTCCTGCTTAAATTTTTTCCATACTCAACTTAGGCATTTTTTATTTTTTATATGCAAATCATGATCCGTTCGTATCAAGAGCCTTTACAAACTTCTTCATTAGACCCAGCTTGATATGCAATGAAGGAAAGATGATTTTCCTTCGTCCAACTAAGGACATTCTTTTCCCCCAACGTCCATGTTGTCTCTCTTAGGCTACTCTTTTCTTATCCAGTGGGGTATTTTGTCTCTGCTATCCCAGAGGCACACGATGCAAGATATTTGATGTAGCCACTTTGCTGTCCAAGGAGAAAATTTACCATTTTTAAGTCCACACAAATCACCCATTGACGTTCATGATACTTTATCTTCTCCAAGACCAAAGCTATGGTGTCATATTCTTCTTTCATTTTCGTTGAATGAGCAATTGGTATTGAACCATATTTTTTGTAGAAGGACACATTTCAAATTTCGCTTTGAACTAACTGCCAATAAATAGGCGCCAATCATCTGGAAAACATTCAGGAAGACCCATTTTCTCCAGGAGTCGAATTTCCCAGGAGTCCAAATTACCCACACTTATTGAATGTATGGAATAAAAATAAATATTGATTGATAAGTGGATGTACAGTAAAACCTCGTTTATCCGGCTCTCGTTGATCCGGATCAGATTTGTAGACATTTTTATTTAATGTTCACATTAGATAATAATTTTTCACTATGATAGCGAGAACGTCACTACAAGTACGCCAAATAGTCGCTTTTTAATTTGATTTATTTGCAGTTCCCTCATAGATTGTACAATAAATTATGGTAATAAAATGATTTTTGTTGAGTTTAAGAAAACTGCACTAGACTTGCAAATTCTTTGTTAAGACATGATGTGAAAATATTTAATTTTTTAATGTTTTGTAAACAATACTATGTAATTTTGTTACAAAACAAAGCAATTCTTCTTAGTTATGGATTTTGTATTGTTTATTTCCCATATTACCCGGATTTTTGATTGTCCGGATTGCCTATGGTCCCAGTTAGTCCGGATAAACGAGGTTTTACTGTATCTAAAAAAGTAGAGCTGATAGAGAAAAACTGATTTCATATTTAGATTCAGCACCTCAAATATAGCTAAAATCAGTTCTAAAATCCTAGGCACCAAAAAGTTTTTTTCTCTGTAGCCCTGTGTTATTGGTAAGAGGTGCTTCTACAAATTGTTTCAACAATAAAAATGGTTGCTCAAAATTCTTTATCCCTCCGAGGTACAAGTGACAAACTTTACGATTTCGGTAATTACTTGCTCAGTTGGATCCAGTAATGGAAGAGCATATCCGCAGAGTGCTCAAAAAAGAGGAAGTTAAAGGTCCTGTGATATCGGCAGCCCCTTTTCTTTACAGGTAATGGACTTGATTATTTACCCCACATGTGCTCTCCTAAGTACTCGAAGGAGCGTTAATAGGAAGGACAGAATAATGACTTTTTCCGTTCCAGAGAGCATCTGTTGCAGATAAACCTGACATGCGGCGACTGCCCTGTAATTTGGGGACAGTGATGGGATCGATGATCGACAAAGGAGGAACATCTCCCTGACAATGGAGGCGTTGCTGATGGTCGCCTAAATGACAGCTTGGGTTCGAATGGCACGAGCGGAAGTGACCCAACGAATATGGAAGTAAGGAGAATTAAAAATTTCTCTGGAATATTCCAGGCTCTCGAGTGGAGATGATAAAAGGCTGGCTGCCTTTTGTCTCGGGGGACTTGCTAGAACGACATCGCTGGAGTGCGGTCTGGTCTGTGAAGGCTGAGGCCTACTATTCTCTTGAGAGGTTGCACGGGTTTGCTCTGGTTTGAAACATAGACCGTGGGTTAAGTGATTTTTGGCTTGTGTTAGCCAGGGAAGTGATTGTATTGAATATTTTCTTGTATATATTTCGAGGTTTAATAAAACCTTTTTTTGTAAATATTGTAATTAAGGTTGAGTTTCGAATTATTCAGTTTCGTGTTTTTAAGTCGCTATGGGCCACGTCCTCATAGTCCACTATCTCGGAAAAGATATTCAAAATGAAATAATTATTCTTTTAAGTGAAAATATAACATCTCACATTGTTAGCGAGATTAAAAAAGCTAAATATTATTCAATAATTCTAGATTGTACTCCTGATGTCAGCACGATCAAGCAAATGACAGTCTTAGTAAGGTATGTGCCCATTGACAAATCCAATCCCAATGAGGTTTCCATTAAAATTAATGAAAGCTTCTTCCGGTTGAAAGATCGCCGGGCTCTGAACTCTCAACTCTAATACTTAAAAGACTTGAAACATTGGGATTGAATTTGCAGGATATGAGAGGACAGACTTACGATAATGGGGCTAACATGAGGGGCGATAAATCGGGAGTACAATCTAGAATAAAAGCGTTAAATCCACGAGCATTTTATCTCCCATGTAGTAGCCACTCATTAAACTTGGTCGTTAATGACATGGCAAAGGCATCCTTCGAAGCCGCCAATATTTTAATATGGTCCAAAAAATATATCTATTTTTTTCCTCATCAACTTTTGATGGAGCATATTAATAAAATATGTTGAGGGACTAACTTTGAAACCCCTAAGTGATACTCGTTTGGAAAGCCGAACAGATGAATTAAAACCACTGAGGTATCAATTAGGAGAGATATACGATGTTTTATTTGCTGTTTCTAATAATTCGGAGATTGACATCTCAATTGACAACTCAACTTAATAGTCCAGAAGCCTCAACTATAAGAGTTGAGGCTTCTGGACTATTAAGTTGTGTTAAACAATTTAAGTTCTTGTGCTCCGTTGTAATTTGGTACAAAATCTTAAATTTTATCAATCCAATAAGTAAGCTATTGCAGAATAAAGACCATGACTTACTATCTGGTATGGAACACTTGAAAAATTGTAAAGATTTTTTTCAAGGATCTTAAATCGGACACGGTCTTTAATGAAATGCTTTGCGATGCTCGAGAACTCGCCGATGAAATCGACATACCGGCTATTTTGAGCTTACCCAGCCACGTCATAGAGTTCGATGAAGGAATGTTAATTTTGACTATGAGGCACGAGATGATCCGATATTAGATCCTACTTTGAAATATAAGGCAGAGTTTTATTTTTTCACACTAGACCAAGCTATCAATGCATTTGAATCCAGGTAAGATTTGATCAGTACCCTCAGCAACTACAGTCGAACCTCCATATATCGAACTTCCATATATCGAAATTTTCTATATATCGAACTCTTAGCAAATTTCCATGTTCATTACATAGAAAAACTGTTTCTATATATCGAAAAAATCTCTATATATCGAAATTTTTTTCACGACATATTGGGAGATTTTATTCCACTTTAGAATAAAATCTCCCAATTTTTGGCGTTTGAAACAATACTTCGTGGACTTCAATTCGTGGAAAATATCCCTGATGAAGTTTTTAATGGACTGAATAAATGCGAGCATTTCTTTGATGAACTTTCCGCAAAACTGGCTGTTCAGAAAGATATTAGTAGTTTTTTTTATAAGAATGTAACTGTGATCATAGTAACCACTGTCTAGATTATTGTTTTTTTAAAGGTATATAGTACTCAATAAATCTTTCACATAAATTCAGCTTTTAGTTATTAACTTTCATTTAATGGGATTCGCATATAAATTGGAAATGGAGTTTCGTATACGAAAATTAGTTTTAATTTTAATGTTTTAGGAGAATTATGATAAAACTAAGATCAATTCTATATATCGAAATTTCTATATATCGAATTTTTTTCGGGCATTTTGCTACTTCGATATATGGAGGTTCGACTGTATTTCCAGTTTTTATACAATATTTATGATTTAAAAGATACCCCTCAAAACGACTTACTAAAATATTGTAAAGATCTAGAAATAGTGTTAACTGATGGGAATTCATCAGATATAAACGTGCTGGACCTGGAAGACGAGATAGTATCGGTTTTGGCCTTACTAAATAAAAAAGAATGTCCAATCGAGATTTTAAAATTCCTTTCAAAGGTGGATATTGCTCCAAATCTCGGTATAGTTTTAAGAATCTTGCTTACTCTCCCAATAAGTGTGGCAAGTGGAGAAAGAAGTTTCTCCAAATTAAAGTTAATTAAAAACTTTTTACGCTCTACAACTACCGAGGATCGGCTAAATGGTTTGACAACATTAGCCATTGAACATGAGCTAGCTGAAGAAATTGATGTCAAAAAAATTATCAAAAAATTCTCAGAATTAAAAGTGAGAAAAAAACACTTTTAAGTTTAACTGTATTTTTAATAATTAGGTTTTTATTTTTAGTGGTTCTATAATTTGTTTTACTATCTTTTTAGTATATATACAAGATTTGTGTCTTTTCTTTTTTTCTGTGCAACCTTAATTTCAATTTAGTGCCAAAATCATAAATCAAGAAATTTGTATTTTTTGGCAAATCAAACTTCAACATTTTTAATACCAGTTTTTTTTTGCTCACGTTTTATTTTACTACTAAGCATGGGAAGGGTTTAGGTTATCTCTTTTAATTTTTGTTATAAAGGGGCGGCATTTTACCTTTTTGCCCGATGCGGCGAAACTACTAGCGCTGG
>OU015496.1:263275-278275 GCA_907164885.2 Dolomedes plantarius
AAAGTTCCTTTAAAATGAAATCTTTTTCGAACCTTTACCTCGATTTTCTGATTTTTGGTGAATTTTTAAAGATTCAATTTTAGAATTTAATTTATTAATTGCCGATCACGTGATTTCCTTTTCTGGTACTGTAAATAAATTTATCGTCCCGTGCATAACAACTAAATAAACAAAAAAAATATTTTTTTCTTTCTGATGCAGCAGACGATTGGATATTATCCAAAAAAAAATAAATATCCCTTACGATTTTTTATAAATAAATATATATATATATATTTATATATATATTGCATACATTGATCGTCGCATTTATTATGAATTTATATATATATATATATTTTTTGGCATTAATTGCATACAGTGACCGTTGCATTTAATCTGAATGTACTCCGTAGCGAAGCGCGGGTTTTCAGCTAGTGTCCACATACAATGAGAATCCAACCTTGCGTCTAAGTCTAAGGTTCTCAACCTTTTAACCTCCAATCCCAACTTTCACTATACTTCAGAATATCCTTCCCTACTTAATAAGACTGTCTAATTCAAAAGATGCATTCCAAATAATGTGCATTATAGCGTTGAAAATCTTTTATTTTTTTTCTGTTGTGATTGTTGACTAGACCCGTCAAAACTTGACGGGTTAAAACTTGACTCCATTAGTACCCGTCAAAACTTGACGGTAAATAATTGAACAGTTCCAAACGCCCTCTACCGTACACACAGTTTTGAGCATATTACTACGCATGCGTCGAGTTTGCAACTTTCCGAAAATGCTAAATTTGACATTATCGTAATATCTGGTTAAAATATGTATATTATATGGTTAAAATATAATTATATATAGTAAAAAAATAATATAATGAAAAACTGATTTACTGTGAAGAAGATTCTGTGTTTAAATTTTTCTTAAATTAACGGCAATGAATGAATCACGGTTAATGAGTGACTCACTCGTGTTTATATTTTCAAGTTCTGAGTATATAAAATGAATACTTGCTATTAATTTAATTGAAACACGGTGATAACGCGAAAGGTGGGGGAAAACAGATGATACTCTAATGAATATGAAAATCCCAACGAAATTACGTTACAATGAAAAGATATTTTATGCTGAGAACAGTTTTAAACGGTGGCGAGCTGTTTTGAAACTGTCATAACCGTTTATTACAGTCGTCCAAAAATCAAAATAAAGTTGATTTGTGTCGATATTACGTTGTTTCTAATAATTTATTTGGGCTTGGATAGCAAATAATGTTTTTGAACTTTACTTTTAACTTGTTTAGCCTAACTCATAAAACAAAATGGATGCCACAGGCTGATATATTTATGAAGCGGTCGCTCCGGAAGAGTTCATGACAGATACATACACAGAACATGGCAACTATTAGGGGAATAATGCTGCCTGGCCGGATATTCCAGACTCGGTCCATATAGGCCAGCGGGCTGAGGAGTGTGGATCCAGTTATAATAGTTGCCGTGTGTTCCCCTAATAATTGCCTTTTTTTCATAAACGTATCATACTCCTAGCCCATCGATATCCGTCACGCCGTCCTCCCGATGCGAAAGTCATCTGCAGGTTGGACGACCGTACACCGGATATGACGTCATACTTTTCTCTAACATTTTTCTCGAAAACTATGGGACATAGAGGTACAGTTCTTTGGGCATTTTTTATGTACTCCAAGCGAGGAATCTGGCTGTGCAGAGTTTGGGCTGTCTTGATGAAACACCCTGTATAAGACAATCACAAGCCATATCGGTTAAGTCCACTTTTTGAAATTTTTAAAATTTTGGTGTCAAAGCACTTCATATACTTTTTACATTCATAATAAATTTCTGAAACAATAAGCATTAACGCCACTCAATGACAAAATGTTTTTGGGCAGTCCAATAATAAGCCCCTTTTTTCCGAAGCCAATCCAGTTAAGTCCATATTCTAATATTGTATTATAATCTGTAAGTCGTTGCAATAATGCATTTCAAATGTGTAGGAGTGAATCACCTAGAAGCAATAGATGCATGCAAGGGTTGGAATAAGCAAGGAATACAACGCATTGACCTTACACATACATTTATTAGATAACCCAATTTTCAATTAACATGTCAGAGCTATAGTATTACAATCAGTTTTATATTAAGAATTTTGACGTACAATACCCAGAAGCAGAGGCAAACTATAGAGTCAAATATGACTTTTAGAATCTAACGGGGAGGCACTTACTATAACGGATGTATGCAGCGATGATCGTAGCATCGGCGACCGGGACCCAGTATCATCTCCAGTGTAGGAACACCTTGGCGGTATATTGGCACTTCTCCACGGCTATGAGGCAGACGAGAGCCTCCGACATCTAACTCTCAGGAACCCAATCTAAAGACCGTCTCCTTCTTCTTTTTTTTTGATTCCTTCCGTCCTTAGCGAAGCTGTTGTCCGTTTACAGGGGGCCATTCTAGCACGCCCCTCACTTTCATTGGGCAGTGGGCTGTTTCTCCTTCAGTGGTTCCTATCCCTAATTGGTCCTTTATTATACCGCCTCTGTCGCCTCTGTCCATAGGCTATGTAGTACCTCCCCCCACATACGTTTATTTTGTAAAACAACTTTGATTCTTCTCCTCTGACGTTTTTACTGTGGGCCATAAAATAACGACCATCCATCTTGTAAACTATAAACTTCAGATCGCTATCACTGGCCACACCGACAGCTATTCTTCTATTTTTTTATTGTTTTACAATCCTGTATTTACCCCTGCCTCTGCATCCTTTATGATACATTCTTTATTGTCCACACACCGTGGGGAATTACACTATTTTCAATTCTACAAAATGCATAAGTAAGTACTTCATATAATGGAAAATCGTTTAGTGTTGTTTCATCGCAAAAAAAAAATAAATGAGTCAGTGACAGTCTAACTTCAGCAGAAGAAAATACTTATGGATTATCAAACAATTATTTCATTTTTTTCTGTATAAAAAAATTATTTGAAGACTGAATTGGATGTTATTACTTTTTTCCACTTGTCAAATCGATTGCTCCAAGGATATTTTATTTTATAGATTTTATGTGTCATCAGGAAAAAAAAACTACGTCTGTAATAATTCATTCTACAATGTTTATTAGAATTTATATTTTCAGAGGAATTTAAAAAAAAAAATGTATATTATTTTATCACTTTTCTTCACTTTTTGTTTTATGAAATTAACCGATTTGGCAAGTACTTTTTGTTTTATGAAATTAACCGATTTGGCAAGTTATCAACTTCTATAATATAACTTCTCATAAGTCTAACTTGGAAGCTTGATTGCTTGAAAACAACCTGACTGAAGCATAAAATATTTTTATTGACCTATATATTTATTTTAATTCTATATTTTGAGTTACGACTTTTCTATATATATACATTATATATATACATTATTCTTTATTTATATATATATATATATATATATATATATATATATATATATATATATACTTATTAGTGAATTAAAGGGTCTGGGACACATTTTAAAAAAATTTTATTTAATGAGTTAAAATTTTCAATTTTTTTGTGATGGTTAACAATATAATTTGTAAACAAAATCACTTCATAAAACTTCTCAAAATGTTTTTAAAAAAATTTTAAATTTAAAACTTTTAAAAAAAGTGGGGTCATTTAAAATCGTTATAACTCGAAATATTATTTGTCGAATTTCAATTCTTTTTCATTTAATTGAACAGAAATATATAAGTTTTAATTTTAATTTAGCGTTTTTTAAAATATTAATTTCTGAAAAAATTAAAAATATTTACATAAAAAATTACAAAAAAAAATGATGTAACATATTTTTAAAAAATCATATTTTCAAAACTAAATATTTTTTTCAAATTTGCTGAATCAAAATTAAAGTAAAATAGTTAAAAAAGACATGTTTCAGGTTTCAACCAGTTATCTTTAACGGTTCTTGACTTATAACAATTTAAAGACGAGAAATGGGGGAAAAACCCATTGTGCAATAAAACGCGCTTACAGGTTTAAACAACGTTTAGCTACTATTAGAACGTTGCAAAAAAAAAAAATAATAATAATAATTTCTCCTGTTCTAATTAAGATAGAAACATGATTTAAACGTCGTTTTAAGCGTAAAAGAACACAGAAATTTTTAATGCAGTAAAACTTGTTTCGAAAATTCGAACAATTTTGTGTCCTGGACCCTCTTAATTCTTTTTAAGTTAATTCTTCGTTGACTCCCCACCTTCCTTTCGATGTAACCTCGAAGCAGCCACCGATAAAGCCAACTTGGCAAGCGTGTGAGCGTTTTCATGGCCTGACTGAAGCATGCATAATTTTTGTTGACCCCTTGGTTTCTTATTCAATATCTTGCATTAAACCCACTCTATTTGCTAGTCTTCATTGCGAGGGAAATGCATAACCAACTTCGTTGGTTTAACGTTATGGGAAGAAATGAACTAAAACACTTTTTGATGCATTAATTCCTTGTAATTTCTTTTTATATATTTTGAGAAAAATCCATTCTCTTTCTTAGTCTCTGTAATTTTTTTCTATTTTCTAATCTTCTTTGTGATGCAATTGCGTCATAGCCGCCTATAAGAGAAACATAGCATGTTTCTATGCATAGGATCAACCCATCAAAAAGAATATTTAATTATAAGTACGTTTACGACTCGATTAAAAAGTAATATTTTACTGTTACTCGAATTAGGCATACAATTGAAAATGTACCTGACTTATAAAATATTATCTTTCTTGGAGATTGCACTTATTAAGTACCCTATGGCTAATAAATCTGACTCCCATGCTTTTGCATCCAATGACTTCTTCCTATGATGAATACTAAGCCGTTCAAAAAACTCTATTGGTTGACTTCTATTTTATCGCTTTCTTTAAAATCTGACATTTTGTTGTTGCTTCAGTTAAGCATATGTCTGAAAATGCCCTGACTTATAAAATATTATCCTTCTTGGAGCTTTCACTGTAATTCCCTAACGCTAATAAATCTTGTTCCCATGCTTTGGGATCCAATACCTTCTTTCTATGCAAAACGATAAGCCGTTCAAAAGTCTGTTGACTGGCTTCTATTACATCGCTTTCTTTCATAGCATTGCCAGTCCCGATATTCAGCACAAAGTCTGCATTTCGAGTGCATTCATCGCTGAAAGTTAGTTAAAACAAGTAATATAAAAACAAAATTTTTTTAAGTCAATTCCTACTTAAGGTCAACAAAGAAAAATTCGAGTGTGAACTAATAGTAGGAATTGAAAAAAAGGATTGCCTGCAAGAGCCTTGCCTACTGTGCGAGATTGGGAGGGGGGAAAGAGAGAGAAAAAGTTTGTCAGATTTGGGATTCGATCCCGCAACCTACAAGACGGGAGGAGCCCGCGCTACCGCAGTGCTACCGTTTACAGAGTAACAACAGGGAAATTACTATTCAAGAGCAAGAGACGATCTAGGTCTAAAACTAGAATCGATTAATTAAATTTAATTAATGAATTAATATTTGAAAAAACTGTATTAACATCAAGTGTCCTCCACTACAAGTTTAAAAAAATGTATTTGAACTTGAGTGGATGAATAAAAAATATTTTATTAACGATTGAAAATTTGAACAATATATATATAGGGAGAGTGTAAACTAATAGTAGGAATTGAAAAATAAAATAAAATCTCATTTCAGTGCATTTAAGGGTCCCGTTTCAAGCCCAAATAATGAGTAGAGGGCCCACGTATTAGAAAATGGTATATTATATACTTCTTTCCAGGTATGGGCATGTCAAATCCGTGTACGGGAAATTCCTTCGTCGAGGTCAGTGGGTGGGGGAAGGTATGCCTCTGGGAGTGTTCGATCAAAACTAAAGTGGCACCAAGAGAGCAATGTTGGCTCACCTATATGGTACTCCCAGATAAACGTAATCAACATTTTTCGCGATTTACAGGAATATATTATTGATTAGACAACGCCTCATACTTTGGGAGGAGAAGTCATAAGAAATGAGCTCCTGATGTACGGACAATTCTGATAGAATCTGCGGGGAAAAAGTTACTCTTTTACGGCATTCGTTAGTCGACTTTTCCGGCAAGAGTTTCTATATATATTTAAGCATGTTTCTCTGTCTCCCACTCTCTCTCTCGATCTATGTATCTATCCATATATATTATGTGTAAATGTATATATATATGTATATATATATATACACATATTTATATATATATATATATATATATATATATATATATATATATATATATATATATATATATATATATATATATTTATATGTATATATTTATATGTATATATATATTTATATGTATATATATGTATATATATATATATATACATATATTTATATCTATATATATATATATATATATCACTTTTTTTTTTCTATTACTTAAAGTCCAGTACTTATATCATTAAAAACCCAATAAGGGTGGGTGGGATTGGGGCCTCAGACGTTGTCAAGAAAAGTCATAAGAAATGAGCTCCTGATGTACGGACATTTCTAATATTATTTGCCGGGAAAAAGTTACTCTTTTACGGCATTTATTAGTCGACTTTTCCGGCAAGAGTTTCTATATATATTTAAGCATGTTTTTCTGTCTCCCACTCTCTCTCTCGATCTATCTATCTATCTATCTATCCATATATATTATGTGTAAATGTATATATATATGTATATATATACATATATTTATATGTATATATATATACATATATTTATATGTATATATATATATATTTATATGTATATATATATGTATATATATATATATATTTATATGTATATATATATATATATGTATATATATATTTCCGCGAATTTATCAGGACAAGTAAGGAAAAAGAACATGAAGTAAGTACTGTTTAGCGGATAGATAACTTAACATCCTACAACCCTTTACTGCGTTAGGGGGGTCCAGGATACAAAATTGTTCGAATTTTCGAAAAACTTTTTATTGCATTACAAATTTTTGTGTTCTTTTACGCTTAAAATGACGTTTAAATCATGTTTCTATCTTAATTAGAACAAGAGAAATTATTTTTTTTTCAACATTCTAATAGTAGCCAATAGTTATTTAAACCTGTAATTGCGTTTTTCTGCATGATGGTTTTTTTCCCCATTTCTCGTCTTTAAATTGTTATAAGTCAAGAACCGTTAAAGATAAATAGTTGAAACTTGTAACATATCTTTTTCAACTATTTTACTATAATTATGATTCAGCAAATTTGAAAAAAATATTTACTTTGGAAAATATGATTTTTTAAAAATAAGTTACATCATTTTTTTCGTAAAGTTCTAGAAATACTTTGTTTTAAGTTTTAAACAAACATTTTTATCGTCCATTGAAGTGATTAAAAGTTAAATAGATAGCATTTTTTAATACATAGCACAATTTTTTTAAACAATTTTCTTAAGCACATGTTCTTGAGGGAAAAAGTAATTCGAAATGATTAATTAGTTTCAATGATATTAGTTTAATTGATAGGATTAATTAGTTTAAATGATTAATTAGTTTTATTCATATATTGATTAATTAGTTTAATTGGATTGATAATGATCTTAAAATAAATTATGTTTTAAATTTCAATTCAAATTTTTAAAACAAAATTTCAAAATTTTCAATTTTTTATTTTATGCATAAAAATGTGTAAATATATTGGAAAAATATTAAATTTGCGATCCTATGCCCCCGTAAAATTTTCTGCATAGGTAACAAAATTTCTTCTCGTTCACCTACTTCCTACATAAGGTTTTTCAATTGAATATTTGCTTTTATACAAATGCGAGGGTACTGACTGAAAAATCCTTACTCGACGTCCGTTCAACTTCAATTTTACTTTGAAATATATTCGATGTAACGACTAGAAATTTTTCAATTCTACAAAGTACAAATAGACATATCCCCTAGGTAAACAACAATATTTTTCAAATTTGCCTTTGAAAATGCAATTTAAGATTTAAATATAGCAGTTTGGGCTATAAGAGTGCGAAATAAATTTCAGTGTAGTACATTCGGGTCACAATATGGTGAAGTTAAATAAAGGTACCCACACATCCAAATAGAAATATCTATGTATTTAAGTTGCTAAGGCGACTTTTTTGGGCAGTCCGTGAGAGAAAACTACAGCATCGATTTACTTCATTTTGGTCTTCAACGAAACATTGTAATCTGCAGATTTGTCCAATTTGGTTTTTGCAAACGCAATTTCTTTTAATTAGTGATAATTTACAGTTAAAAATTGATTTCTGCGCATGTTCAGTGGCATGTTTAAATCTGGCTTCAGAAACTCACTGTTTCTGCGCATGCTCAGTGACATGTTTAAATCTGGCTTTAGAAACTCTCTGTTTCTGCGCATACTCAGTGGCATGTTTACATCTGGCTTTAGAAACTCACTGTTTCTGCGCATGCTCAGTGGCATGTTTAAATCTGGTTTTAGAAACAAGTCTGTTTCTGCGCATGCTCAGTGGCATGTTTACATCTGGCTTTAGAAACTCACTGTTTCTGCTCATGCTCAGTGGCATGTTTAAATCTGGCTTTAGAAACTCACTGTTTCTGCGCATGCTCAGTGGCATGTTTAAATCTGGCTTTAGAAACTCTCTGTTTCTGCGCATGCTCAGTGGCATGTTTACATCTGGCTTTAGAAACTCACTGTTTCTGCTCATGCTCAGTGGCATGTTTAAATCTGGCTTTAGAAACTCACTGTTTCTGCGCATGCTCAGTGGCATGTTTAAATCTGGTTTTAGAAACTGTCTGTTTCTGCGCATGCTCAGTGGCATGTTTACATCTGGCTTTAGAAACTCACTGTTTCTGCTCATGCTCAGTGGCATGTTTAAATCTGGCTTTAGAAACTCACTGTTTCTGCGCATGCTCAGTGGCATGTTTAAATCTGGCTTTAGAAACTCTCTGTTTCTGCGCATGCTCAGTGGCATGTTTACATCTGGCTTTAGAAACTCACTGTTTCTGCGCATGCTCAGTGGCATGTTTAAATCTGGCTTTAGAAACTCACTGTTTCTGCGCATGCTCAGTGACATGTTTTAATGATAAACACGTTTATTCCTAGGAGTCTCTCTAGATCTCTCTCTGCCATTTTTATTTTTATGATAATTATGTTTGTCAAATATAAGATTAAGCCTGATGGGAATTGTTTATTTTGCGCTGTTTAATGAGCGATAATTTACAATTAAAAACTGACTTTCTGCGCATGCTCAGTGACATTTTAAATCTAGCTTTAGATGCTCACTAAGCACGAAGCCGCTTAAACACATTAATTTGTGATTATGATTTTCAACATTTGGCAATGTTGTGTTGAGTATAATTTGTGTATTAGTGCATTTATTTACTATCTAGCAGTCATGTTTTGACGGGTACCAACTAGTAAGTACTAAATTCAGATTAAAATTGCTTGAATAAATTTTAAATCTGTACATACTTTTGAAAATAAATTTATTCCTATACTCAGATATATTTATAACTTCTGTAGCAATAAACGCAAATTAAAATGTGACTTTTAAATCATTTTCTCAATATATTAAAAATTCGTTCTCATTTGGAGAAAAAATAGCTTTTGGAAATAAACACATATTTTGAAACTTCTAGGTAAATATTAAAAGCATTTTAGATTTTATTCGTCGACCTTGTTTTTAGCAATAAATTTAAATATAATTTTTGCTTTGTTCTAGAATTAAGTTTCGCTAGTATGATAGAGATATCGAACAGGTTAAGAGTGAAGCAAATCTGTTAAAGTACCCATACACCTTCAGAGATGATTTTGAGAATTTCTTTAATTTTGTCTTTTTATCCATTTTTCATAAGGAGATGTAAGTTAAAAATGTGTAAATAATTGAGCTGTTATATTAAAATAATTTTTTCAAGGGTAAAACTTTGAAAAAATGCATACAAATTTGACATTACTGCAAAACATGATAACTCAAAAATAAACAAATATATTATCCTTTTATAAATTTGAGAAGGAAGATAATAACTTTCTCCGGGGAATAGAATATTCTTAAGAAAATGTTCTGTTTATGTCTTAAGCTGTAGCAGTTTAAGTACTGATCTACAGAAAAACTGCTTAAAATTCGCTGTCATTTGCAATTGTTAACAATGTAAACAAAAAAAGCAATTAATCTGTAATAATGAGAGTCCCTTTATAAACATCTGAAAAGCAACTATTTAAAATTTTAAGGCATTTCATGCATAACTTTTTACTGTAGGATGTTTCAAGAAAAGAAAAAGATTCACTTTGAGAAAAAGCTGTAAAATTCTTCTACAACTGTTGTTAAAATTTCAGTTTCTCAGCTTTTATTTCAGATAGAAACATAATTAGAACGGAATTAGAAAGATAACAGATTAGGCTTTGATATCTATATATATAAAACAGTTCCGTAACTGGCTCACTGACATACAACAGGCAGACCAAACCGCTGGACCTAAAGGGCTGAAATTTTGCGTGGCGATTATTCTTATGGTGTAGGGGTGCACTCAGAAAGATTTTTGAAAAAATCTTCTTAGATTTTTTTAAATTAAATGTTTAAGCTGTTTTGGTAACTTTTTTAAAGTTTGCATTTAAAATAATAATTTGAGGGTTATAAAATTTATATCGCGAGAAAGACCCTAAAAATTCCTTTCAAATGAAATCTTTTTCGAACCTTTACCTCGATTTCCTGATTTTTGGTGATTTTTTAAAGATTAATTTTTAGAATTTAATTTATTAAATGCCGATCACGTGATTTCTTTTTCTGGTACTTTAAATAAATTTATCGTCACGTGCATAACAACTAAATAGACAAAAAAATATTCTTTTTCTTTCTAATGCAGCAGACGATTGGATATTATCCCCCCAAAAAAATAAATATCCGTTACGATTTTTTTATAAATATATATATATATATATATATATATATATATATATATTTCATCAATTGTATACATTGATCGTCGCATTTATTATAAATATATATATATATATATATATATATATATATATATATATTATATATATATATATATATATATATATATATATATATATATATATATATATATATATATATATATTGGCATTAATTGCATACCTTGACCTTTGTATTTAATTTGAATGTACTCCGTAGCGAAGCGGGGGGTTTTCAGCTAGTTATTGCATAAGCGGAAAATCGATTTTTGGATTGAAAAAGCCGTTTTAAATTTACGGATACATTAAAACACTCGAATAAAGAATTCCTCATTGCTTACATTAACAATACTGTGCCATTTGTAAAGAAATCCAAACCGAGATCCTAACAAACATTTTGTTCTACATAGTTCCTTTAGTACTGAGGTAACCTTTTCTTGACCAAGGACCACTCGTCGTAAAATAGATTCGTAACAAATATATAACAAATATATCGTAACAAACGTATCGTAAAAGTAAAACTTTTTTAAAATTTCCAATGGCAAGTTACAAGACACCTGAGATCACAATAACACACAAAAAAAAAGAACATAACAAGAACAAACGTGACATGAGTAAATCTATAAACTGCAATATGGGGAAGAGCAGGGCAAATGCGAAGATGACATTTCCTTTTTAAGATCACGAAGGGTACATAGAGTGTCCGATGTGACATTGATGGAATGGCGGCAATCATGGCCAGTAACAAGACGAAAAATTGCAACAGATTTCTTTCTGGGCCACTCGGGAATTTGACGAATCTGTTCTATCCATGTGTTGTCACTCCGCCCAACTTTCAAATTAAATATTTCGAAGTGACACCGAACTTATAGGGTAAGCAAAATTCCTATCTCCGTTGTCCCGGGGGGGTCCTTTAAATGAAACAGATCCTGTGATGTTATTCTTTAGATACTCATATAATATCGAGAAATATTAAAATATTTAATTCAGATTACTAATGACACACACACACACAACTTTATATATATATATATATATATATTAATTTAGACCAAAGTTACATACTTCCCGCCGTAAAAACGGGACCGAAAAATATACTCACCAACATGCGCCGTATCTATATATATAAAACAGTTCCGTAACTGACTCATTCATTCATTCATTCATTCACTGACTGACTGACATACAACGCACAGACCAAACCGCTGGACCTAAAGGGCTGAAATTTTGCATGGCGATTCTTCTTATAGTGTAGGGGTGCACTAAGAGAGATTTTTCAAAAATTCTTCTTAGATTTTTTTAATTAAATTTTTAAGCTGTTTTTTAAACTTTTTTTACGTTTGCATTTAAAATAATAATTTGAGGGTTATAAAATTTATATCGCAAGAAAGATCATAAAAATTCCTTTAAAATGAAATTTTTTTCGAACCTTTACCTCCAGTTCCTGATTTTTGGTGAATTTTTAAAGATTAATTTTTAGAATTTAATTTATTAAATGCTGATCACGTGACTTCCTTTTCTGGTACTTTAAATAAATGTATCGTCACGTGCATAAAAACTAAATAGACAAAAAATAATTTTTTTTTCTTGCTAATGCGGCAGACGATTGGACATTATCCAAAAAAATATTAAAATACAGTAAAAGAAATGTTCTAGAAACTGTACTATATTCTTTAGTATTCTTTATATTAGATTTAATTTGAATATCTTCTTCTACATTATTTTGTCTATAAAAATATCCCTTACAATTTTTTTTTAAATATATATATATTTTACATCAATTATATACATTGATCGTCGTATTTATTATATATATATTGGCATTAATTGCATACATTGACCGATGTTTTTACTTTGAATGTACTCCGTAGCGAAGTGCGGGTTTTCAGCTAGTCTTAACATAAAACTCAAAAGAATAAAACTCAAAATTTAATTGCGTGTTGCCAAACATCAAAAAGTTATCTCTCGAAATGTGGCAGGAGTCAACAAAGATAAATCAAACAACGAGTGAAAACCATGGTAAACCATGGAGTCTGCGACACCATGGTTTACCTCTATTTTTATGAACCTTCCTAACAATAGCCCTGATGGAGTGATAAGGGAGACCAGAAATTGTCGTTTGCTGGACAGAAGCTCCCTTCTTAGCCAGGAAATCAGCAGTAAAAGTAAAAGTAAAACTAATAACAAACATAAAAGTCCTTGAAAACAAAAAGAAAAGTAATCAGTTTTTTACACTTACATTTGCTTTACTAACTGTAAAATTGCTGCAACTTCGCATTGTAGAAAAATTTATTATAATTTTTTAAGCAAAAAAAAGGTTTTTTTTCGAATTCAAAAGGTCAGGAAAGGAAAAAAAATACGGGAATTTTAGGAATTTGAACGCAAAATTCGGGAAAAAAGATTTTATTCCCAATTTTAAAAAATTGTCAAATTTGTGGTCTTTTGAAATGATGAAGTCAATTTTTTGTATGAATTTTTATTTTAATCACCACTTCTTGGTATTTCTCGATACACCTGTGGTTGACGGACCGTCGGTTAATATGAAATTAATAAATAAATATGAAATATTAAATATATATTACATTTATATATATTAAATATATATTACATTTATATATATTAAATATATATTACATTTTAATATATGTTACATTTTATATGTTTTCTTCTTTAATATGTAATTCAAGCAGCTACTTATATGGCGAACCTGAATTTTCTGCAACTCGACTCTGGGATACAACTAAAGACTGAAAGGAGTTAGAATATTGATAGCGTAATTCTTATTGCAGTAAATGCGTTAAATATGAAATTAAGCGGTAATGCTCATTTATGTTGAAATGCAAAGAATCCTTCATCTCATCCAAAGGAATATTTAATTTATTCCTCAATTAAATAAAATATTTATTAGTTTCTTTTTGTCTATTATGGGCCATGGAACACATTATGCTTACATAATATTTCTGGGAAAGAATCTACCAATAGAAGCAACTAGCTGATAACCCGCACTTCGCTACGGAGTACATTCAAATTGAATACAACGGTCAATGTATGCATGCAATTAATGACAAAAAATATATATGTATACATTTATAATAAATGCTATGATCAATGTATGCAATTGATGTAAAAAACAACGAAAAAATATATTTATAAAACAAATCGTAGCGGATATTTTTATAGACAAAATAATGTAGAAGAAACTACTGAAATTAAATCCAATAGAACATACTAAAGAATAGTACAGTTAATATAGTACAGTTTGAGGAACATTTCTTTTAGTGAATTTTTATATTTTTTTGGATAATGTCCAATCGTCTCCCGCATTAGAGAGAAATTTTTATTCGTCAATTTATTTCGGTGTTATTCACGTGATGCAAAATTAGTTTAAAATATCACAAAAAGAAATGAAACCACGTGATCGGCATTTAATAAATTAAATTTATAAAATTAATCTTTAAAAATTCACCGAAAATCAGAAAATGGAGTTAAAGATTTGAAACAGATTTCATTTTAAAGAAATTTTTAGGATCTTTCTCGCGATATAAATTTCATAACCCTCGTATTATTATTTTAAATGCAAACTTTAAAGAATATTACAAAAACAGATTAAAAATTTTATTTAAAAAATCTAAAAAGAATTTTTCAAAAATCTCTCTTAGTGAACCCCTACACTATAAGAAATATCTCCATGCAAAATTTCAGCCCTTTTAGGTCCAGCGGTTTGGTCTGTGCGTTATATGTCAGTCAGTCAGTCAGTTACGGAACTGTTTTATATATATAGACTAGCTAAAAACCCATACTTCGCTACGGAGTACATTCAAATGAAATACAACGGTCAATGTATGCAGTTAATGCCAAAAAAAATATATTTCTTTATAAAGAAATCGTAACGGATATTTTTATAGACAAAATAATGTAGAAGAAAATATTCAAATTAAATCTAATAGAACATACTAGAGAATGTACAGTTAATATAGTACAGTTTGAGGAACATTTCTTATTTTTGGAACGAAGTTCTTTTACGCGGCTTACAGAAAACTCGCAGGAATCGTCACGTAACGAAAAAACGTTATGCCCCCTTAATAAGAACTTATTTTCAAGAAATCTGT
>OU015496.1:285775-288535 GCA_907164885.2 Dolomedes plantarius
CAAAACTAAATTACATAAAATTCTTGTGTTTTAAATGTTCTATTTGACATCCCTTATTCTGAACTATCTTTCGACACCGCAATTTCCAGGATAATAATGCCTTTTGAAGTGTCAGAAGAGCTATTCTATCCCATTCCTCCTGAACAGCTTTCCAGAGTCCTGTAAGGGTTTTGGGACGACGTTTGGATAATGCAGATTTTAAAAGTCCGAAAGCACAAAAATCCATAGGGGATACATCGGGAGATTTAGTAGGGATATCAGTGAAGGGTATGGCCTTGATACCAGTTTTTTGTTCCATTTCTTTTAGGAAATTTACAGTGGATTTTGATGTGTGACTGCTAGCTTTGTCCCGATGGAGTCTGACAGATTGATGGCACTGTGGGTAAAGCGATGGTATTTCGTTCAGAAAAATTGGCGATAAAATATGTTCCTGATAGTATTTGGAGTTAATCTTGACATTTTTTTCCACTCTCTTTATTTTTAACTTGCCATTATAAGAAATACCAGCAATAATCATGAATCCCTTAGAAAAACTTTCTTTCGATTCTTTGAACCATGTACTTTAATTTTATTCTCCCCTTTTATGATATTAAATGGCTCTTTTTTTGTTGCAATCATTTAAATACACCCATGATTCATCTATTGTGACAATTGTTTTCCATTTTTCTTTGGATAAGTGTTTCTCGTATAGAATTCTGCAGCGTGTCCTGCGTTCGGCGATATGATTTGGAAGAAGACGATGCACATTGCGTTTTTTCGCTTTCTTAACATTTAAATCAACGTTTATCATTTTTTTTACAGTGGACACCGAGCATTTTAATGATTTTGCAACTGTCCTTTGACTAGGGGGATTTTCTTTTAACATTAAGCAACGTACCTTTGCAATAGTCGAAGATGTTCGTTTTTTCCTTGGATACTTGTTTGGAATTTTTGTCCCACTTGAGGCTGCAATTTGACGTTTTTTTCCTTTCTTGTTGACGATATTACCTCTCGACGCTTTAGATATCACAAAACCATGACTCTCACATCGTTTTTGGATAACGGAGTATGCATATTTCTCTTCGGAAAGAGCATAAATGTAGCCTTCGAACCACTGCTTTGTTAAAAACGCCATTTTGAATAAAAACAAAACTTTCAAGCCGCAGACGATAATTTTGACTTTTAAAAACATAGTACAATTGCAATTATATCTTTTGCAGCAAACGATGTTTTATTACCGCTTACCAAAATCGTCTAAAAAATGTGCGAAGAGCCTCTGTATATTTTAATTCGTTACTAATAATTCAGTCTATAGCAGATAATCAGACTTACAAGATCTGCAGATATAACAATGAGGCTGAGCACACAAAATATCCTATTGAAGTTACATAAAATAAATTCTAGAATTTAATTGATAGCTTTTCCACATCTTTCCTACTTTTCAATATCTTCTTTCTACTTGAAGCACAGTCACTCGGAAATCTGGGCTTAATTAAATTTTCCACACGGTTAATCCCTGATCGTTTCAGGGGCTTAACAAGGAATCGCCGGAAAGTAACACACTGTGACTCATACCTTTAAATCTTTCAGTTTTTCATTGAGAAATCAAACTAAGCAGAATGAATCACTTTGCCGAGAGTGTAATCTATCCATGGGCATGAAAATTTCTTTTCTCAGTAGAGCGTGACATTTTCTAGGGAAAAGGTATTAAAATTTTAACAAAAAAACTTTTTACAGATTTTGTTGAGGTTCATGAAATGTTTCGTATTTATATGAATAAAGGAATAAATTTGCGAACGAATTCATGAATGGATGTTTTACTGTCATTTATACAAGAATGAAATCTTTTATCAATTTTCTACAGCAGTGTTTTTATTTCCTTCGTATATCATCGTTGTTATCACCTTTATATATCATTGTTTTTAATACCATATTTGTATCATCTTTACACATAATTTTTATCATCATTTTACTTGGTTTTCCTTCAAGTTTGCACTTCTTTTTATTATTGAAAAAGCTTTAATCTGTCATTTCTGCTGTTGCCTGGCGCTTTTATATATTGCATAGAAAGATATTTTATATATTGTCGGCAAGAAAAGTCATACAACTTATATGTATATTTATATACAGTGATTTCCGCTTATAAGAATCACGTTTGTTATTACTGTTTTTGATTCTTATAAGCGGTTGATTCTTATAACAGAAATTTAGGTTTTTGGACTGGAACACACACACCTATATATACATATATTAGATAATTTACCATAAAATACTCTTTAATTTACATTAACTATCTTTTATTAAAAATTTTTTTATAGTTTTAAAAATAAAACTTAATACTTACAAAACAGGGTGATGCAACTCCTTCTCGAATGTTCCATCAGATCACCCCATATGACGTGCGAGGTCAGATGTTTTCCACTGGCCAATTAAAAGTTTTAACGTGCATTGATCTTGAAAAATTCTCTCCAATGAGAGATTATTTCATGCAGCAAGAAAAGGAAAGCTTGTTAGGAATTACTTTTCTTACTACATAGAGTAAATCTCGCTTACTGAACAACGAGCACAAAATTTCCCTTTTAATAATACCGCCGGCAACAGAGAAATCCTTAATTTTCGTACAATTCATGAAATGACCAATAAATCTTTCACATATTTTGAGGGAGAATCCGTCCAAGGAAATTTTTAGATGTCATGCCCGTCGCGAAAGACGCTCAGCGCATGCGTTTTCTTTTTCGTGAACTACTTAAGTGTTAGTCCGAACGCGATTTCCATTTCGCC
>OU015496.1:289035-299035 GCA_907164885.2 Dolomedes plantarius
AAGTTTAGACAAGGTACTGAACTAATTATTGCTGAACTACATTGGTTTGAAAAAAAAAATCTGTTAAATTTTTTTTGTCGAAGAGAAGAATACCTCTCCCTTGAATCTAAATTACGCCAACGCGTCAGAAAAATGGTGTCCGCTCTAGTCGCGGCGGACTGTGCTCGCTGTCATCGTCTGCTCCACCTTCACTCTCGTCTGACACGTTGACATGTTCTTTCAAAACTATTTCAACGATCTACTGATCGTCTAAAAACTTTTACTACAAACTTTACTACTTTTACACTCTACTGAACGAACACCTTACACTCTACCGTACTGTACTATGCAGCGTTCCGCTCTCGTATCACGCATTTCGTCCCGAGATTTGGTAATATTTAGACAGACCGTGTAAAATAAACTGTGTCATCACACGTAATGTAATATTTATGTAATCGCTCGTTATTATGCAATTTAAGTATATTTAAAGGGGACAGTGGACTTTCAAATTGTGACACTTGTCCAAAAATTCGATTTTTTTTTTATTTTATTGAATTGTGAAACTACGGACGAGTAGGAATGTGTAGCAAAAAAAAAAAATTTTAATTTCTGCGATTACTTTCCTAGTTATAGGCATTTGTATTTAATTTAGATATTATGTGGTTACTAATAGCAATAACTTTAAATGTGTTTTTCTCAAAATAAAAATTTTTTATGTCATACGACTATTCAAACTGTTCCGGGCGCATTTCTAACTATCATACTGCTTTGAAATTTAAGTTTTATATACTTAACTGTATATCAAATAATTTTATTGAAAAACATTATGCTTCGCAGCTCAGAATTTCTAAATTTTGTACTCGAAAAGACGATTTATAGGTATTTTGCGTAATAAAATGGGTGTTTTCTCTATTATTTTTTCTTTTTATATTTTAATGAATGCTTAAAATAAGCAATAAGTTTCGTTGTTAGTTCTATAAGGTATCCTGTAAATAAAAATGACCCTATTATATGTAAAAAAATGCGCACGGAACATTTTTAATGAGGCCAATTTTTGATATAATTAATAATGCATAATTCATAAATTATTAATATTTCATCTTTAAATTTTAACCACTTTTACATATCTATGGTTCTAATCACATATTAAAATTTCAAGCAAATCCATTCAAACCAAAAAAAGTTGGGTTTGAAGGTCCACTGTCCCCTTAAGAATGATTTCGCTTAATCCGAAAAATTCGTTAATCCGTAAAGTGCCTGGTTCCAATCAAGTCGGATTATCGGTACTCTAATGTATTTGTTGGACGCAACTCATTTATTACAATCGGCTGCAGTCCTCGGAACATTGGATTATTGGATTATGGAGTCCGCCATCAAAAGTTAAACGGTCTTGTATTTTAGAAGACCACTGCTCAACTAAATTCACTCTCAATGTCCTCTGCGTATCTGCTAAGGGTTTGTAAGTTCTCTGATGTCCAATGGCAATGCCATCAAAGAATTGTCCCTTTTTTTAATTTTTGGTAAGGGATTCAAAGTGTATTACTGTAGAGCTGGCGCGTCGTAAAACGAACTCTAATGTTACGGGAAAATGTCTTTTAATAAATGTTTTTCGTTTTTGTGTACAGTTGGAAGAAATTTAACACACGCTTGAGAAAGAGACTTGTTCCATTGGTGCAGGGCTATTAAAACGAGACATGTGTTTGATCCTGGGGAGGCCTTTTTATCGCATGGGCAAATCGGGACTTTGCCCAGGGCCCCTGATGCTAGGGGCCCCCAAAACTGTCCTCTTCAACGATGTTTCTTAACACTAAAATAGATAAGAATTTCCAAATTAGTGAAAGTTTTTGATTTCGCCTTCTGCTTTAGGAAAAATGTTAAACTATCAGGTTGTATCAGACGTACAGCAGAAGGTGAAAGGTGTTTTAAATTTGATGTGAAACATGCTTATGAATGCTTCATCTTATCATCCATACACTGTAATAGCAAATATAGGACTCACATGCAGGTTTGTTTGGTTTAAATCGTTATTTGAATCAAAATTGAAACTATTTTTTTAATCCTGATTCTTAACAACTTTTCCTCACACACTTTGTGTATGCGCCTAGGATATCTAATAGTATAGTCCATGGATAGTTGCTATTTTTTATAAATGTTTGTAAGGGGGGGGGGGGAGCCCAAATAGCATCTGCCCAGGGGCCCCCAGCGTTAATAATCGGGTCCTGATCCTGGGAGATTAATGATATAGACTATGAGTGTATTTAGAACAGTTTTCAGGACAGTATGGGACTAATGCTTGGCTCTGCTCTAAAACTGAAATGGAATCTTAGGATGGTAAAACTATTTTTTTAGAGTGTCTGATACATTTATTGGAATGCAACAATTTTATTCATTCTCAGTGCTAAGTATATTTGTTAAGCTTTCACTATATCCTTATGCTGCCGCTCAAACGGTACAGTGGTTAACCTTTAGCTTACGGGGCGCATTTTCCCGTTTCCCTCTGTAGAACGGAAAATTTCATAACCCCTTAAGGGATTGCCATCAAGGGGAAGAATTGTAGAATTAGAAGAATAATATATATTATCTAATATTAAAAATGAATGTTTGTATCTCTGTAACTGTATAGAAATCCACAGTTTAGGAGCAACGATCGTGAAATTTTACATACAGGCGTCTTTAAAAACAGCCGAGGGTCTGAAAAACTTCAAAAATCGAAATTAATTACCGTTGATTTTTAATTAATAAAAAACCAACAATTTGTAAGCTGCTACACTTTGTGGAATCACCCCTGAATATGGCGTCCACGTTAGGGTTAGCTGGCAAACAGCGAGCGAAAAGATAAAATAAATAAAATCAAAAAGTTTCAAGTTATATATTAAACCAGAATAATAAATGAAAATAATCTTTCAAGCGAGATTTTATACTCTAAAATAAATCGGATCCAACGGCATATTGACACTATCACACGCGATGGAAAATTCGAATCAACCACACTAAGTGTCAGGAGATCTTTTTTAATCGCTACTGCAACCCCCTTGCTTATGTCTTTGTGTCTATTGAAGAGTTGAAGACTAAGCTTCTATCCTGCTAACTTATTTCTGACTTAAAACTCCTCTCACTCCTCAATAATACATGTATATTCACCAACCCATAGCAACTTTCCAGTAAACTTAGTCGAATATTTTCCTCTTTACTCAATAAAGTATCATGTCATTGTGGCGCATTCAGTAAAAGCTTTCTTTTATTAAGCTACACGACGCGGGTTCGAATACGGATCGTTCAAATTTTGCTAAACCTGTATTTTCAGCTTTTTTATGGAGGCTTTTTTTTTCAGCTTTTATTTTATTATTTTTTAAATTATTATTATTATTATTTTTATTTATTATTTTTTAAAAATTATTTTTATTTTATTTTATTATTTTTAAAAATTATTATTTTTATTTATTTTATTTTTCATATTATTAATGTGTATAACATTTCGTATACTTTTTTTTCTATGTTATTTATACTGTGTTTAGTTTTTTAATGGATTTTGATAGGTTTATTATAAATTTATATATTTTATGTTTTACTTTTCAGGATTTTTTGTCCAATGATAAAGGCTAAATCTTTTCTATGTTATTTATACTGTATTTGGTTTTTAAATTCATTTTGGTTAACAAACATTCGACAATTTGACATTTTTACTTTTCAGCTTTACTTTTCAAAATTCTTTACTTTCCTAAAGACAATTTGACATTTTTACTTTTCAGCTTTTAGTCGTTTATTATAAATGTATATATTTTATGCTTTACTTTTCAGGGTTTTTTTGCTCCAATGATGAAACGCTAAATCTAGCTGAATTCTGAAGAAATTATTGTAAATTTATGGTTTTTTATGTTGGGTTTTCTTTTTATTCATGCGTATAACATTTGACATGCTTTTTATTCTATGTTATTTATACTGTGTTTAGTTTTTAAATTGATTTTGGTTAGCAAACATTCTTAAAATCCCGGGCAACGCCGGATAAATTATCACTTGTGTAAGTTGATAATTTATAAATTTTAAAACTGTTACCACATGTATATTTACAGATCCACAAGAACTTTCCAGTATTTTAATTAATAATAACTAACAACTTTTGAAAGATGCGATTCTCGATTCATAGGCGTTCAGTAGATGGCGGCACTATTTTAAACTTTTAGTATTCCAACCATAAGACAAAAATATATTTTTTAAAAATCGTAAGGGATATTTTTATAGACAAAATAATGTAGAAGAAAATATTGAAATTAAATCTAATAGGACATACTAAAGAATATAGTACAGTTTGAGGAACATATCTTTTACTGTATTTTAATATTTTTTGGATAATGTCCAATCGTTTGCCGCATTAGCAAGAAAAAAAATATATTTTTTTGTCTATTTCGTTGTTACGTGACGATAAATTTATTTAAAGTACCAGATAAAGATCACATGATCAGCGTTTAATAAATTAAATTGTAAAAATTAATCTTTAAAAATTCACCAAAAATTAGAAAATGGAGGTAAAGATTCGAAAAGAATTTCATTTTAAAGGAATTTTTATGATCTTTTTCGTGATATAAATTTTACAACCCTCAAATTATTATTTTAAATGCAAACTTGAAAAAAGTTACAAAAACAGATTAAAAATTCAATTTAAAAAAATCTAAGAAAGATTTTTGAAAAATTTTTCTTAGTGCACCCCTACATTATAAGAAGAATCGCCATGCAAAATTTCAGTCCTTTAGGTTCAGCGGTTTGTTCTGTACTTTGTATGTCAGTCAGTCAATCAGTCAGTTAGTCAGTTACGGAACTGTTTTATATATAGATTTTTATTACTATCTTTATATCGTAACGTTAACTTCATGCGCGAGCATTATTTTCTTATGCTTTTTTTATTATTATCTTTATAATAGCTTTATTTTCATATGGTTTTAAACAACTATCGTTTTTATTCATATTATGTTGGTTTTTTATTAATTAAAAATTAAGGGTAATTAATTTCGATTCCGAAAGTTCTTATCTTTATTTTCATATGCTTTTTCATTTACGAATTATTCAAATTGGTTAAAAACTTTTGCGTAATTTATATATTTGTGTGTTTAATTATTGAAATTAATAAATTTATATTTCTGGAGAGGATGTTTCAGTTTTCAGTGGTACTATGATGAAAGGCTGAATATACCAAAATTCTGAGGAGTTTATTATGGAGAGAAAAGGAATTTAATATGTAGAGGATGTTTATAGGAGTTAAATGTGGAGAGTTGAATGGTTTGCAGCCCAATCAAACTCTTCATTTTTTAAGAGGCAACGCTGCAGTCATATCATTGTTCTATTGGAAATTTCTGCTGAACCTGTAATTGCAGCTTCTTTTTTTACCCCAATGATGAAAGGCTAATTCTAGCTGAATTCTGAGGAGTTTATTATAAACTTATATATTTATAGATTTCACAAGGTTTTTTTCTATTATTTATACTGTGCTTAGTTTTAAATTAATTTTGGTTAACAAACATTAGAGAATTTGACATTTTTACTTTTCAGATTTTAGTATTACAATGATGAAAGGCTGAAATTCTGAGACGTGTATAACATATCACATATATTTTTTATGTTATTTATACTGTGATAATTTTTAAATTGATTTTGGTTAACAAAATACATTCTTAAAATCCCGGGCATCGCCGGTACTTCAGCTAGTCTATATATAAAAAACAGTTCCGTAACTGACTCACTGACTGACATACAACGCACAGACCAAACCGCTGGACCTAAAGGGCTGAAATTTTGCATGGCGATTCTTCTTATGGTGTAGGGGTTCACTAAGAAAGATTTTTGAAAAATTATGCTTAGATTTTTTAAAATGAATTTTTTAAGCTGTTTTAGTGACTTATTTTAAGTTTGCATATAAAATAATAATTTGAGGGTTATAAATTTTATATCGCGAGAAAGATCATAAAAATTCCTTCAAATGAAATCTTTTTCGAATCTTTACCTTCATTTTCTGATTTTTGGTGAATTTTTAAAGATTCATTTTTAGAATTTTGTTTATTAAATGCCGAACACGTGATTTCTTTTTCTGGTACTTTAAATAAATTTATCGTCGCGTTCATAACAACTAAATAAACAAAAAATATTTTTTTCCTTGCTAATGCGGCAGACGATTGGACATTATCCAAAAAAATATTAAAATACAGTAAAAGAAAAGTTCCACAAACTGTACTATATTAGTACTATATTCTTTAGTATTCTTTATATTAGATTTAATTTGAATATTTTCTTCTACATTATTTTGTCTATAAAATTATCCTTTACGATTTTCTTATAATATATATATATATATATATATATATATATTAATTACATCAATTGTATACATTGATTGTCGTATTTATCATATATATATATATATATATTATAATATATAATATATATATATATATATATATATATATGGCATGAATCGCATACATCGACCGTTGTATTTAATTTGAATGTACTCCGTAGCGAAGTACGGGTTTTCAGCTAGTATATATATATCAAGGTACTTTTCCGTTATAAGAACTACAATCAGTTTGACACCAATTTGGCGCATTTTCCAAAATCGCCACAACGAGAGAAAAGTAAAGCGGATAATCAACTAATGATTGGCAGATTATAATACTTAAATATACAAAAAGTGAGATTCGAGGATCACGATACGATATAAGGACGATTATATCGTGATCATGGCGATAAACAAACTTCATGTAATGCCGTAATTAAATACGCCTAAATTAATTTGTATATCTTCCTCTCAATGTGCGTTATTTAAGATAAAATAAATATTATTGCATTTTTCTGATCCGTCAAGGAGATTATAAACTTCATTATTTGTGGTTGTCAATATGCCCTTTGCGCAAATCCGGGGTTATTTTGAGCTATTTCGTTCGCCAATATACGATGTGTTGTATCTGTGCGTCGCCAAGATTAAAAATGCGCCGCCAAGCGTAGTGCTTATAACGGAAAAGTACCAATATTAATATATCTATATATATAAAACGCGTAGGTATGCGGCACAAAAATCGACGATATTTCTACAATCCGAATGGCAACTGCTGCAACAACCGGATGTAAACATTAGCGGCCGTCCGCGTGTGGCTCGACGATAGCACGTAATTTGGTACAATTTAATTGCTGCATTTTACTCGTGAATAATTTAATTTATACACGAAATAATTTTAATTTATTCATTTATATGATTAAGTGGAGATATCTGAATTGCGAACAATAATACACACAGAGAGAAATGTAATCTATACTATGTTTTAGTATTTGCTGAATTTTCACTCCATTTTATAAGTGAAAATTTTCCCCAACAATTTCTTATTTGATGTAATGATAAAGTGTATCTTAGCTTTGAAAAATAGTACATACAGTGAGAGATATAATTTTTAAAATCATTGGTGTTGGGTTTCTCATTTCCATCTTGGTACAGATGTGTTTCACGCACCTTTTTCAATTTGGCGATTTTTTTTTTGTTTGGCGATTTTTTTTATTTTTAGCAATTTTTTTTTGGTCTGGCAGCCATCCGATTTGGCGTGATGTTTGTTTTTTCGAAGTTTAATATACCGGTGTTCGATATTTTTGTTAGCGTTTCATAGTAGCGGTTTAGGATTTCTGTAATGTTTTTGGAAGTTTAATGTCTTCGTTTTTTGATATATCTGCGTATGTTTTAAATAGATGTTGCGGATATGTGTAATGTTTTTGGAAGTTTAATGTCTTCGTTTTTTGATATATTTTGCGTATGTTTTAAAGTAGCGGTTGAGCATTTCTGTTTAGGTTTTGAATTTTAATATAGCCGTTTTTAGATATATTTGCGTATGTTTTAAATAAGTGGTTGCGTATTTCTGCTGAGGTTTTGAAGTTAATACAGCTGTTTTAGATATTTTTGCGTGTTTTAAAGTAGCGGTTGAGCATTTCTGTTTAGGTTTTGAATTTTAATACAGCCGTTTTTAGATATCGTGTATGTTTTAAAGTAGCTGTTGTGGTTTTGTGACATGTTTTTGAAAGTTTATTATTGCCATTGGTAAGTTTGTTTTGAATTTATTTTTATATTTGAGTTGTTATTGATATTTTGTGTATTATTTTAAGTGTATTTTAAGTGTAAAATGTCCGCGTAGGCCTGTTTTGGCGACAAGTTGGCGACAAAATTTTTTGACGAGTATTTGGCGTCAAAAAAAAATTTGTCGCCAAGAGAGGTGCGTGTAATACATCTGTTCCCTTATCTTTAACTCTGTTCTGAAGTAATGGAAATTCACATTTTTTAATCGTGACGTTTTAGAATCAGCTTTATAGTGAAATTATCAATGATTATAAATGTTTTTGTCTGAGTTTTCACTACCCCTTAATAACGTATATTTATGATGACAGGTAATGGTAACATTGCTTACATACGTTACTTTCAGTTGAGTTGTTTTGCAAAAGAAAATATAAAACTAAAAGGGACCATACTGGTCTCGCAGCCGCTAGTTTAGGAAAGTCGTAGGAATCCTTAATAATTTATTATCCTAAGTTAAAATCTGTCTTTTCGAATTTCAAAAGCATAAAACAGCACTGTTCCTCAAGGTTCCTCAAGGTTAGTTTAGTAGCATAATTCTGAAGGGTGAAGGTGCGCTGTTCGCAGCGAAACCGGTGGCAATATCTACAACAGAATACTTGTGAATGAGTAGAAATGTCAAATGCGGAAAACATCCAATGCTAAAATAGGGGTGTTTTGAAATCTGAAAAGCTTATGCTAGAAAAATTTGTAAGAGATTAAAAAGTTAAGGGGACTCACGACCCTTAAGTAGAGGAAATAAGGCATATTTTCATATTTTTTGACTCTTTGTAAGTATTTCAATTTACTCCCAAATTTTCCAAATTTTATGTATATGATAAATTGATATATTTATTTTAATAAACAAATTTTCAACTCTGAAAATAATTTTAAATATTTTTTTTTAAATGCTTTAGATATACCTTGTTTTTTAAGTATTTTTATTATATACTGGCTTGCGCTCAGAACTATGAAATTAATTTTACACTTAAATGTATAATTCCTGTTTATATTTAAAAATAATTCAAAATACAATTGAACATAAAGCATTCAACATTAAATATTTTTTCAATTTTTTTTAAACTGCTCAAAATATACTTAAAATTTCCTTAAATTTTTCTTAATTTACCCCTAAAAAAATAACAAAATGTGCAGTGATTGCAATAAATCTAGTTTAGAGGCAATAATTTAACATGATTATGCAGTGATCAAAATTTCATGGAATTATTGTTTCATAGTTTTTCAGATATCAGTTTCGGAGCGATGCAAAATTACATTTTGAGAAAAATGAGGGAACAGATGTATTACACGCACCTCCCTTGTCGACAATTTGGCGACAAAATTTTTTTGACGCCAAATACTGGAATAGTAGCAATAATCATAAATTGGAATAGTAGCAATAAATTTTTGAAGAGAAAAAATTAAATCTTTCCTTAATTTCTAATCAAAATATTCATTTATTACTAAATATTCATTCAAATATTCATTTATGTTCATATATAAAAAAATCGCCAAACATAAAAAAAAATCGCCAAATTGAAAAAGGTGCGTCTAACACATCTGTACCAAAATGAGTTTAAATTTTTCTTACCATAAACTTGATCAGTAATTATATAGAATATCCGTATCTCCGGAACTAAGCGGAATATTTTCATGCGGTTTGCTTTATTTTGTTCAGAAATAATCGGGTTTTAACATATTTTTTTTTCAAAAAACAAATGTTTTAAAGATCTAAGAGTAGTGAGTCCCCTTAAGGTTAAGAAGGGGGAAGAAAATAGAAAAGATATTGGCGAAAAGCAAAACCACAGATTCATAGCACTTAATAGAAAGCAAAACCAACAAAATAAAAAAGCATATCTATATATATAAAACAGTTCCACCAAATCGCTGGACATAAAGGGCTGACATTTTGCATGACCATTCTTCTTATAGTGTAGGGGTGCACTA
>OU015496.1:304035-393310 GCA_907164885.2 Dolomedes plantarius
AAACGAGTCAAATGGAAGTTAACTTCCAATTAACTTCATTTTCTTTCAAGTTGATGGCATAATTCGTTAAAATTTTTTTTTTTAAATATTTATTAATACATTCTCAAGTTATTAATTATTCTCAAGTTTATAAGATTCAACAGAAAATTTAGAAACATGGTATATAAAAAGTCTTTTTATCTTGAAATTATTCTATACGTTCAATTCCCATCCTAATATTAAAACATTTGTATACATCATTAATTTGTATTTTTAATGGGTAATTTAAACATGCTACTTTTCTGGTAACAATAATCAGTGGCAACATGTTTTCACACGTTGAACCTCAATCAATTTTAGGTTTACGTGTCATTCGGAGTATTTATTAAATGCTAAGAACAACCGCTTTATTAAATTTCCCAATTTAATTAAGAACTTTGCTTATAACAGAATTCTTTGGTGTTCCAATACCCCTAGGTTATTACTGACCAAATATGGATAATTCATATTCAGCGGGGAGAAATGCGGTAACAGAGAAAACTATTTGAGCTAGAATACATTTATATCGTTAATTGAGGTAAGTAATCCTTCAAATGAGAAGAGCATAGGAATTATTTAATGACATCTCTTGGGACAATGAATGCACTGCGTGAAAGCCGAATGGGAAGTGATATGGCCACTTGGGAATGACACAGAATAAAGAATATATTTCAAAGTACTAAATACTAATAATGCGTGTTAAATTTGCACAACTTGTGATTTTTTTTGACAACATCGACGTATTTCAGCATTTCGTATTCATATCCGAATGAAAAAATATATAAAAGTAGCAAAAGTACGTAAATGGGTAAATATGGGGTAAATCGGAAGAATCTGGGGCGGTTGGCGCCTTTTTGGCGATTTTTTTGAAAAGTCGCCAAATTTGCGTTTCTGAGTCAGCCATTTTTTTTCAACCCCTCATATTCTGTTGTTTTGCTGTTTTTTAAAGTTTAAAACACCAGAACAACGAAATATGAAGGAGAAAAAAAAGGACAAATTCTGGCGACCTTTCAAAAAATCGCAACATGAAAAGTGTAAGGTATCCGACTACGTTTCATGAAAATAGTTTAATAATTACATTTAAATTTTAAGTTTTGGTTTGAACTATCGGAAATTTGTAATGAAAAATATATTTTAATGATTAAATTTTGAATAAAATGTAAGTTCTTCAGAAAAAGCAATTAAAATTTACATTTGCATTGAAATTCTGATTATAGTACAGAAAAACATAAAAGTAGATTTAGAAACAGAAATTTACAATCTAAAGAATTTTTTTTAATCCTACGCCCTTCTAAATATAAAAAAAATTCATAATTTGTAGCCAGAAAAGGGGTACATCATAACAGAAAGTAAAAAAATCGCCAAGTTGGCGGCAGCCCCAACTTCTTCCGATTAACCAAATATGGAAACGTATAAAATGTTTGAGTAAATTGCTTAATTCATTCAATCCAAAATTCTGCATTTTGTTAATTCAAAATTTTGTACGCTTGTAACTGTAATATTAGTATTTTTGTGTCGGCAATCTTTGTTGTCGAAAAATTTATATTTCATTGTATGTATTATGCTCATAGTTGGATATTGTTCATGGTCGGTTAAGCCATATGGAAAACAGCTTTAGGAGGTCATCGGTAAGAAACGATCATTTAATGGAACAGATGTATTACACGCACCTCTCTTGGCGACAAATTTTTTTTTGACGCCAAATACTCGTCAAAAAAATTTTGTCGCCAACTTGTCGCGAAAACGGCCTACGCGGACATTTTACACTTAAAATACACTTAAAATAATACACAAAATATCAATAACAACTCAAATATAAAAATAAATTCAAAACAAACTTACCAATGGCAATAATAAACTTTCAAAAACATGTCACAAAACCACAACAGCTACTTTAAAACATACACGAATATATCTAAAAACGGCTGTATTAAAATTCAAAACCTAAACAGAAATGCTCAACCGCTACTTTAAAACACGCAAAAATATCTAAAAACAGCTGTATTAAACTTCAAAACCTCAGCAGAAATACTCAACCACTTATTTAAAACATACGCAAATATATCTAAAAACGGCTATATTAAAATTCAAAACCTAAACAGAACTGCTCAACCGCTACTTTAAAACATACGCAAAATAGATCAAAAACGAAGACATTAAACTTCCAAAAACATTACAGAAATCCTAAACCGCTACTATGAAACGCTAACAAAAATATCGAACACCGGTATATTAACTTCGAAAAACACTACACAATACCACAACACCTATTCAGGGTTGCAACAAAAAACAAACATCACGCCAAATCGGATGGCTGCCAGACCAAAAAAAAAATTGCTAAAAATAAAAAAAATCGCCAAATTGAAAAAGGTGCGTGAAACACATCTGTACCCATTTAATATATCAGGCTGCACTGCGTTATTCAACGAAGATCTGCACCGACATAATTGAAGTTCAATGGCAGATACTGAGAGGAGGTCAATGATCAGACGTTTGATAGGATTATATGTTGGCGTCTGGAATACACACTCTAACACCTGAAATCACCAAGGGGTGAACCGAAGACACTTGTTTTTCGGTAAGGTGTAACAAATTTGGATTGTTGACCAGTGAAGGACCAGAAAAGCCTCGGACAGCACTCTGTGTGTTTTATACATGCCTTGTTGGTGTTGTCCTGGAGAAGAAACGCAATTATAACTTTGGAATTTGCAAATTGAGTCTAATTTAAATTTATTCTGAGTGATTTCTGTGCCGAGTGTAGTGACAAGTGCTGTTGGAGAGGAAAAAAATTTCTAAAATGGGAACATTTTCAATAATTGCATTGGGGATTAGTAGATTGTCGCCAATGCAGCGTACGAGTGTAAGATTTTGTTGTGTAGCATTTTTAGGATTCCTGAAGAGGATGTAATTGCACTCTAGTAAAAAGAACCACTCGTGCAAAGATATTCATCTCCAGTGTTCTAGCAGACACTGACTAGAATTTGAACTTTCTTGCGGGCTCCTGATCAAGGCATATCGGACAAGTGTTGTAGAGTAGGAAAATTTCAAAAGCAGTTGTACTCTCACTTTTGGCCGGACGGTTTCCGAATGTCTGGGGTACTTGCATTCGGTACCCGGTTCGGTTCGAATCCGCTGTTGGCAAAAAAATATTCGTAACCGTTCGGAACTGGTTTAAATGTAAGACCTGGTGTATTTAGATGACTTAGCGCTGGCGGCTAACAAAATAACTCATGAAGCGTATTTGCCCATTTTACAGAGATGTATTGCATGCAATTTAATTATTTGTTCAGGTATCTAAATTTTACAAGCCTAACTGTGAAATACTCTTGCATATCTCTTCTTGTCCGCTAGTAATGTCTTTGGAGGTCTTCCCTATCCAGAACATTTGTTGGCTATGCCTTGCCGAAGAACCTATAACTTAGACTGTTGGTTATGCTACAAGTGCATGTAAATCCATAAATAAACGTCAGATGATATCGACGACACCACAAACTTAATTGAAAGTCATATTTCAGGCCCTATCAGCTTTAAGTATTTCTTTTTTGACTGGTAAAACATAAAAAAGCATTTTTAGTGAAGCTGAGGGTAGTTTCATTTCTAAGTAGTCTGGAAATTATTCACATTTTCAGATAAGGTTATCTCCTCCCCTCCCCCCCCAAAAAAAATAAATAAACAAAAAACTTTATACTTACAAAAAGTTTGTGGAAAAATAATCTTTTTCACCAGTCTGGGTATTAAATCTTTATGCATTCTTCATTAACATCTGCTACCCAGTAAAGACTCTGCAGATTTTTAGCTGTTTCGTAATTTATGCATCGTTAAAGGCATAATTGTGTAGCAAAATTTACTGTTTGTCACATCATTTGATTTACATTTTTATAAAAATTTAAATAGTGAGTAAAACAAAATGATTTTGAAATTATTAATGGATTAAACAGTTTCCTTATCGTGTAAAGTAATATTCAAAATTCTACCTGTTGAAGAATACTCTATGCAATGAGTGTTTTCATGTTTATTCGTTCTTATATCGAATTTTATAAATAATCTGATATTTCCTTTGATATTTTTTAACCGAATTTTAATATATTCTGATCTATTAAAATACCGTATGCTTAGTAGATTTTTCTAAACTACTACAAGACAAGTTGTAAGGTATACATAAGATTCGATTCACAAGAATCGAACTTTGAATTAATGAATTATCTGAAGCAGCTTCTTTAATTCATTAATTCAAAAGTTCGATTCTTGTGAATCGAATCTTGTGTAAACCTTACAAAGTCACCTGATGCAAATCTAGATTAACATGAATGGTTATTCAATGCACAATATTTCAACATAAAGCATTTATTTCGGCAGATGGGAACAATGGGATGACAAAAACAAATGTTTTTTTTTTTTTTTACAAATGGTAGTAACGTTATAAAAGTACTTTCTTAAAGCCCTGGGTTGGGTGAAGAAAATATGTTCTCTAAGAAAATATCTTCGGACAAAATGTTTTGCAATATCTTTTTCTACTGATAACAGAATTCAAAACATTCAAGGGATGCCTACGCTAAATTGTGAATGTACTTTTACCGTGAAAGTTTTGAAAAATATGTAAAATAGAGTTCAAATTTATCCACGACGTTTCTAGTGCTTCCTTCATGCTCGAGGCTTTCGGAACAAATCCACACTACACATATTTTTAAGCGTCGGAGGCTTTTGAAAAATTTCTGTCTGTAGAGTAAATCTGCCTAAAGAGGAACTACATGTATGAGTGGTTTACGATAAAAACTAGAAATCTCTATTAAACGTTTCACCTTTTTTTTTGACGAATGGCCTATATATTTGGCATTTTCGAAGATATAAATTTGAAATTACTTTTAGAACATTCCCTTATTATTTCTTATCAGTAGGCTTTTTTTTCAAAAAAATTCGTATTTTAACTGATTGAAATGTTAAAAGAAAGTATCCTTAACTCCGTTTTGAAAAAAAAAAAAACATAATTGGAGATTGCTAGTTTTGA
Source organism: Dolomedes plantarius (assembly GCA_907164885.2). Classification (NCBI taxonomy): domain Eukaryota; kingdom Metazoa; phylum Arthropoda; class Arachnida; order Araneae; family Dolomedidae; genus Dolomedes; species Dolomedes plantarius. The sequence goes on from OU015496.1 coordinate 309,059, forward strand.
TCCTATATAATTCATAAATGGTATATAGGCAAATTTACTTATTTTGAAACACTGAAGTGGTTGCCAAAGCCGCTTAAAGATCGACGCCCTGGTAAACTTTTAAAAAGGCATTGTGCCCTTGCATGACAACGCGAGACCGCATTCGTCGACCCTAACGAGGGGTCTTTTGAAAAAGTTTCAGTGGGAAATGTGGAATCTTTCGCCATTTTACTTCCACGTCTTCGATCCCACGAAGCAAGAACATGCAACGCGACAATATCACTCGGATAAGGAGGTAAAAGTTGCCACCCGAAAATGGTTATCTGTCATTGGACGGCAATTATTCGCAGATGGCATGAAAAAACTGGTGCCATGGCAGAAAAACACTTTTTAAAAAATTACTATGGAACCCAATAAAAAGAAATAGGGTTACTCAACAATGCAAAATAAACAATATCCGTTAGATTTAATACTATATCTCACAAACATAATTAAAAATAAAAATTGGCAAAGAAAGAGAGCTAGAGAGATTCCTCGGAATAAACAAATTAACGGGTTTATGCGGCCTCGTGCTTAGTAAGTATTTAAATTCAGATTTATACACGCGACTGAGTATGCGCAGAAACAAATTAATGTGTTTGTGCGACCTCGGGCTTAGTGAGTAACTACATCTAGATTTAAACATACCACTGAACATGCGCAGAAAGCAATTTTTTTTTAATTGTAAATTATCGCTCATTAATAGAAATTGCGGTTACAAAAACAATATTTGACACATCTATAGATTAAAATCTTTCGTTTAAAACCAAATGAAGTAAACTGATACACTTGTTTTCTCTGACGGACTGCCCAAAGAATTTGCTTAGCAACTTAAATATATAGATTAGAAAAATAAAATGGTGTAATAGACCGTATTGCCTGTTTCAAATCACCAGATTCCCCGGGTTCTTAATTCCTTGTACATGACCTTATTTTCACAAAAGGACTTGATTGAGGAATCCACTCCTTTTGTTCAGCGTCTAGTTCGACGAATTCGTGTTATTGTTGAAAATAAAAGTAAGCAGTATTTGTATTGAATAGTGATCAGTTCTGTGAAAAGCGATGCTTTCCAATAACAATACGCATGGATTACTTTCAAGAAAACAGGGACTACAGATTATACAATCCGTGCCTGGGAGAAAACAAAATAATCGTTTAATCCGAAATTGATCATATCTAACGTAAATGAAAAAATTCAGAAAATTGCATTGAATGCATCAATGTTTTAAGTAATCTGTGATTAAAATAATGATTGAAATAATGATTGCATGAATTTTCAACGCTTTTTCTCGATTTGTTAAGTTTTTCCGTTTTAAGTCGTTATAACATTCATTCGGACAATCAGTTAATCATTACTTTTTACTGTGTTGGGAATTATACGCAAAACGTATAATTCAGGAGTTCAGCGTAAATTTTATGACGGTTGGTGTGTGAGTTATACAAATTATAGAAGTTATGAGCTGCATGCTATCAACATCAGCTCATTGCCCCTATTGAACGCTTCTCTACAGATTGATAATTTTTAATAAATTAACAGTAATATCCTGCTAAAATGTAGTAAATTTATGGGACTTCTATAAATGGTTTTCTTCATCGAGCTGAAATAAGGGTAGAGAGAGCATTGGATAACCCTTGGCCAAGCAATACATGAAGTCACGTGACTTCGGGACTCCCCTACGCGCAGCAATGAGGAATTTGCACGTTTTATTATTTTGCATTTATGATATAGAAAATAGAAAAATATGATCGAAAGCATCTTTTTTTTTAGTTTTAGAACTCTAAAAGTTAACATAATTTGTTTTTAAACGCGCACTATTTACTTCATCTCAAAATGCTACTTTTCCTACGCGGATACATGTGACGTCACAATGCTCCATAGCGAATTTGTTTACTTCGGTGTTTGGATTGTGTGCGTAGTTTGAGTTTGATATCTAGTGTTTTTGCTTTATTTTTAAGATGTCAAAGTGTGTTAAAGCAAATTTTAAATATTGTATAGTACCTTGCTGCACAAGCACGACGGTAAATACCGGTAATGAACCGGTCTTTCATTTTATAATATTTAGTGAGAACAGTGTCCTGTCTCTCTAAAAGTCTGCTTTTTTCAACAACTTTTGTTCGAAATGAGCCATCTTGTGGTATTAAAGGCTCCAAATTATTTTTTACTAAATCTTTCCCTTTAATGAATTTTATTGAATTGCCTACACAAAAGTTTTGACTTCTTCAAGTAACTCGAAACTGACGTCACTGCTGGTTCTTCATTCCGTCTATGAAGCCACATAAGCAAAGCTACAGCATATTTACATCCACCTGTAAAAAAATTATTTATAGAAACCCTCAGAAATATGAATATACAATTAGTTAACAAAAATCAAAATATTGTCGGTTAAATTTAAACTAGCATTTAAAGCAAAAATGAAAACTATATTCCGAGAATATCACATTTTATTCACTTGAATAATCATTGTAAAATGTTTATTTGCTTTAAAATTTTGATTTTATGAAAAATGTTTCAAATAAAATGCTGTTATTTCTTCTTTAATTTTTTTCTGTGTTCATTAAATGAATAAACTTTCATCCGTAATTGAAAATCGTTAAATTACCATATTATCTCTATCAGATTAAATTATTTTCAATATACCTGAATAACTTCAGAAAACTAGCATTCTGGATAGCGGTCTATAAAATGTTTGTTCACAGCAGAGATATGCAATATACAACTCTTAAAGTATATTACATACAGTTACTTGATAATAGCTTTGATGCTGAAACAGTTAAATGCTCAGTAAGTGGATCTTCATTCAATAATTTTTTAATTTAGTTATAATTGTGGGTTTTAATGTGATACAGATGATTTGCCAAATCATTGCAGCAAATATGAAATAAATACAAGTTTTGACATTTTCCACTTAAATAAATATTTAAATATTTGTAAAAACAACGAGTTTTGTTATGAGTTATATTCTCCAGATGGTGAATTCCACCTAACATGAAACCATTACGAAAGAAAATCATTTTAAACAAATTCTTAAGTGTTATATATCATTGGAAAGCATTGGCTCTAGAACTAGATTACCATACTCAACCTATTATTGCTTTTTCCTTACATTAAGTTTGTTTTGTAGGGGAAGTAATGGGAAAATATCTATTTGTAAGTTTTTTAGCAAGTAAAATTGTCATTTTTATACCTTATTACTTACGGAAATTATGCCACTGAATTTAATTGGAGTAAATTTAATATTAATGTAAAAACTATAAAAGTAAAATAAATGCATGTTTGTGACTGTTTTGAATATAAATAGCCTAGTTAAGGGTACAGTTGCATCATGTATTATATGTAACGTCTGTTACAAATATTTTTAAAATTTTTTATTACAGAAAAAATGACTGAATTTTTATGTCAAGGTTCTGATAAATTACAGGCATGTCTTGTGATGTTATTTTTTAAATTTTTGAACAAATTTACATAATAGATTCACAGATTTTTTTATCTTATGACGCTATAGTACAAATGATGTTCCATTTTATGTAACATCCGTTACATAAAGTTTAATTATCATGCATAGTTCAGATTTATTATAATTCCTTTACCATTTAAAATACACATATTTCTATGATATGAATGCAGAACACTGAACACATTCGTAAATTTGGTAGTGTTTTTAATTTCTGTCAACTTTTAATAGACAATTAAAATTACTAAATATCTTATAACAGACACTACTTGTAATGTTGCAGTGCTAATTAATTCTACAAAATTAAACATGTACTATGAATGAATAATAATAGAAGCTGTTTATTAAACTTTTAGAGTACGAGATTAATTTAATAATATGCATAAACAATGTCTAACTTTAAAGTTTGTGTAAAGTACAACGCACGTCAGCGTTCTACAATCTACATTACATAACTAGAATAATAAATGCAAACATATATATACATACCTCTGAGCTTTAAATCCTCGTATTTCTGCTCCCATAAAACTTGGATTATTTCCCAAAAAGGAAAACACTGCAAATGAATCCATTTTAGGCAGGTTGTCAGATTGTCCTTTTGCAAAACCGGGTAATAACGCCATGGTAAACAAAACAGAAATAAAACTAATAATAAAGACGACGATAGAATATAATTAAAAAAAGGGGAATAAACAATAGCCACAAACTAAAATTGAAAAATTAAACCAAATTAGAAAAAAAAGATTTTAAAATGTTAGTTTAAGAGGAGGAAACGTAGAATCTCGCGTAGAAAAATGTAAACATTGAAGCATGGGGCATAGTGACGTCAGAACCAATCACGTAGCGTTTTGAGGTCACATGATTTTTCAACACTTTTCGCTTATTTTAAATTTAAAATTTTTATTATTTAGATCTATATGTACGTTTTAATTGATGTTTTCGAACAATTTAATAACCAATCTGTTAATAAAAAATAGAAATGAGCATTTTCCCCACATGTGCAAATTCCTCATTCCCGCGCATCTTTCCTTCCATAGGTTTTACATTGTACGCTTGGTGGGAATACATTCGAAAGTTACGTTTGCTTTAGATTTTAAGCTTAAAATGGTAAATTCCTGCTGTGCCTATGGATGCAACGCAAAATACGTCAAAGGTGGATACACTACGTTTCACCTGTAAGTCTTTTGCTTTGATTTTGTATGTTTTGGTAATGTATTTTTGGTAAAACAAAGAATAATGTGACATATGTAGTCATGGCGTTTTGCAATAAAATTGATTTTTGCCCTTGTAAATAATGTATTGTGTTGAATATTTTTTAAGTATATTATTTTACATAGGTATACGTACATTAAAAAATTTTGCCTCTCAAAGGGTTAAAATTGCATTAAGAATAAAATGAACTTCAGCAATTAGCAATGCGTACTTTCTACCTTGGCGATAAATATTTACGCCAAGGAAACAAAATGCAAGCTTGTTTACCGCCATGCACATATTCTTTTATCTATACATGTTGTTTTTTTTTACCATATAACGTTATGAGATTATTTATAACATTTAGAAAATTTATTTATTTCTATATTTATAATTGCCATTATATCCCGCTGAGAAATATTCTTCCATAGTTATCAAAATAAATGTAAAATATTAATAACATACGTCCGTAAAAAGGGATTTGGTGAAAAATGTTGTAGATTCATTTATTTTGTTACACTATCTTTTTAATTTTTGTATATATAAATTAAAAATACATATTCGTGAAAATTATTAAAAAAATTGAATAATTAGGACACAATATATATATAAAAATCTGTAAAAAAACAGAGCTGTTAAAATATTATGTAAAAATATAATTTTGCGTTTATGAAACTCCTTAAATTAACCTATAATAATGTAATAAAAATGCAGACAGCGTCATTAATTCACGTAACGCAAATTAAAACTTTGTTAAAACACAATTGTAGAATTTTTCCACATTTATGCTGTTTTTAAACAAAGTTTTAATTTCGTTATCTACTTTTAACACTAGTTTGTTGTGTTCTTTTACATATCATTTACTTAGTTTTCATGTGATTAACAGATTTATTACAATATTATCTAATCCCTATCTCATTTATTAGTTTTCCGAAAAATGAAGAAAGTTGTGGGAAACACAGCTGAAAAGAGAAAATTTCAAAGCAACAAATGTTTCGAAATTATGTTCTAAGCATTTTAAGCCGGAGTGTTTCGATAGAGCTAAATTTGGAGGAACTTGGCTTAAAGCAGATGCAGTGCCTACAATTTCTCTTTTCCATCGCATCTGCAAAAGCAGACAATGAGTATGCATACAATTGAGTAGGCATACAATTGAGTAGGCAGACAATTGAGTATATATAAATTAGTATGCAAATGAAGTTCCAACGTTGAATTAACTTTGTCTGACATACATTTCCTCATATACCAATTTTCCTTTATTCATGTTTTTAATTTGGTTCATTTCAGTTTTCCATAATTATTTTAATTTTAATTTTATCAATGTATGGTATCAATGTATGGTATGTATGAATATTATCAATGTATGGTAATGTAACGATAATTCATATGTTTATGATAGCTGCATTAAAATTCATCGTCAATGAATAAAATTGATATATTTGTCAAAATATTTTATAATTATTTCATATTTCCGAACTTCATATTTTTGGATAATTGGGAATATCAGAGATTCAGAACCTACAATTCATTTTGAAGCATTAATATCAAGTATCCACAATCTTTAACTATAAAATTAATGTTGTTTTTTTTTCAAAATGTTGCTGATGATTTGATTAATTGAATAGGAATCAATTAAAAACGTATTGAAACGAAAATTAATATAGAATGACTTAAGAAATTTAGAGTACTTTAAAGCCATTAGCACGTGAAAAGAAATATTTTATAACGCCAAATGATGCGATAACAAGCCAAATCTGGGATAGATCACCCGAAGTCACGTGATATATCCCTTACTTGCTTTTTTCGGCTGCTTTGAATAGCAATGCGCTGTCTACATATATTACAGGCCTATGGTTTTCTCAGGATAAATTAATTGGTAAAAATAGCTTAGTTAAATTCAGTTCAATCTGCAGAAATTTTGAGGTTTAATAAATGAGGTTTTGTCCAGGGCACAAAATTCTTCAAATTTTCGAAAAAAAATTATTGCATTAAAAATTTCTGTGTTCTTTTACACTTATGACGTTTAAATCATGTTTCTATCTTAATTAGAACAGGAGAAATTATTATTTATTTTGCAACATTCTAATAGTAGCTAAACGTTGTTTAAACCTGTGCGTTTTTCTTCATGAAGGGTTTTTCCACATTTCTCATCTTTAAATTGTTATAAGTCAAGAACCGTTAAAGATAACTAGTTGAAACTTGGAGCATGTCTTTTTCAAATATTTTACTTTAATTTTGATTCAGAAAATTTGAAAAAAATATTTGCTTTTGAAAATGATTTTTTAAAAATAAGTTACATTTTTGTAATTTTTAATGTAAATATTTTTACTTTTAAAAGAAAATTAATATTTTAAAAAATTTAAACTTATATATTTTTGTTTAATTGAATGAAAAAGTTTTGAAATTCGACAAATAATATTTCGAGTTATGATTTTAAATGACCCCACTTTTTAAAAAAAATTTTAAATTTAAAATTAAAAAAAATTTTTGAGAAGTTTTTGATATGATCTTATTTACAAATTATGTAATTAACCATCACAAAAAAATTCAAAATTTTAACTCAATAAATAAAAAATTTTAAAAAGTGTCCCGGACGCCCCCAATGGATATTAATATTGAGTGACAACAGCACTTTCAATTTGCATAAAGGGGGAAGACTCAATGAGTCTTTTGTCTCATTAAAATGCATTATATCCCTAAGCTTATTATAAAGGCTCTAGTCGGTTCATTATCTTATAATCCTAAAATGTGATAAACATTTCCGGGATCGTATTTCTGTGCTAGCTAGGAATAGATTATGTTACTCAATTAAATCATTTAAATACGGTTTTCCCATATGCTCTCTGGTATCCAAAATTAACGACAATATTCTGCAAACTGTTTCCACGGTTATAAATCTGACGTATTTCTAATAATACTGACTTCCGATGGTTTTGGTATAACCCGTATAAAATTACAGAACGAAAACTGTTACTTTGTAAAGACCTTCACGTCCAGGCAGAAAACAGAAATGTTACTGCTGGATTAAATAAAAAGTATATTATAGTTCTTCAACTTATAGGGGATTTTTATAGATATGTTTTTTACTATTTTACATTTCCTAATCTCCTTAGAACTGGTATTTTTTTGTCTTTTGTACCACTGAAAAATTTTTGATTGATAATTTTTACTGATTATTGTATGCATTATACGTAATTTCATGTTATTCTTCCCTGTTGATTTTTATACAAATAGTAAATGAAAATCAAATCTAAATCATATACCGAATAAAAGATGCCGGGAATCACGTGTGTTTGGTTATATTCCTCTCTTTTTACTGATTATTTGTGTAATAATTTTATTTCATTCTTCCTAATAGATATTAATAAAATTTTTTTATAAAAATCGAATTTAATCAGATACCTAATTAAAAACAAATGACACTGTTCCAGTTACTTCTCTTGTTTTTGATTAATTGTAAGATAATTGAATTTCAGTCTCTCCAGTAGAATTTTATGAAAAAAGTAGTTTTTTTGCAAAAATATGAATAAAAAACTGAATAAAGACATGTATTGTGTATTCACTTCCTTTCTGTCATTTTATCGTCAATTTTTTGCATCATAATTTCATTTAATGATATCTGTGATTATAGTTTTTATTATGCGATTCAGATCTAAATCACATACCGGAAGAAAAGACATGTTGTTATAAGTTTTTATTGCCTTCATTTGATCGATTAAAATATAAATTTGCATAAAAAAATTCTTCTCATTAGACCCTATTGGATAAAAGTTACATAATGCAATGTGCTTTTCTTGGTTTATTCCCTTCGGCCCATTAAACATGCAAGCTCCTATTAAAAAGAATTTCGCTTAAGAAAAATTTCCCAACTAAATCTCAAATGGAATCCCTTTTATGATATGTTATTTTTACCTCCAATATAACGACCCTGTAGATGGTTTAATCCCAAAACAACACATGCATTTTTCCTGAGAACTGATTGCTGAGTTCACAAGCAACGTATCTAAGTCTTCTACAGAGTACAAAAAGAAAATGGGTATCTCCCTGGGTTGAGAATTTCTCGGAACCCGGTTTGCGAGAAAGGCTGTATGGACGGAAATGATACAGGATCCTGTCGACTAGAATGAATTACCATCCGTTTGCTAGGAGGAGAATGGACAGATACATTGATAATATATCAGTTAAGGGGACAAGTGACCTTCAATTCGATATGTTAAAATTTTAAATTTTTAACTCTATATACAAAATGAAAATAATTAACTTTATATTTTTCTACATTGAAAACCCTTAGAATTCAAAATAAGGATTTTTTGGCAGAATAATGCCTGTTTTTCAAAAATTTCCAAAATGCTAAAGTTTTCCAAAATGCACTATGCGCATTCTATAGTAATTAAAATACTTAAATTTTGTATTTTAAGTTTACCATATGTATATAAATACTAGCTGAAAACCCGCGCTTCGCTACGGAGTACATTCAAATTAAATACATCGGTCAACGTATGCAATTTATGCCAAAAAATAAATATAATATTATAATAAATGCGATGATCAATGTATACAATTGATGTAAATATATATCTATCTATATATATATATTTATAAAACAATCGTAGGGATATGCATTTCTTTTGGATAATATCCAATCGTCTGCTGCATTAGAAAGAGAAAAAAATTTTTTTTTTGTCTATTTAGTTGTTACGCACGTGACGATAAATTTATTGAAAGTACCAGAAAAAGAAATCACGTGATCGGCATTTAATAAATTAAATTCTAAAAATTAATCTTTAAAAATCAGAAAATCGAGGTAAAGGTTCGAAAAAGATTTCATTTTGAAGGAATTTTCTGGATCTTTCTGGTGATATAAATATTTATAACCCTCAATGTATTATTTTAAAGGCAAACGTAAAAAAAGTTTAAAAAACATCTTAAAAATTTAATTTAAAAAAATCTAAGAAGAATTTTTGAAAATCTTTCTTAGTGCACCCCTACACTATTAGAAGAATCGCCATGCAAAATGTCAGCCCTTTAGGTCCAAGGTTTGGTCTGTGCGTTGTATGTGAGTCAGTCAGTCAGTGAATGAATGAGTCAGTTACGGAACTGTTTTATATATATACTAGCAGAAAACCCGCGCTTCGCTACGGAGTACATTCAAATTAAATACAACGGTCAATGTATGTAATTAATGCCAATATATATAATATATATATATATTTATAAAAAAATCGTAAGGGATATTTATTTTTTTTGGATAATCCAATCGTCTGCTGCATTAGAAAGAAAAGAATATCATTTTTGTCTATTTAGTTGTTATGCACGTGACGATAAATTTATTTAAAGTACCAGAAAAAGAAATTACGTGATCAACATTTAATAAATAAAATTCTAGAAATTAATCTTTAAAATTCACCAAAAATCAGAAAATCAAGGTAAAGGTTCGAAAAAGATTTCATTTTGAAGGAATTTTATGATCTTTCTCGCGATATAAATTTTATAATCCGCAATGTATTATTTTAAATGCAAACGTAAAAAAGTTTAAAAAACAGCTTAAAAATTTAATTTAAAAAAATCTAAGAAGAATTTTAGAAAAATCTTTCTTAGTGCACCCCTACACTATTAGAAGAATCGCCATGCAAATTTTCAGCCCTTTAGGTCCAGCGGTTTGGTCTGTGCGTTGTATGTCAGTCAGTCAGTGAATGAATGAATGAATGTGAGTCAGTTACGGAACTGTTTTATATATATAGATATAGATAAATGTGCATTTAATTTTTTCTTGTATGAATCTAAATTCTTAAATATTGTTTTTCTATTCTGCCTGTTTTTTTTTATTTTTTTGTTTTTTTTTTTTACTTTATTTTATGGTCTATAAATTCGAAAAATGTTTGTGATTTCAAGGAATTATGCGCAGTTTTGTGACAAACACTGCAATTAACAATTCTGAGAAATTTGGAAGATATCAGAAGAAAATGTATGCGCATGAAGCCTTTTGAAAAATTCCAGCATTTTTGATGAACAAGTCTTATTCCTCCAGAAAATACTTATTTGGGAATTCTAAGTACCTTCGATGTAGTAGAAAAAAATATTAATTATACTCATGGGGTATATAGAGTAAAATATTGAAAATTAAAGAAAAACAGGTTGAAAGTCCCCTAATAAGTCTCCACTCCTAGACACATGGACTTTCTGGGTTTACGGTCAAACGAAACTGTGAAGATTAATAGCATCTTTGCATTAGTCCCAGTCGGTTGCTCAAACAAACGTAATGCGGTTTCTTTAGACACAAAATAAAAAGTTTAAGCATAAGTTAACAAAAAAATTGATGCTTAAATCCCAAATTGCTAAAGCATTCGACATCCCCAAAAGAACTTTATTTATGATCATTATAGGAGTTAATTACCTAGAAGCAATGGATGCATGCATGGGTTGGAACAAGCAAGGACTACAACGCATTGACCTTACATGCATTTATTTGATAACCCAAATTTCAATTAACTTGTCAGAGCTATTAATATTACAATCAGTTTCATATTAACAATTTTGACGTACGATACCCAGAAGCAGAGGCAAACTATAGAGTCAAATATGATTTTTAGAGTCTATCGGGGAGGCACTTACTATAACGGATGTATGCAGCGATGACCGGGACCCAGTATCATCTCCAGTGTAGGAACACCTTGGCGTGATATCCGCACTTCTCGAAGGCTATGGGGCAGACGAGAGTCTCCGACATCTAACTCTCAGGAACCCAATCTAAAATCCGTCTCCTTCTTTTCCCATTCCTTCCGTCCTTAGCGGAGCTGTTGTCCGTTTACAGGGCGGCCATTCTGGTACGCCCCTCACTTTCATCGGGCAGTGGGCTATTTTTCTTTCAGTGGTTCCTACCCCTAATTGGTTCTTTATTATACCGCCTCTGTCGCCTCTGTCCATAGTCTATGTAGTACCTCCCCCAACATCCTTTTATTTTGCCAAACAACTTTGATCTTTCTCATATGACGTTTTTACTGTGGGCCATAAAATAACGACCATCCATCTTGTAAAATTTCGACTTCAGATCGCTATCACTGGCCACACCGACAGCTATTCTTCTATTTTTTATTGGTTTACAATCCTGTATTTACCCCTGCCTCTGCATCCTTTATAATACATTCTTTATTGTCCACACACCGTGTGGAATTATACCATTTTCACTTCTACAATCATTAAATACCGGGATTCGATTGTGACATCCGAAGAGTTTGGCTTTTTCCTTCACGGCGTAATCAATCAGGAGAAGGTAAATTTCAGCAACTTTTTAAAACGTTGTATGAATGGCTAAAACTAATGCGATCGAAAAAAAATCTCCATTATATGTAAATTTGTTAAAGGTAATGGCTCAAATTTTTGCACAGAAAATGGACATTGATGAAGACGCATTTTAAGCTTCAGATTGATGGCTTCATAAGTTCATTTATTTATTTATTTATTCGAAATGCACACTACAGAAAATTCCAATTACAGTGTTGCATGAAGATACAACTTAAAACACACAGACAAAAGAAACACCAAAACAAACATGCAAAGCTACATAAACAATATATGCATATACAATACACAATACAATACGTGGATTACGAATACAGAAGTTGCAAAAATTTAGCTTTAACATCAATAAAGGACATATTAAAAATATCAAGGTCTTCTGAAAGATGGTTAAAAAAATTATAAAATTTGTACAAAGAGAAATTACCTATGTAATTAAATTTCCTGTAGACATTTAGAAATAAATGTCGCTCACGAAGACATCTGCTCGGCACAGCAAGCAAATATTGTTGCAATTGTGAATTTCAACACAATCGATAATGTTATTAATGACTTTATAAAAAAAAACATACAGGAAAGATCGCGCCTGGATTTTAAACTCGGAATATCAAAAATGTTACGTAGGAAAGAAGGAGACAAATCCAGAGGACAATAGTAATTAGTTTTATAATATAAGTATCGCATGAATTTAGACTGTACCTGCTCTAAAATATTCATTTTATTATTACAATATGGATCCCAAATAAGACTGCAATATTCAAGATTTGAGCAGACCAAACTGAATTTTAAGTGCTTGTTCATTAGAAAAATCTCTAGTTTTACGTTTAAGAAAACCAAGCATTCTATAGACCTTAGAAACAATACCAACCATATGACGAAGTCGAGCCTTGTGTCAAAATTAATACCCAAGTCAATTGCAGAATCAGAGCGAAAAAGTGGATGACCATTGATATGATATTGATAATTTAAAGGCTGAGATTTACGGGTATAAGCAAGAGTACTACTAAAGTGAGTAATACTAATAAAGTGAGGCATGGTGTTTCTTTCCGGAAGATTTGTGTAGAGGGTGGTTCTGTCAACCAAGAAACAGCTGATGCACGGAAAACATAATTGACAAGTATGCACCAGAAGACTAATTTAATGCGAGGTTGGACATTTTATATCATATTTGACAGATCTTTAGTTTTTAAAGAAGAAACTAAAAAAGGAGACACAATAGATAAGCAACGAGTAACAGTTCTGTGTGCCAATATGTCGAGTACTGGAAACCTTTTATTGATTGGTAAAATCAAAAATCCTATAAACTTCAAAGGTGTTAAAACAACCAGTAACTTGCCGAAATATCATAAAATCGTGGATGAAAGCAGATATTTTTTGAAAAACATTTTTTTTAAACATTGTTCTGATAGGCAAAGGACAAATAAACGGATGATAACAATCCTCGTGCACTGCCATTCTGAAATGGTTGGTATTAAGTCCATAGCTCTGGAATACTTGCCACTAAACGTCACGTCTGTTCTTCAACCTCTCAATCAAGAGATCCTCTTAAACTTGAAACGCAATTATAGGAAATTGATTTTTAGAAGAATTACTTATACACTGGACAAAGATAAAAGTTACAAAGTGAATATTCTTACAGCGTTGCACTTTTCCAAAGCAGCATGGAACGCAGTTATGGAAAAAAACATTAAAAATTGCTTCCGTCATGGTGCTTTTAAAGTGCAAGCGGGACCTTTGGAATCTAATGATGGAATGTTATATGTTGACAGGATCCATGATGATAATTTTGATGAGGAAGAAATACGTAAAGTTTCTGAGATGCTGAATTTGAGGGGAAAGTTGTTTCTTCCCGATTATATTTTGATCGACTGTGATGTAAAAGGCATGGAAAACCTCTCGGAAAATGATCATTTCTTGGTTGCGCCAAAGAAGAAATTTCACTGTCAGATGAAAAGGACGTACTACAGTCTGCGCTGACATCTAACATAGAAAAGTGTTGAAAATGCTTTTAACACTTTAAAATGATTTTTTAAATACAAGAAAACACAGAAAATTATTTATCATCTTTCACTTAGATGGAAAATTAGGTTTTAAAAACATCTCAAATGCACAAAAACAAACAACGATATATGGTTATTTTTCAATGAAATAACTGTAAGAAAGGCCGGATTTTCGTGATTTCATTCATTTTTTACTTTAAAGTTTTATTTTAGACAATATTTGTTTTTATTAAATTATGCATTTTTATTTATTTGAATTGCCAATGCTTATTTGATAACTCGAACAATAGTACGCATATTGTAATCGTGTACTAAAAATTAATTTTCCAATAAATCTTTATTTTGAACCAAAGGAGGAGAGTTTATTAGTTTTATATCAAATTTCATTACAGCGATCACTCGTTATAACGACATTTTCTATGGCACTTGGAGGAGGGGTTAGGGGAGTCGTTATAATGGCCGTCATCTGTATTTATACTTTAATGACGCATTATCCACAGTATGACTTTTGCACAGTTCTACAACGGATTGAATTCAAATTCTAAAGGCACCACTTTGTTTTTAAATTTTTCAAAGTAAACGCATGAATCCATTTGCGTTCATAATAAAGACTTCAAATGTTCGTTTTGCCGTTTGAATTCTCCTTAAAGGCGGCGGACCCCTTAAGATTTATTTATGGACCCCCTAGGTGTACATGGGCCACAGTTTAATATAAATCAGTGGTTCCTAACTGTTGGTCCGACAGAACCCAAGAAGGGGTCCGCAAGGTCAGGAGTAGTAAAAAAATTGATTTCATCGTTTCAAAATTAAAACGCGAGTTTAAACAATATTTTTTTGAAAATTAAGTGGAAATAAAAATTCTAGTTTAAGTTTCTTTCCCTCAAATTAGAAGCATTTTTGTATTTCTTCCGCTTTCTAATGTTTTAATTACGAAAAATACTTGTTCCTTGTCTTTGTAAACATTTCTAATATATTTTCTGTGAGGCATTAGCGCGGCGTCACACTTACTATACACCAGTGGTTCTCAACCTTTTTCAACCCACTTACCCCTTTTTGTGTGTCATTAACTATGCGTACCCCAACAAGAACACTTGAGTTTTATTAAAATGTGTTATATTAGTTAAAGTTTAAATATTAAACTGTTAAAGTTTAATTACGAATATGCAATTTCAATTTAAAAAAAAACTTTTATTTAGTGGATATTTTATTACAAAGTTTTTATTAATCTATATCTATATATATAAAACAGTTCCGTAACTGACTCATTCATTCATTCACTGACTGACTGACATACAACGCACAGACCAAACCGCTAGACCTAAAGGGAAAATTTTGCATGGCGATTCTTCTAATACTGTAGGGGCACTAAGAACGATTTTTCAAAATTCTTCTTAGATTTTTTAAAATTAAATTTTTAAGCTGTTTATTAAACTTTTTTTACGTTTGCATTTAAAATAATACATTGAGGGTTATAAAATTTATATCACGAGAAAGATCATAAAAATTCCTTCAAAATGAAATTTTTTTCGAATATTTACCTCCATTTCCTGATTTTTGGTGAATTTTTAAAGACTAATTTTTAGAATTTAATTTATTAAATGCTGATCACGTGATTTCTTTTTCTGGCACTTTCAATAAATTTATCGTCACGTGCGTAACAACTAAATAGACAAAAAAAAATATTTTATTTTCTCTTTCTAATGCAGCAGACGATTGGATATTATCCAAAAAAATGCATATCCCTTACGATTTTTTATAAATATATATATATAGATATATATACACTGCTGGCCACTGTAAATGCAACACCCTGAAGGAAACATGAAAATAACATGAAATTTACAACATGCATTAGCGGAGGTGAGATATGCAAATGATTAGAATTTCAGCGAAGACGCACATCACGCGCGCCTGTAGCACCACTTCAAAGCGCTATTTATGGTTTGGAGATTTCGACGATTTCAAGTTCGGCAATTGTGTTTTTCTTGTGGCTTTTTAAAAAAAACGATCAATTATGCCTCGTCGAAAACAGCGATCATCTTTTGATCAAGTATCCGAGTTCGACAGAGGAAGGATAGTGGCCTACCGAGATTGTGGATTATCTTTCAGGGAAATGGGTAGTCGTGTTGGACGAAACCAAACAACTGTAATGCGTATATGTGATCGTTGGATGCAGGAGGGTACGACGGACCGGCGTGTTCGATCGCATCCGCCTCAGCGCACCACTTCACTTGATGACAGGCAAATTGTGCGCATGGCAGTGACGGATCGCTCAGTCACATCACGAACCATAGCCCAGCACATGCAGTCTGTAACGCATCATCCAGTGTCTGCGCGTACCATTCGACGCCGTTTACAGCAGAGTGGTCTGTCCGCAAGACGTCCATTGCTTTGTCTACCCTTGACGCAGAACCACAGACGGCTCCGCCCGCCAATGGTGGCGATGACAGAAGGATGTGGACGACAGAATGGAATGAAATTGTCTTTACTGACAGTCACGCTTCTGTCTGCAACACCACGATGGTCCGCATTCGAGTCTGGAGACCACCGTGAAGAGAGGATGCTGAACAGCTACGTTATCACCGCCACACTGGTCCTGCACCGGGTATTATGGCATGGGGGCGTATTGATATCACTCTCGCACCCTCTAGTAGCGCATTGCCGTACTTAAACAGCCAGCGCTACATCTCCGAGGTGTTGGAGCCAGTTGTCCTTCCCTTACCTTCAGGCTTGCCCACAACCATATTTCAACAGGATAATGGCGCGCCACACGTGGCACGCAATGTCCAACGATTCTTCGTCATCTCGCCAGATTCATTGCTTCCCTGGCCGCCTCGCTCTCCGGATCTTTCGCCGATAGAAAACATTGGTCCTGGTTGCTCTACGATGACCATTGCATACATTCCATCCCCAGCTGCCACTAGCAGATCAACTTTGCAACGTGTGGAAGCTGCTTGGTCTGCTGTACCCCAAGAACTCATCCAAAGTCCTCTTTGAATCAATGCCGATGCGTGTGGCAGCGGTGATCTCCAACAATGGCGGCTACTCTGGCTACTGATTTTGGCAGGAACCACCCTTCACAGAAGTCTAATAAATTTAATCATTTGATACTTGGTCAACATGTTATCTACAAAATAATTTTGTTGTCATATCTCTTGTCTTTCTTGGTGTTGCAATTGGGTGGCCAGCATGTATATATATACATCAATGTATACATTGATCATCGCATTTATTATAAATATATATATTTATTTTTGGCATAAATTGCATACGTTGACCGTTGTATTTAATTTGAATGTACATCCGTAGCGAAGCGCGGGTTTCAGCTAGTAATATATATAAAACAGTTCCGTAACTCACTAACATACAACGCACAGAGCCAAACCGCTGGACCTAAAGGGCTGAATTTTGCATGTGATTCTTCTTATAGTGTAGGGGTGCACAAAGAGAGATTTTGAAAAATTCTTCTTAGATTTTTTTAATTAAATTTTTAAGCTGTTTTTTTTGCTTTTTTCAAGTTTGCATTTAAAATAATATCTGAGGGTTATAGAATTTATATCGCGAGAAAGAGTCGTAAAAGTTCCTTTAAAATGAATCTTTCGAACCTTTCCCTCGATTTTCTGATTTTTTGTGAATTTTTAAGATTCATTTTGTAGTGAATATTAGTTTATTAAATGCCGATCACGTGATATCTTTTTCTGGTAGCTTTAAATAAATTTATCGTCACGTCCATAACAACTAAGTAGACTAAAAAATTATTCTTTTTCTTTCTAATGCAGTAGACATTGAATATTACCCAAAAAAATAAATATCCCTTACGATTTTTTTATAAATTAGTTTTTAGTATACATATTTTTTTCATCAATTGTATACATTGTATCGTTGCATTTATTATAAATAATATATATATATAGTATATATATATAATATATATATACCGGGAGGCATAATTAAACTTACAGTGCTCACAGTGTTCTGTAGCGCGATCTATTTGCGAGAATGACGCCACATTTTGTAGGAAGATTAAACAAGACGGGGGACGAAGGATTCCGCGAAAAAATAATTTTCCAAAAGTCAACGCTATGGGAATATTTGGCGCTGTGTAATAGAAATAGAGTGTTAACAAATGCAAATTAATACGGAATAAAATTACCTTTTATTATGCACATTTTCTTGTAAATAGTTCAAGTGAAAATATGGCAACACTTTTAAAAAAGCGTAAAATCTACATAAACACCGATAAAGTCTCGTGATCTGCATATCACGATACGCTGAGCAGAAGAAGAAGTTCTTTATTCAAATTTCACGTTACATCCATTGGCACAGTGCCAGCTGCTTGGGTTTACTCTTTTATGCAGTACTCTTTTATGCTTGTACTTTTCTACACTAAAGTTAAACTTTTATAACCTAAATGACCTCGAATCCTAAAATGGATACATAACTTATTTTCATGTATAACAGGAATCGTTATTATAAATTTCATAAAATTTCGTCAAAAATTATGACGCGAGGAGCATTTTAAAGACTTGCAAATCTGGAAATTTCTCATTTTGAGAAAAAGTCATTTAAAAGATAATTTTTATCTACCTTTAATACTTACTACTCTAAGCCACCAATTTTTCATTTTTCATTTCACTACACATTTTAAATGCATTTCATTCCAATATTTACATGTTTTTAAAATATTAATACACTCCCAAAAAAATTCCAATTTTTGCTCGATTTTTTGGTAATTTGAAAGTCCACCATCCCTTTAAAGGGTGCGGTGGCCCAGTTGGCAAGATCAGCGGGCGAGTAATCTGAACGTCTCTGGTTGGATGCTCGTCGCTGACAAAATCCATCGCCATGTTCGCTAATTGGCGGCTGGTGCACTTAAAATCTGTCGTGGGTGCAATTTTCTCCAAGTTCTCAAAATTTGCCTCTGGAGGTGCGGGGTCAAGTGTACCGGTCTCGTCACTTGGCGCGGTTCAAAATTACGGGACCGGTCCGTCAGCCAAGTCGGTCTCCGAACCTTGTGATGCTAACTTAAAACCGGAACCGCATCATTCAGCCTATAATGGCCTCGACTGATGTCTCTGTCGGTCAAGGGGCATAAGCAACAACAACAAATTTATTCTCTCTCTCTCTCTCTCTCTCTATATATATATATATAGATATAGATATATAGATAATATATATATTATATATATATATATATATATAGATATATATATATACAGTAACCACCGCTTATAGTGATCAGTGGTTATAAGAACCAACCGTTTATAAGATCAATATCGCAAAAACAAAAACAAATGTATTATTTACATGTTAAAAATTTTCGCTTTAAAGAATCCATCCACCGGTTTTAAGAATCAGTTTACACTCTTCTCTTTCCTTTCATTTTTTCAAAAAAAGCCACCTAAGCCCTCAAAAAGCACGAAGTTCTTTCTTTATTTTTTTTAAGAAAGAGTGATAAGATGGGATGGAATACAGTCGTGAAATGCATTCCATTCTTTGTTAGACATAACATAATAGTTTCCCCTTAAACGATTTAGCTAAACACTGTCCTATTAGCTTGACCCAGGGGCTCCTACCCGTCCGGATCCAATTTCACTTTTCTCCACTGACAAACAAACACAGGGATTCTTTTTCTTCTCTTACTATAATCGTGTTCATCTACTTAGAGGTCTAGAAATTAAGGTTGCATTTTTAAAATTATAAAAATAATTTTAATAAAAGATAATTAACGCAAATTAAAGAGTATTTTATGGTAAATTTTCTAATATATGTATATATGTGTGCATGTGTGCCTGTCCAAAAGGAAGTTTCGGGCTATAAGAATCAACCGCTTATAAGAATCAAAAACAGTAATAACAAACGTGATCCTTATAAGCGGAAATCACTGTATATATATATATATATATATATATATATATATATATATATATATATATATATATATATATATATACACAGTGGTGGCAAAAAGTGCGAACACTTTTTGAAATTTGAATTTTTTCAACTTCGTTACACTTCACGCAGTGCAATGTTTCATACATCAAACGAAAGGAAATTTAATATTTATTTCAACACAATAGACAGAGGTCAAATATTTGCATTACAAGGGAAATTATACTACTTCCAGTCAGACAAAGAAGCATAGATACAAGAGATCGAGCAGCCGATTGTAGTAACTGCTACTCCCAGCCATCGGAATCGTCGTTCTGAGGACCAATGATCAGCTGTGGTTTGTGATTAAGTGAAAGGTCATGCTCGAAGGTCGGAAAAGTAAGGATGGCTGTTTCATTTTGCTGAATAAAGTTGGTTATTCAAGTGCAATTAAGATTGGATGATTGTATGTATCGTTATTGCTATTGACGGAGTAAAAAAGAAAATAAAGCAAGGTCACCCAGGAAAAGTGCCCTTTTACTGGTCACTCAGGAAGACATCTATGGTATAGGGGAAGCCAGGCCGGTGAATAAAAATGGAAACAAAAGTGGTAGTACGAGATTAACGCGTGAAACGATACAAACCCAGATACCATCAATAACCAAGGTTGACCACCATCTAGCTGAAAGGATAGAAAATGAGAAAAACCTGGGACTCCATTCCCAAAAGAACACCACCACAAGTTAATGAGATACAGTGATTTCCGCTTATAAGAATCACGTTTGTTATCACTGTTTTTGATTCTTATAAGCGGTTGATTCTTATAGCCGAAATTTAGGTTTTTTGGACAGGCACACACACACCTATATATACATATATGAGATAATTTACCATAAAATACTCTTTAATTTACGTTAATTATCTTTTATTAAAATTATTTTTTATAATTTTAAAAATACAACTTAATTTCTAGACCCTTAAGTCGATACACAGGATTATAGTAAAAGAAGAAAACAATCCAATATTTGCTACAACATACCTGTTTAACAGTTTTAACATTTCAACTACAGGAGAGGAGCAAGAAAAAGTTTTCTATGGTAGTTTGACGTAATGAAGTTTTCAGGAGGCTGTTTATACCTCTTTCAATGCCAATAGTCTCAGACGAAGATTCACCTTCTAGCTTACGTTTCACGGTTTGATAACGTGTTGAATCTACTAATGTCACGTTTGCCTAAGTCATAGTGGACACTTCGTCGAAGATTTATGTGTTTCAAGGTCCAGGAAGCCTCAACTAGGATGTGGGAGGTGAGGAAAAAAAAGTCCCTATTTTTGTTTGTGGAGAAAAGTGAAATCAGTCCCGGACGGGTAAAGATACCCCTGGGTCAAGCTAATAGGACAGTGTTGTGCTAAAGCGTTTAAGGGGAAACTATTATGTTATGTCTAACAAAGAAAGGGATGAATTTTACGACTCTATTCCATCCCATCTTATCAATCTTTCTTAAAAAAAAGAAGAAAGAACTTCGTGACTTTAGAGGGTTTAAGTGGCTTTTTTGGAAAAATGAAAGGAAAGCGAAGAGTGTAAGCTGATTCTTAAAACCGGTGGATTGATTCTTTAAAGCGAAAATTTTAACATGGAAATAATACATTTGTTTTTGTTTTCGAGATATTGATTCTTATAAACGGTTGATTCTTATAACCACTGATCACTATAAGCGGTGGTTACTGTACTGAAAGAGGACTTTATTGTAAATCGGTTGGGGCTAGGGACATGGCCCGTAGTCGAAACAAAGACTAAAATTTTGAGAATAAACTAAGCCGAAAATGGGGGAATTAAATAAATAATTTACCAAAGTAAGTCAAAAGAGAGAGAAGGATAAGCTGATGAACGATAATGTAAGAACTTGTAGCGTCCGTACCATTGCACTATGGCGGTCTCGAGCGAAATCTCCGAAGAGCTGGGCTGGTCACCTTCTTGGACGACGGCTTAGGGTAGAAGTAGAAGTGCAGTTTCTCGCCTCTGACCTCGACGGGTCAAAGTGCGCTGCGCAGAGCCTCGCATTTTCGCCCGCCGCGCAGGCTCTCCCACTCGCTCGCCTTTCACCCACAGATCAGAGCTAGGGATGCGACATCGATGTCGATGTTTTCAAAACATCGATGTTTTGATAAAAACATCGATGTTTTAAACATCGATTTATTGAAGCCGATGTTTTTTTTAACATCGATGTTTTGTGCTCGATGTTTTACTTTGTCTCGATGTATTTTTTAATGAAAAAGTACCGTAATAAAAAAAAAATTACCACGTAGCATAATTTTCAAACTCAGTAAATGTAAGTCTGAATTCTGAAAAGGACGAATACAAAAGGGGGAATGATTCCTTAGCAAACAGACAAATGGCAATTAACAACCAATGAACCGATCAGCGCGCTTGGAATGTTCCTGGCACTCCAGAACTTTCCATGGCGTTTTATTTTACAAATAGTATATACACGAGTGCATCCATTTAAGTTTTTGTTTTGTTCTGGTTTTATATAAGTTGACGTTAATATTATTAGTAAGATGCCTCCCAAAAGTACCATTTGGAAATATTTTTACAAAACCTCTGACAAATTGGCGAAATGCATATTTGCCTGAAGTCCCTCAAAACTTCTGGCAATACCACGAATTTATCTGGACATTTGAAGGCAAAACATGGAGGTATTTACAACGAGAAATTTGAGTCATCAATGCAGTTCAAAGCAACCAAGTTTTTGTCATTTGTGCCTGTCCAATCAGAGAGTAAAATTAAATCACCCCCTCCCTCCAACGGGCTTGCGAACAACTCATATCACAACATCCAAGATTGTTGTGTTACGTGAAAATAGTCTTTCGTATGCAGCAATAGACAGATAAGTTAGTGGGAATGTGACAACATTAGGAGTATGAAATTTTGATTACGCTGTCAAGAAACAGTCTATACCATGGATGGCGAACCTTTTTCTAACGCGTGTCAAAAAATGTCTTGAAACCGTAGAAATTACCATCTCTCGTCACTTAAAATCTTTTTCGGCCTTTGGAAGACCTTCGGATATTCAAAAAAATAATAAGACATATATTTAAAACAAAAACAAATTTAACTTTTTATTATGGTTTTTGTTTAAAATTATCAATATCAGGAAGAAAAGTACAGAATTATTGAACTTAATGTGACACTTGTTGTTGTCTTTTGGACGATAATTTATTTATACGTGGTTCAATATTTCTAACTTTTAATCGTAGGCACGCAGCGGACAAAGTCGATGCCGAGGTGATTTCTTTCTTACTTTTAATAAAATTCATTGTCGAAATCAACTATTCGCAAACGTAGCTTGATCCATACATCGTCAAAGGAGCTCTTGCTAATATTTTCATCGACATTAGAGAATCAGGCAACGAGTTCCATTTAGTTAAAATAGTTTCAGTGCTTTTTGTAGAACAAAAAGCACTAATTTTGTTAAAAAAAAGCACTGATACTTTTTTTTAGTTTCAGTGCTTTTTGTTGAAATATATTCGTCACAATTTCCCAGATCTTGTATTTTTTTCTAAGTTTATGTTTAGTTCTGCAAATTTATTCGTCCATACAACACTGTTACGAATTTCAACCATTTCCGTTTCTAAGTTATCGAATTGAAGGCAATCGAAAGAGGATAATTTAAGATCTTCAAATTTAAGTTTGTGTGGTAATATGACAAACTGCAAAGTTTTCTCCATTTCACGAAATTGGGAGAATCTTTCGTCAAATATTTCTTTTACATTCGCTAATACTGAAGAATAGTGTTTTAAAGACTTCTGTTTGGAAAAAATAAATTTCAAACAATTATTTTTGAAAAATTATTTCTAGTATAAATTAGATTATACAGAGGCTGTTCGCACATTTTTTAGACGATTTTGGTAAGCGGTTATATAAAATGGTTTGCGGCAAAAGAAATAATTGCAATTGTACTATGTTTTTAAAAGTCAATATTATCGTCCGCGGCTTGAAAGTTTTGTTTTAATTCAAAATGGCGTTTTTAACAAAGCAGTGGTTCGAAGGCTACATTTATGCTCTTTCCGAAGAGAAATATGCATACTCCGTTATCCAAAAACGATGTGAGAGTCATGGTTTTGTGATATCTAAAGCGTCGATAGGTAATATCGTCAACAAGAAAGGAAAAAAACGTCAAATTGGAGCCTCAAGTGGGACAAAAATTCCAAACAAGTATCCGAGGAATAAACGGACATCTTCGACTATTGCAAAGGTACGTTGTTTAATGTTAAAAGAAAATCCCCTAGTCAAAGGACAGTTGCAAAATCATTAAAATGCTCGGTGTCCACTGTAAACAAAATGATAAACGTTGATTTAAATCTTAAGAAAGTGAAAAAACGCAATGTGCATCGTCTTCTTCCAAATCATATCGCTGAACGCAGGACACGCTGCAGAATTCTATATGAGAAACACTTATCCAAAGAAAAATGGAAACAATTGTCACAATAGATGAATCATGGGTGTATTTAAATGATTGCAACAAAAAAGAGCCATTTATTATCATAAAAGAGGTGAAAAAAATTTAAGTACATGGTTCAGAGAATCGAAAGAAAGTTTTTCTAAGGGATTCATGGTTATTGCTGGTTTTTCTTATAATGGCAAGTTAAAAATAAAGAGAGTGGAAAAAAATGTCAAGATTAACTCCAAATACTTTCAGGAATATATTTTATCGACAATTTTTCTGAATGAAATACCATCGCTTTACCCACAGTGCCATCAATCTGTGAGACTCCATCAGGACAAAGCTAGCAGTCACACATCAAAATCCACTGTAAATTTCCTAAAAGAAATGGAACAAAAAGTGGTATCAAGGCCATACCCTTCACTGATATCCCTACTAAATCTCCCGATGTATCACCTATGGATTTTTGTGCTTTCGGACTTTTAAAATCTGCATTATCCAAACGTCGTCCCAAAACCCTTACAGGACTCTGGAAAGCTGTTCAGGAGGAATGGGATAGAATACCTCTTCTGACACTTCAAAAGGCATTATTATCCCGGAAATTGCGGTGTCGAAAGATAGTTCAGAATGAGGGATGTCAAATAGAACATATAAAACACAAGAAATTTATGTAATTTAGTTTTGTGAATACAATATACATCGTCTAAAAAATGTGTGAACAGCCTCTGTACATCTCTCAGTCCGACGAATCAAAATCAAAATTTGAAAAGTTAAATTAAATTGATGTTAAAACTATGTGATAGTCTCGCGTGTCGTCTAAAATTGCTTCACAGTTGTTCGCCATCCCTGGTCTATACAAAAATAAGAAAGAAAAGGCTGGGAAAAGTGCACAACAGCTGTTGATGATAGTAGAATGAAATTAATTTTCCTCGGGGACAGATGGATGTCATGTGCGGCCATTAAACAGTGAACTGAGTGCGAATGGTGTTTTGTTTGATACAGAGAAGAAGAAAGAAGGTCGACATAAAAGGTAACAGTGTTTTAGATCCCCCCCCCAAAGAAAAAGAACCATTGCTGAATAAAAAGCAGCGGCAGAAACGAATACAGTGGGCAAAAGTTCTTTGGATGCAAAAGTTCTTGTCCATGTACAGAAGTTCAGTGAAAACAATTGATATGGAAATATATTGGAATATATTGATAAATAAATTTAAGTTACTTCCCACATTGGTTGCATGGCAGTCGGTGCTGAGTTGGTTTGAATAATTTTGTTTCAGTTTACCGATTTACATAAATTTTGGCGCCTCCACCATTGTATAATACCTTGTATAATTTGTATAATTTTTTTTATTGAATACTAGCTGAAGTACCCGGCGTTGCCCGATTTTCAAAAGATAATACGCCTATGTTTTAATCTGAACTATCAACTATATCTATACAAAATTTCAGCTCAATTGATGCAATACTTTTCACTTATAAAGGAACAAACATAGACCTATTCGAAATAATCAATAAATTTCAGTTTCAATGAAACACACTGATTTTTGAATAAAGTTCAATAATTCAAGTTCGATTTACGCAAATTGTGCATAAAATTGTACATAAATTAAAAAACATAAAGTTTATAAGTTAAATAATGTTCTGTAACATTATACCAATAAATTTCCAGTTGATAGACAATAAATTGTAAATCTTTTTACCTTAAATGTCCAGTAAAAAGCGTGGTTCCAAATGTAATTTTCTTCAATAAACCCTTACACGTTGCCAATTTCAAAAATCTTTTTTGTATTTATCAATACCTCCTCCATTTGAATCTTTAAAATATTAAATGTTTTACTGATAATAAATGAAAATGTAGTTTGATGCGTTGCTATGGTTACATAACTATTGTTGACAAAGAAAATTCAAATGTTAAATGTTTTACTGATAATAGATGAAAATATCGTTTGATGTGTTGCTACGGTTACTTGACTATGGTTGACAAAGGAAAAGTTGTAAAGGTGAAACATCAGCTCAACATTTAGGCCCTTAACTTTCTTTCTACTGATCGGATATACATAATATGTCCATCTGGAATAATTTATCTTTCAAATAGTGAAAGAATTTTTTTAATGGGTGCAGTGGTTCCGGAGATTACCCTCCAGATACAAAATCCGCTCTCTCTTTATATATTAGTACTAGCTGAAAACCCGCATTTCGCTACGGAGTACATTCAAAGTAAAAACATCGGTGAATGTATGCAATTAATGCCAATATATATATAATAAATACGACGATCAATGTATATAATTGATGTAAAATATATATATATATATATATATATATATTTATAAAAAAGTCGTAAGGGATATTTTTATAGACAAAATAATGTAGAAGAAGATATTCAAATTAAATCTAATATAAAGAATACTAAAGAATGTACAATTAATATAGTACAGTTTCTAGAACATTTCTTTTACTGTATTTTAATATTTTTTTGGATAATGTCCAATCGTCTGCCGCATTAGCAAGAAAAAAAAATTATTTTTTGTCTATTTAGTTTTTATGCACGTGACGATAAATTTATTTAAAGTACCAGAAAAAGAAGTCACGTGATCAGCATTTAATAAATTAAATTCGAAAAATTAATGTTTAAAAATTCACCAAAATTCAGGAAATGAAGGTAAAGATTGGAAAAAGATTTCATTTTAAAGGAATTTTTATGATCTTTCTCGTGATATAAATTTTATAACCCTCAAATTATTATTTTAAATGCAAACTTTAAAAAAGTAAAAAAAAAACAGCTTAAAAATTTAATTTAAAAAAATCTAAGAAGAATTTTTTAAAAATCTCTCTTAGTGCACCCCTACACTATAAGAAGAATCGCCATGCAAAATTTCAGCCCTTTAGGTCCAGCGGTTTGGTCTGTGCGTTGTATGTCAGTCAGTCAGTGAATGAATGAATGAATGAGTCAGTTACGGAACTGTTTTATATATTAGTATAGATATTCCATATCAATATATATATATTTGGATATATATTGATACGAAACTAAGATATCGATATTTGGTAGTGATGGGAGAAAATATGTGAAACGTAGCATCGGGGAAGCGGTACATCCAGATTGCATTCAAGCGACAACAAAGAATCCTACAAGTGTTATGATCTGGGCATGTATGTCAGCTGTAGGGTACAGCTGACATACATGCCCAGGCATGTACCCTACAGCATACATGACGTATGCTGTAGGGTACCTTTATGTCATAGATGGAACACTGAACAGCAGACAGAACATTGACGCCATCCTATAACCCAAATTTATATCTTCTAATCAGCGATCTTTTCCCAGATAACGTCCATTTTTTACCAGCAGGATTCAGCTCACTGCCACAATGCACGGATATGCCAACAGTGGTTCGAGGAGAATGGCGTACAGGTCCTGGGATGCCCAGGAAACAGCCCAGTCCTGAACCCCATAGAACATTTGTGGTTCCGTTTGAAAAAAAAAACTCGTACATCTGAGGAGTCCATCCAATAAAAGAGAATTTATTGAAGCTACAATTGTCTCATAGCATCACGTAATCAAGAAGGAAGAGCTCCAAATATTGGTTGACTAATATGCTGTGCTGCTGTCTTGAAAAGTAAAGGATACCCAACGAAAAACTGATAGGACAGTGTACGCATGAATATTCACCCTAAGTGTCGTTTTCAATGCATGACTTACTTGTAATACAAATATTTAATTTATATTCATTATGTTGAATTTAGCATTAAATTTCCTTCCAATTCATTTATGAATCTTTGCACTGGATGATGCATAACAGTTTTCATAAGTTGAAAAACATTGAAATTTCAAAAAGTTTCCGCAATTTTGGCCACCAATCAATATACAATCGAACCTCCATATATCGAAGTAGCAAAATACCGGAAAAAAATTCGATATATAGAAATTTCGATATATAGAATTGATCTTAGTTTTATCATAATTCTCCTAAAACATTAAAATTAAAGCTGATTTTCGTATACGAAACTCCCTTTCCAATTTATATGCGAATCACATTAAATGAAAGTTAATAACTAAAAAATAAATTAATGTGAAAGATTTATTGACTACTATATACCTTTAAAAAAAAACAATAATCCAGTTAGTGGTTACAGTGATCACAGTTACATTCTTTTAAAAAAAAACTACGAATATCTTGCTGAACAGCCAGTTTTGCGGAAAGTTCATCAAAGAAATGCTCGCATTTATTCAGTCCATTAAAAACTTCATCAGGGATGTTTTCCACGAATTGAAGTCCACGAAGTATTGTTTCAAACGCTAAAAATTGGGAGATTTTATTCTAAAGTGGAAAAAAAATCTCCCAATATCTCGCGAAAAAAATTTCGATATATAGAAACAGTTTTTCTATGTAATGAACATGGAGATTTGCTAAGAGTTCGATATATAGAAAATTTCGATATAGGGAAGTTCGATATATGGAGGTTCCACTGTATATATATATATATGTCGGACTTAAGCGGGAACGAAATAATTATTCTAAATTTAAAGGGGGCTTAGTAATTAATTTATTGTCGTGGCGTAATTCGCCACTATTCTCATATCTTGGTTCGAAATACATCTTGAGAAATCTGGGAAATTCCCTTTGGATTGATTGACATCAGTAGCCACACCCATGGTTCATCGCCGGTGTATGCGTCACAGAGATCATGTGGGCATGCGCGGTGGCTTTGGATGGCAGAAAAACAATAGCGTTTAATCAGACGGCGGGATTTAATTCATTGCTAGTGGACGCGTGTCAGCTGGGTCCATAATTTGAAAATGGCGAGAGCTCAAATATGCGCTACTTGGATCAGTGGTTGCTGGAAGGTGAAATAAATTGGCTTGATTGAGTTGGAACTATGTTTGTTTATTGGATTTAGACTACTTACCACTCGCCACCAGTATTAACATGATGACTTCGAATTAATCTGAGAACATGCAAACCACACGCCTGTCATATATATATATATATATATATATATATATATATATATATATATATATACATACAGATTATCACAGTAAGAAAAAACAGAATGTCAGTGCCCGTCTAACACGTCATTAACACTGATCTAGCGTGAGCAAGATAATACAGCCTGCAATCTGCACTCAGTAAAAGTAAAAACACAGCGTGCTATTTTCATCCAGCGAACATAAAAATAACGTACGTTCCATTGAAAGCGGTTGAGTTGCAACTTGTTTGCTCAAGCGGCGCCTCATGCGTAACTAGTGGCGCGGCGAGTGTCCTGTAACTCTAAAATATCCGTGTTGCCACAACAGTGAAATTCTCACAAGTTCGGCCATCCTGCAACCCAGACGTCCTCGGCTGCCTGAAACCGAGGAACCTAAATATATAAAAAGAAGGGGAAAAAATATCTGATTCGTGGATAGCACACTGAAAGTTTTCTGGAATAGACTATTCTAAATCTGACCAGGACTTCATATGGTCGGTGGCAGTTGGAGTTTTGTGAGGTCCATCATAACACCCAACTTTTACAACATCAAATCAGTCATTTAACTTATAGAGATTAGATCTCTTTCTCTTCTTATTGAATTGTTTTCTATTCTCTTCCTGTAACTCTAAAATATTCTGTTTAAAAACTTCTCTCATGTCATTACAATTTTTCATTGATTGGTCTTTTAACTCATTCTCAGTTACAAATGCTCTGTCACAGGTATCACAAAAAAATGGTTTTACAGTAGTATAGTCCTTCAATTTCCTGAATTCTTGGATTTTCAGTTTCCCTCTTCTATTCGGTTGCAAGGGAAAATTTCTAAGGTGGCGAGATGGCATTGGCGCTCGCGGACGATTCTGCAACTGAGGTCTTGGCTTCCAAGTTCTAAATGAGTGCCCAAAAGAACCACGTTGTCTAGGAAAACAATTAGCTGGATTCATAGGAAACGCTTGATTATTAGGCGGTTGTCTATTTCTAAAACCAGGAGGGCCCATAGGCTCTGGCAAATTCGAGAAATGAGGCCTAGTTGGAAAATTTCCAGGTACATACCTCTCATGGGGATGATAGGGCCTAAACACTGGATTTCTCATCAACCGAGGCCTTTGAAATGGCTGCCTGCAAAATCTATTACTTGTCGGAATCGGAATAAAGTTGTTCCGCGGAAAATTTTGGTTAAACTTTGCGCCAGGAAAGCGATTGCCTTGAGAAACTGTGTGGTTAATCCTAGTGTGACTGACACAAAATGCATTTCTTCTTCCCAAGACTTCAACGCTTTTTTTATTAATCGAAATATTTAATTTATTAATTACATCAGTCCCTATAATTATATATATATATATATATAGATAGATAGATATATATATATATATACATATACATATATATATATCTATATATATATATATAGATATATATATATATATATATACATATACATATATATATATATATATATATATATATATATATATATATATATATATATATACATATACATATATATATATATATATATATATAGATATATATATATATATATATATACATATACATATATATATATATATATATATATATATAGATATATATATATATACATATACATATATATATATATATATATATATATATATATATATATATATATATATAATATATAGATATACATATATATAGATATACATACTGTGAAGAATAGGAAATTCTTCAAGCAGTCAGTCGTGTGAATATTTGACGTGTCTTTGTCACCCCTGTCCTTGGCAACAGAGGGGGGCGAACCCTAGTGTCAAGCTAACTGACTGATGGTCATCGCCGGACAGAGGGCGGTATTTCCTGTACTTGTCTACTGGCAAGAGGGTGTCAGCTGGCGACAAAGGCCACACACGGAGAGTCCGACATTCTTCATGCACAAAAGTGCGGTTCGTTACGCTAAGCCCTCGGCGTGGGAAATTCTCGAATGTTGGAAATAGCTGATGTCACTGATTTCCGCAAATCAACGTCGAAACACAAAAACCAACGCATGATAGGACGAAATATGTTCCAGGGAGGTGCTTAGAGTTTTCTTGGAGAACCTGGGACCGAAAAAGAGGCAGAGAGACTTGAGATCTACTCTCAGAAGGTGACTGATACCTGCGGCCTTGGGCCAGATTACATTTTTGGGAACTTTGAATCCCGGGCTTAGTGCCGTTTCATATAGTCAGTGAATTCTGACTGTTTGGGGAAGAAGTTTAACTCCCCGGTGCCTTAGGGCGATTTTGACAGTAAAATTTTGGTGTAACTGAAGTGTACATATTGTATATAATTAAATACATAATTTTAAAACCTAAACTCCGTATCTTGAATTAATCTATGCCCAGCTACCTGGGAGAAGTGTTCATATCGTCACAATACATATATTTATATATATATATATATATATACATGCATGTATATATATATATATATATATATATATATATATATATATATATATATATATATATATATATATAATATATAGATATACATATATATAGATATACATACATATATTTATATATATATATATATACATGCATGTATATATATATATATATATATATATATATATATATATATATATATGTATGTATGTATGTGTATACACTGCTGGCCACTGTAAATGGAACACCCTGAAGGAAACATGCAAATAACATGAAATTTACATCGTCCATTAGAGGAGGTGAGATATGCAAATGATTAGAATTTCAGCGCAGACGCACATCTCACGCGCCTGTGACGCCACTTCAAAGCGCTATTTAAGGCTTGGAGATTTCGACGATTTCAAGTTCGGCAATTGTGTTTTTCTTGTGGTTTTTTCAAAAAAACGATCAATTATGCCTCGTCGAAAACAGCGATCAAGTATCCGAGTTCGACAGAGGAAGGATAGTGGCCTACCGAGATTGTGGATTATCTTTCAGGGAAATCGGTAGTCGTGTTGGACGAAACCAAACAACTGTGATGCGGATATGTGATCGTTGGATGCAGGAGGGTACGACGGACCGGCGTGTTCGATCGCATCCACCTCAGCTCACCACTTCACGTGATGACAGGCAAATTGTGCGCATGGCAGTGACGGATCGCTCAGTCACATCGCGAACCATAGCACAGCACATGCAGTCTGTAACGCATCATCCAGTGTCTGCGCGTACCATTCGACGCCGTTTACGGCAGAGTGGTCTGTCCGCAAGACGTCCATTGCTTTGTCTACCTTTGACGCAGAACCACAGACGTCTCCGCCGCCAATGGTGCGATGACAGAAGGATGTGGACGGCAGAATGGAATGGAATTGTCTTTACTGACGAGTCCCGCTTCTGTCTGCAACACCACGATGGTCGCATTCGAGTCTGGAGCCACCGTGAAGAGAGGATGCTGAACAGCTGCGTTATGCACCGCCACACTGG
This sequence comes from Dolomedes plantarius, assembly GCA_907164885.2. NCBI lineage: Eukaryota > Metazoa > Arthropoda > Arachnida > Araneae > Dolomedidae > Dolomedes > Dolomedes plantarius. The sequence goes on from OU015496.1 coordinate 341,725, forward strand.
TCCTGCACCGGGTATTATGGTATGGGGCGGTATTGTATATCACTCTCGCACACCTCTAGTAGGCATTGCCGGTACTTTAAACAGCCAGCGCTACATCTCCGAGATGTTGGAGCCAGTTGTCCTTCCTTACCTTCAGGGCTTGCCCACAGCCATATTTCAACAGGATAATGCGCGACCACACGTGCCACTCATTGTCCAACGGTTCTTCGTCAATCGCCAGATTGAATTGCTTCCCTGGCCGCCTCGCTCTCCGGATCTTTCGCCGATAGAAAACATGTGGTCCATGGTTGCTCTACGATTGACCCAGATTCCATCCCCAGCTGCCACGGCAGATCAACTTTGGCAACGTGTGGAAGCTGCTTGGTCTGCTGTACCCCAAGAACTCATCCAAAGTCTCTTTGAATCAATGCCGAGGCGTGTGGCAGCGGTGATCTCCAACAATGGCGGCTACTCTGGCTACTGATTTTGGCAGGAACCACACTTCACAGAAGTCTATAAATTTTATCATTTGATACTTGGTCAACATGTTATCTACAAAATAAATTTTGTTGTGATATCTCTTGTCTTTCTTGGTGTTGCAATTTGGGTGTCCAGCAGTGTATATATATATATATATATATATATATATATATATATATATATATATATATACACTGCTCAACTTCGGTGTCACTGGAATGCTTCGGAATCCCGTACATTTCCCTCTGTTGAATTATTTTCTATGCGGAACTGTGAAATTCAATTCCGTCTCTTCTGTTTCCTCTGACACTATGCCAAATGTACCTTTTCTAACGTAGTATTGAAAATCGGTGAATTTGGGTCTACTGTTATTTTTGTATTATTTAGAATACACGGATGCTATCTATTCAACATAATGTGAAAAGAAGAATTGAAAATCGTAACAAAAGATGACAAAGCATAATATATTCAAACGCACCAGCAAACTTTATATTGTCTGTTTGAATTTAGGACGAAATGTATGGAATAATAAAGAAAAAGAGTATGACTTGAGCTTATTTTTGAGTTTATCGTCTATCATTTATTTGCTTTTCTTTACCAAAAATAAAGTTAAATAAAGTTATAAATGGTTTAAAGTGTCGGTATTTTACTGTTCCATGATTTTTGATCGCAATTCAGAGAATCTATGGTAAAACAGGTGCTTATCGTAAAATATATATATGCTTTTGTCAAAACTTCATTGTGCAATTTAGACTAGTATAGACCGAATAATTAGTTTAAACACAAGTGACAAAACTTTGCATTCGGTTACTAACCACGTTTCTAGCAGCAATAACCTTTGTCTGAATTCAGAAACATGATCTACTTAATCATCGTCTTGAATTTACTGCTCAACAATTGTATTGGTGGTGGAAAAATCAAAATTACGCAAATTCGTACCTGCAACAGCTAGTAGATCCACGCCAAAATAGCCTGACTGCGGCCGAATTGCATGAGAGATAACTCAGACATAGCATAAGCATGATTTATATCTAATGCCATTCGGCCGCAGTCATGCTATTTTGGTGATCTACTTCTAGCTAGCTATCGTCGATACGAGTTTGCGTAATCGCTAGAAATGATCAAACTATACATTTGGTAACTAACCATGTTTCTATTGGCAATAAACTTTTCTGAATTAAAAAAAAACAAGAAATATATCTATATTCATTGTCTTGAATTTACAACTTAATGATTGTACTGTTGATGAAAATCTCAAAATTACGCAAACTCGTTATCTACAACAGGTAGCTAGAAGTAGATCGAAACTAAAATGGCATTACTGACCCGAATGGCATGGGCGATAAATCAGCAGGATCGAGAAGACTGTACGGCTTATAACTGTTCCAATGGCATGCAGCCGCAGTCAGTCTATTTTGGTGATCTACTTCTAGCTAGCTATCGTAGATACGAGTTTGCGTAATCGCTAGAAATGACCAAACTATACATTTGTTTAACTAACCATGTTTCTAATGGCAATAAACTTTTCTGAATTAAAAAAAACAAGAAATATCTCTATATTCATTGTCTTGAATTTACAACTTAATGATTGTACTGTTGATGAAAATCTCAAAATTACACCAACTCGTTATCTACAGCAGGTAGCTAGAAGTAGATCGAAACCAAAATGACATTACTTATCCGAATGGCATGGAAGGTGAATCAGCAGGATCGAGAAGACTGTACGGCCTGTAACTGTTCCAATGGCATTCGGCCGCAGTCAGTCTATTTTGGTGATCTACTTCTAGCTAGCTATCGTAGATACGAAATTGCATAATCGCTAGAAATGACCAAACTATACATTTGGTAACTAACCATGTTTCTAATGGCAATAAACTTTTCTGAATTAACAAAACAAGAAATATCTCTATATTCACTGTCTTGAATTTACAACTTAATGATTGTACTGTTGATGAAAATCTCAAAATTACGCAAACTTGTTATCTACAACGGGTAGCTAGAAGTAGATCGAAACCAAAATGGCATTACTTACCCGAATGGCATGGGAGATAAATCAGCAGGATCGAGAAGATTGTACGGCTTATAACTGTTCCAATGGCATTCGGCCGCAGTCAGTCTATTTTGGTGATCTACTTCTAGCTAGCTATCGTAGATACGAGTTTGCGTAATCACTAGAAATGACCAAACTATACATTTGGTAACTAACCATGTTTATAATGGCAATAAACTTTTCTGAATTAAAAAAAAGAAGAAATATATCTACATTCATTGTCTTGAATTTACAACTTAATGATTGTGCTGTTGATGAAAATCTCAAAATTACGCAAACTCGTTATCTACAGCAGGTAGCTAGAAGTAGATCGAAACCAAAATGGCATTACTGACCCGAATGGCATGGGAGATAAATCAGCAGGATCGAGAAGACTGTACGGCTTATAACTGTTCCAATGGCATTCGGCCGCAGTCGGTCTATTTTGGTGATCTACTTCTAGCTAGCTATCGTAGATACGAGTTTGCGTAATCGCTAGAAATGACCAAACCATACATTTGGTAACTGACCATGTTTATAATGGCAATAAACTTTTCTGAATTAAAAAAAAAGAAGAAATATATCTACATTCATTGTCTTGAATTTGCAACTTAATGATTGTACTGTTGATGAAAATCTCAAAATTACGCAAACTCGTTATCTACAACAGGTAGTTAGAAGTAGATCGAAACCAAAATGGCATTACTAACCCGAATGGCATGGGAGATAAATCAGCAGGATCGAGAAGATTGTACGGCTTATAACTGTTCCAATAGCATTCGGCCGCAGTCAGTCTATTTTGGTGATCTACTTCTAGCTAGCTATCGTAGATACGAGTTTGCGTAATCGCTGGAAATGACCAAACTATACATTTGGTAACTAACCATGTTTCTAATGGCAATAAACTTTTCTGAATTAAAAACCAAGAAAGGTTTCTATATTCATTGTCTTGAATTTACAACTTAATGATTGTACTGTTGATGAAATTCTCAAAATTACGCAAACTCGTTATCTACAACAGGTAGCTAGAAGTAGATCGAAACCAAAATGGCATTACTGACCCGGATAGCATGGGAGATAAATCAGCAGGATCGAGAGACTACGGCTTATAACTGTTAAGATTCATTCGGTTTAAATCTCGTGTAGCAATAAATTGACCCTAATTTGTTAAAAATCAACCAAACAACTAGCATACACTTGAATTCTATTCTCAAAATCACACCAACTTTTAACTAATCACTTGCGTGACACAGAATTTGGGTTTTTTAAAGGCAACTTTTCTAATGAGAATCGTCTCAACAGACATTCTCACAGTCTCCAACCCAGGCTTTCGTTTTTCTTTTTTCAACATATGCTGCTAAACTATCTGGTTACAAAATTTTCCGTATTACCGTTCCTCAATTCTTTCTTATGCGTTCGAGATAAAATTGGTTTTAAAGGATTTCGATGGGAAATCGAATTTAAGTAAAATAGTTTAAAATTGAAAATTATTGAAATTATTCTCGAAATTTTAGATTTGCATCTCCTTTGCAAAGTTAGATATCGCAGTTTAAAAGAAAAATATTCTCGGATAATCACGTGAAAAATTGCGTTGTTTAGTTATAACTAGTTGTCTATTCTTGATACTCGAAAGTATAAATGAAGCACTGCCTGATGGCGCTTGACGAAACTTAATATTTCAGTTAGGACTAATTTTTCTTTCTATCCAGCATTTTGTTACTTTTCCCAGTCCTCTGGTTAGCTCTGATTTAAGTTCTATGAAATGATGTCACAATCAACGAGTATAAAAGCGAATTTCGCAGTGTTTACAACCGAATATTTTGACACTTCAGCGGGTAGGAGATAAGTTTATCATATTCTCATTTATCAAATCCCTGGCTGTTTCTCCCGCGTTGCTCGGATATTTATTTATCTCAATTATTTTATTACACAGGAAAAGGAATGGACTCTACATATAGTGTAAAATCTAAGTAATTTAATTTACAGGTATTTAAAAGTAAATACAGTATACAAATGATAAACTAAATTTACAAATTCACTCCTTTATTAATTTAACTAAAAACTTGATTATAAAAACACATTTTTAATTTCCTATATTCCCCTCAGTGACTCCAAAACTGTTGATTCGACACTACTCTCGGACATTTTGGACATTTTATATTCACCCTTTCTCCCACTGCCTCCCCCCAATGCTGAGGGGGGCTGAACTCTCATTTAAATGGCATCGGGAGTGTCCCTTTTCATCTCAGCGACCTCGAAACTATGGATTCGACACTATTCTCGGTATTGGACATTTTATATTCACACTTTCTTCCCTTCCCCGCCTCCCCCCTAATGCTGAGGAGGGGGCTGAACTCACACTTAAACGGCATCGGGAGTGTCCCCATTCATCTCAGCGACCCCGAAAACTATGGATTCGACACTATTCTCGGTCATTTAGGACATTTCATATTCACAATTTCTTCCCTTCCCCGCCTCCCCCCTAATGGTGAGGAGGGGGCTGAACTCACACTTAAACGGTGTCGGTAGTGTCACTATTAATCTCAGCGACCCCGAAAACTATGAATTTGACACTAATATTAGCCGTTTTATATGTGTAAATATTAGCCGTCTTATTTTTATATGTGCCCCCTGTCTACCCTAGGGTTGCTAGGGGTGTCTCCCCCCCCCCTCAGTGTTTCCTGTGGGAGTGAGAACAACATTTGCACAAAATTTCATCTCAATCGGATACGCATAAGGACATGCGGACGCATAAAGGACACACACACAAACATTCTATTTTATATATATAGATAAACAAAATGACACGTGTTGTATTTTTCAGCGTATTAGAGCACTAGCAGCTTAATTTTTAAAATGCTGCTCTACTTAAAATTCTTAAAATGGTGATACTATTGTTTGTATCCTTTGAAAGGCGCCTTACTGAACATACGCTACTGAAACTAAACATTCACATTTTATATACCGGGTGTCCGAAAAGTATGGCTACACTTTCAAAACTGAATTAAAAATAAACAAACAAGGATTTTCATTTACGGTTTTTTATGTTCCATAAAGAAAAGATTAAAGTTTCTGTTTAATGAAATCTAAACTACGTGGCGTTACATCCACGTTTTGCAACATTCTGCATGCCGTACTGGAGGTAGCAAGAGACAGCCCTAAATTTAACGTGTGGTGTGGTTTACTGCAAGATCGAATTATTGGGTCTTTTTTCTTTTCCGAAGAAACTGTTCGCTCTGACAATTACCTTGATATGCTTGAAATTTTCGCATTTCTTCAAGTAGAGGACTTGCAACCCAATATCATTTTCCAGCAGGATGGGGCACCACCACGCTGGAGTTTGGAAGGGCGAAAGGTTTTAAATGAAAAGTCCCCCGTCGATGGATGGGAAGAGGAGGTCCAATACCGTGGCCACCTAGATCTCTAGACATAACACCATTGGACTTCTTATAGGAATGCGTGAAAAACATTGTTTACCAATCTCCCGTTTGCAACACTGATGAACTGAAAAGTCGAATTACAGCGGCCATCCAGAGTGTTAATCTTGCAGTGCTTCATAGAACGTGGCGAGAAATCTCGTATAGTCTCGATGTGTTGCGCGCGACTGACGGTATAAAGCAATCGTGGAATAAAGCATTGCAAAAAAAAAACTTTGATATTTTCTTTATGGAACATAAAAAGCCGTAAGTCAAAATCTTTGTTTGTTTATTTTTAACTCATTTTGAAAGTGTAGCCATATATTTCGGACACCCTATATTTTTAAGAACAGGACTCTCAGGTTTATATTAACCTTGCTTTAAGGAACGAACGAAACAATCTGAAGTGCTATAAGAAACCTCCCTTAAAAATACGGTGGAAGAATGTGATGGTTTTTCTTTGTTTCACATATTTTGTAAATGTCCTTGTGATTTCTCCTTAGCCACCTATTATCTACTCGGACATCTGACCGTCATTAATTTTTCTTGACGGACCCCACTTGTAGGTGGGACTGTGGGAAACTTGCTGCTGTCTAATCGAGGCCAGCACTTCCGGTCCGTATATCTGAATTATTGGAGTATGAGGTGTTAGCCTCTTATATTTGGCAGTTTTTACCTTCGCATTTTACCGAAGATACACTTCTTCTGGCAACCCCTACATTATAACGACTGACCACAGAGGAATTTTTCAGTTATTTTTCCCACTTTTCACAGACAAAGGTGCTAACCGTTTTATTATTTTTCGAAATACATCCAGTTGCAAGAAAACCCATTTTGTGAATCTTGTCGAGATGGGTGTACTGATGCTCTGGTATGACCAATAAGGTTTGTAACAGGAAAACCAACGTAAATAAAGCACAAATAGCAATAAGATGCAATTATTTTGCATACGGCCGTTTTGAAGCTACAAAGGAGCTTCTTCATCAGCGCAACGAACTTAGTGGCAGCTCAAAAAGCCGAAGACTAAGCCTAATAAGGTTTTCTTGAAAACGACATCAACGTAGTGTTTTGACGCTACGGTTTCCTTTTTGCCACTCCGTGAAAAAGGAGAGAACACATCACAATAACAGAAATGTCGTAGTAACATAAACATTCTTGAGGCACTTATTAATATAACACTCTTAGACAAAAACAAACGACGCACAAAGAACGGGTAATGCAAATTGCACACAAACTGATATTCATGCAGGTTTCGAAGGAAAATGCAAATTTTTAAAGATCGGTGTCCAATGAAGGAACGTGTGACGCTGCAGCGAATCTTAACTTTGCAACTGTCAAGATATTAAAGAGGAGAAATTTCGATTCCTGGTCAAATTCTTTGCGAATTTCATTAAGTGTACTCAGATAGACGGTAACTATGCTTCGCATACAGGTTCGCGAACAATATGCTCAGATGTCAGGATTTGAGAGAGGAAGTGTAGTCGGGCTCGAAGAAGCCGGTAGGTCTAATCGGCGAATCGCTCGACATTTGGATGCCACTATTAGAAGATGTTGCCTGGAATGGGTGAAACATGGCCATGTACAGCGTGAAGAAAGAAGCGGTCGGCCTAGAGAAACCACAGAACATGAGGACGGAGGAATCGTCAGAGCGGCACTCACAGCCCCACATTCATCATCATTATCGATCATACGTGCAACAGGTGCGTCAGTCATCGCAAGGACCATTCATAGGCGGCTCAGAGAAAGGGGACTGAGCTCACGGTGCCCCTAGCCGACTACCATTGACCTCAGTACACCGGCAAGCCCGTTTGCAGTGGTGTCGGTCACATTCGACCTGGAAAGTCACTGACTGGAGTAGAATTGTGTTTAGTGATGAGTCCCGCTTCAAATGGAGCTCCGATGACCGTCGAATACGTGTCTGGAGACTCCCCGAACAGCGGTGGGATACAAACCTGACTGTCTTCTGCCATACGGATCGACAACCAGGAGTGATGGTCTGGGGTGCCGTTTCATTTCATAGCAGGACCCCTTTTGTTGTCATCCGCGGCACCCTTACAGCACAGCGGTACGTCGACGATAATCTACTCCCCGTTGTGTTGCCCTTTAATTCACGCCCTCCTGGGCTTACATTTCAGTAAGTTAATGCCCGCCCGCAGACGGAGAGAGATTCTACTGCTTGTCTTCGGGCTTGCCCAACATTACCTCAGCCCGCAAGGTCACCGGATTTATCCCCCATTGAGTAGTACACTTAGAGCATTATTGGCAGGGCCCTCCAACAGCTCGGGGTTTTCACGATCTAACGCGCCAATTTGAGCAGAATTTGGCACGATATCCCGTAGGAGGACATCCGCCACCTCTATCAATCAATGCCAAGCCGAATAACTGCTTGGCCAGAGGGGGACCAGCACGTTACTGACTTTTTCACTTTGTAAAGATCTTTCTCTTGAATAAATCAATTTTTATCAAATTGTAATCATTTGTTTTTCTGAACATATACATGTACATCACATCTACCGATTTTCGTCCCATTCGGAAACTCCTTCTTGGTGCGTCTTTATTTTTGTCTAAGAGTGTATTCTTCTACGAGGTCTGGGATGGGGGGTAGGTACGATTCCCCCAGATGTCACTTCTTAGGGACGCTTGATCAACATTCAGGTGACACCAAGGGAATGATATTGACATACCTCTATGGGGCTGCCACATAAAAAGGAGTTAACCATTTCCGTGTTTTACAGTGCGAATGTCATAGGACAAGTGGCTCGCATTATCCAAAAGGAAAAGAACTCCTGTAAATATATCCTATTCATTAGGAATGACCCAACACTGAAGTTTTCATTGACTAAGATCACTTTATCCTAAGCTATCACCATTTTCACGGGCATAACTTCTCGGTAACTAATAAAGGCTTCAAAATCTAGACATCTTGCTTTTAAATCCCATTCACTATTTTTTTTTCTTTCCTTCAAAGGGAAATCCTCTCTTATATCCTTACAATACACATTCTTTTTTTAGTCTTCCGGTCGAATGCGTTTTAGCACAGTCGGTTTAACGCTCGATATCTTCCAATACGATGAGGGTTCGACGCCTGACAGCACCTTTTTAAACATTAAATTGGCATTAACCGCTATGAAGGATTTGTAGTTTCTTTTCAGTTTAAGAAACTGGGATTTATCCTTTCCTTTTTTCTTTTCTGAATTTTAAAGATTTCATGTCTTTGTTTAATTAATTAAGTCGTTAAAAAATGAAATACAGGATGTTGGCACATTTTTTAGACGATTTTGGTAAGCGGTAATTAAAAATCGTTTGCTGCAAAAGAAATAATTGCAATTGTACTATGTTTTTAAAAGTCTGAGGCTTGAATGTTTTGTTTTATTCAAAATCGCGTTTTTAACAAAGCAGTGGTTCGAAGGCTACATTTATGCTCTTTCCGAAGAGAAATATGCATACTCCGTTATCCAAAGACGATGTGAGAGTCATGGTTTTGTGATATCTAAAGCGTCGATAGGTAATATCGTCAACAAGAAAGGAAAAAACGTCAAATTGGAGCCTCAAGTGGGACAAAAATTCCAAACAAGTATCCAAGGAAAAAACAGACATCTTCGACTATTGCAAACAATTAATCACATGTTCCTATGGTTCTATGGTCCTATGTACATTTGAGCCCTCCCTTTCCAAATCCATGATGGTCGATCAGGTGTATTGTAAACATTCTTGTTTTTACTGCCGACTGTTTCAGTGTATGTCTCTTTTACGTATGATTATGATTATGATTATACAACACATTTTAGTTCAAAAAAATTTTAGACTCGAAGAATTTGTTTTTCTAACCGGAAACAGTTCATCGACCACTGTTGAAGTCTGCAATTGCAATTATTTATAAAGACTTTGATTTAGATGTCGGCGAATTGGTTGTATACCAACCAATTTCGCAACACTTTCTATTTTTTATAAAGAATTTGTAGATATTCAATAGTTCCAGGAATACTTTATCATGTCAACCGCAAGATTTATCGACTTTTGAGACCTCGATGCGGTGCCAAGTGCGTTTTTGTGTTTCATTTTTCTTTTCATGTGCGCGTGTGTGTGAATTGTGATCTCTTCATAAGTGCGAAAACCAAGATTTTTGCTCTTCATTTCCATGTGTGCAGCGATGACGCAATAGTGGTGTTTTTGTGCGCGTTTCTGCCGTAAGTTGATGAGTCGGCGCCATCTCGTTCCGATATTTTTTTCTATACAGATAATCTTCCCTTTCGTTCGTCGTGACGCAGGTGGGTTTTCGCCAAGTGAGGGAAGGAGAAAATCTGTGCGTCCCGCCCACTTCTGTGAACAGGAGAATCCGTTTATCGTGGTGCAGAGAGCACAGAGATTGGAGTATGGATCAATGGGCGACCGATCTCTTCGCTTATGAGTCCCGGTTCAGCCTAAACACCGATTCTCGCCGTACGTTCATATGGAGAGAACCAGGGACCCTCTACCTACCCTCCAATGTCCGCGAAATCGACCATTATGGCGGAGGAGGTTTTATGGTCTGGGCAGGCATCGTGTTGGATGGCCGCACACCTCTCTGTGTCTTTGAAAGAGGCACTGTGACTGGTGTGAGGTATAGGGATGAGGTCTTGGAGCCCTATGTGCGCCTTTTCAGGGGTGCAGTTGGCCCTGAGTTCATTTTAATGGACGATAACGCGAGACCACATAGAGCTCTTCTGGTCGACACATTTCTAGAGAGTGAGGATATTCGCCGGATGGATTGGCCAGCCAGATCTCCAGACCTTAACCCTATGGAGCATGTCTGGGACGCTCTCGGGAGGGCAATTGCAACTCGCAACCCCCCCCCCCCCCGAGAACCATCCAAGGAATGAAAACAGCGTTGCTGAACGAGTGGGACCAATTGCCACAGGAAATGATAAACTGCCTTATTTCAAGTATGAAATCACGCTGCGCGACCTGTATATCTGTAAGAGGGGACCATACCCCTTATTAACCCATCTATTAACCCATTTTTTGTTTATTTTGTAACCGCTGTTTCATACCTTCCGACTCCAACGAGTGTTGCGCAAGATCATGCGTGTGTATTGCAATTACTGAATGGTTATTCGTTTTGTATTGAATCAATGTATGTACATATCAAATTTTATTAAAATCGGTACAGTAGTTCTAGAGATAATCGACCAAGTCTGCAAATTCTCTTCATTTCTTACGCCAGTGTAAACTTAGCAGACCGTTAGCGTGTTTATGGATGATAAATCAGCGTAAGGTAAAACAAAATAATGTCGATTCTTTACAGCCTACCAGTGTCTATAAAACGTCTTTAAAATGTCATCGCTCGGTAAAGTATACATCAAAAACATCTAAATTTACTGTACTTCAGAGTTAACATTAGGGTATAAATATCAATAATTCTGATATCAGTAATATCAGTTCAAGTCACTAAAACGAATCATTCGCAGTGCATTAACGTTTAAGTTCAGAAATACTTTCACCATATATATAATGCAATATGCGTGCTTCCTTCGTTATGAAATATTAGATATCTACATAACATTCATTACCCGTCGATTAGAAATTTACGGTGTTCCCTCTTTGAGATCCTTAAGAAATCTCCAATAGTTATGAAATCTATCAAAGGTCTCCAGAGAGCATTTCGACATGATAGTTACATGTATTAAACGCCGACAAAATACTTGTATTACTTCATTATCGCCATTGAAGGGCAATATAAAACATAAATGCAGCAGACATTTGTACGCTGATTTAAGAATCCTTATATTTCCTTTAAAACCGAGCATGAATTACCTCATGGGAACATTCATGTAAATCAACAACAAATTCATTCCATGTTCTAAATGTGTTTGCTGAATTTTCGAGTGAGAGAACGAATCGGTTGCTTAATTCATTGTAAATGCAATATTCAATGATAAATTAAAACTGTTGTTACAAAATAATTTAGACTGGAGCTGATTCCCTTTCACTTCAATAGTGCAATTAAATAAAATAAGTGATTTTCTTAGAAGTTCACGTTAAAACTTCTTTAAGCGGAACGTCCCAAATATCTAATTTATTTGCTACTAAATTATTACCACACTATTTTATTTGATTAATGATGTGCACTTCTTCAGCAAGAGTGCAATAAATCTTATAGTACCTTACTTTTGTTGAATATTCTGACATTTGACTTAATATGTCTTAATGTTTTATATGTAAAGAAATCAATGTATTTCTATTATACAGTATGCCCACTAAAGTCCCTTCCCACTCTCTTAACTTCGGAACGGCTGCTGCTATATTCATAAAAGTGGTGTCTAGGTATAGTAAAGTCGCCATGCGCTACTGAATAAAACCACCTACCGCGCCACCTGGTGGAAAACTGCGGAGTTAGCAATCCTATCTCGAAAACAGAACGAGATAGGGGAAAAAAGTGATTTACAAAGTTGTAGAAAATCATCGATTTAGTACAAATAGATACCTTGGGGACATAAATGCAAAAAATAGAACGGTTAAAACGCGCAATTGTTTTTTCGTGATTTCCTACATTGTGACGTGACAAAACGATCTGAGAAAGAAAAAAACAACTAGTTTTAACAATATACCTTTATTTGAGATGTTCAAACTTCTCACCGTCATTGCGGTGTCGTGTTTTGCCCGAAAGATAATCATTTCTCCTTCCGTTCAAGTTTCGTGACGTCACAGTGTAGGAAATCACGAAAAAACAAATGCTCTTTTTAACCATTTTATTCTTCGCATTAATGTCCACAAGGTGTCTTTTCTTACTAAATCGATGATTCTCTACAACTTTGTAGATCACTTTTTTCCTCTATCTCAGTCCGTTTTCGAGATAGGAATGCTAACTCCGCTGTTTTCCACCAGGTGGCGCAGTAGGTGGTTTCATTCAGTAGCGCATGGCTACTTTACTATACCTAGACACCACTTTTATGAATATAGCAGCAGCCGTTCCGAAGTTAAGAGGGCGGGAAGGGACTTTAGTGGGCATACTGTATAAGGAAAATTTCTCGAATCATAGTTCTTTCTTTCGTATTATCAACTTCATAAAGTGAGTGATTTTGGATGAGGGACATTTAAAATATTTTGCCTGGATATCATGCACCAAAACTTTCCATATGCAACTCTTTCGTGTTTCAGTGCTCAAAACTCTCCGTATTTCAGTGCTTTCCTTTTCAAAATTCATTCAAGAAACCCGTTTCTGTCTGAATATAACGTTTCAAAATGTATAAAATGGATAACGATCGTAATTCATCTAGAGCCCGCGTGACAAACGCGCGATTATTCGTGCAGCCCATGCCCAGTCAATTCAACGGTATGTAAATATCGTGTCACCTTACGCGCCCCTAGCAGTGAATATTTTAGCAACCAATTACCACATGCCAGACCAGTCTGGTCAGTACGAAGTGGTTTGTTTTGTGGGTGTAAAACAGCTTATATTTCACTTTCGGAGAATGCTTGATATTGTTTTGCAGTTATTCAGTGTCTGGTAAGTTAATGTTCAAGAAATATTAATATTTGTTAAAATGTTCAACTATTTTAAACAAGTTTAACGGTTATTCATTTATTTCAGCCCTTTGTATTATCCTTTATAAATTTGAATACTTTAGATTCTAGAGTATTCAAATTTATAAAAGCGGTGTGTCGTAAAATATTACGTTTATATCATAATTACTGATAATAAACTATATATCTTCTCTTGCTGCATATCTAAATTTATTACTCGGCAAAATTAATAATAGAAAAAGACTGTAATTGAAATATATATATATATATATACAGTGATTTCCGCTTATAAGAATCACGTTTGTTATTACTGTTTTTGATTCTTATAAGCGGTTGATTCTTATAACCGAAATTTAGGTTTTTGGACTGGAACACACACACCTATATATACATATATTAGATAATTTACCATAAAATACTCTTTAATTTACATTAACTATCTTTTATTAAAATTTTTTTTATAGTTTTAAAAATAAAACTTAATTTTTAGACCTATAAGTAGATACACATGATTATAGTAAGAGAAGAAAAAAATACAATATTTGTTACAAGTTACAACATACCTGCTTAACAGTTTTAACATTTCAACTACAGGAAGGGAGCAAGAAAAAGTTTTCTACTGTAGTTTGACGTAATGAAGTTTTCAGAAGGCTGTTTATACCTCTTTCAATACTTATAGTCTCAGACGAAGATTTACTCGGACGGGTAAAGTTGCCCCCGGGTCAAGCTAATAGGACAGTGTTGTGGTAGCGTTTAAGGGGAAACGATTATGTTATGTCTAATAAAGAAAGGGGTGAATTTTACGACTATATTCCATCCCATCTTATCAATCTTTCTTTAAAAAAAAAGAACGAACTTCGTGCCTTTTGAGGGTTTAAGTAGGTTTTTTGGAAAAATGGAAGTAAAGCGAAGAGTGTAAACTGATTCTTAAAACCGGTGGATTGATTCTTTAAAGCGAAAATTTTAACATGGAAATAATTCATTTGTTTTTGTTTTCGCGATATTGATTCTTATAAACGGTTGATTCTTATAACCAGTGATCACTATAAGCGGTGGTTACTGTATATATATATATATATATATATATATATATATATATATATATATATATATATATATATATATATATATATATATAAAGAGGTGGTTATCAAAATAAGGAAACACCTATCAATATTAGTGGTGTTTATGAATGTGCTTCATATTCCTTAAAAAAGAAGTCTGGCCACCGGTATTTTTTTATATAATATAGTGTATGTATTATTCTACTGTCAGGTAGCAGTAGTAAAGCTAAGAGCATAATGCTTTTTGGGGTGTGGGGCGGGGGGTGGACATCGTAAAATGTCAAATCTTGTGCACCTTGTTAAAAGGGCAAATTGTTGGAGCGCGTTTAAATTGGAGTATCTGTTACTGAAACCCCCAGGCTAATGGGATTTTTTCGAGCTAGAGCATCGAAAGTCATGATAGCATACAGAGTGCACGGAAAAATATCTTTGCCAAACCCAATAGTGGACGAAAGGGAGAGCTGAGTGAAAGAGACGAGGTATTGAAGCGGATTGCGACATGAAGAAAGAACACAAGACCAACCAAAATGACCTAAGAGCTCAATCTACATCTGCATGTTCCGGTATCAACCATTAGAGGTAGAAGGGAACTTCACAAACAAAGCCTTTACGGAAGAGTAGCTATTCCCTAGCCACTAGTAATAGATGCCAATACAAAATGTAGCCCACACTGGTGCCACGAGCGCAAATCCTGGTCGAGTAATATGTCGAAAAACGGCATTTGGTCCGACGAGTCATTGTTCGCATAGTTCCTCGCAACAGGACGTGCGTGTGTCTGGAGAACACCTACACAAGCGTAAGATTCTGGCTGTCTCATTTCAACTGTCAATCATGGAGGTAGATCTATGAGGGTTTGGGATGGCATCTCATGGTTTTACTCTGGCCCTATTGTAACCATAAAAGGGATATTAAATGGGAAGGCCTATGTCGAAATTTTAGCTCACTAGTTCATCCTATTTTGCAAGCATTGTTTCTTGCAGGAGATGGCCTTCTCCAGGATTATAATCCCCCTATACATACAGCTAAATCTAGCAAGTATTGGTTTGAAGAGCATGAAAAATAAGTCAATTATCTTGCCCTGTACAATATCCTCGACTATAAATCATCCAACCACCGTGATCTTTTTAAGCGGATAGAGCCAGGTATCGATATCCACCACAGCATCTCCACAGGAACTTTCATTAATTTTCCCTGAAGAATGGTATAATATATTCTTAACCACTATTCATGATTTGTATAATCCTATTCCAAGGAGAATCAGGTGGTATTACATGACAAAGGTGAACTTGCGCCATATTAATAAAGGTTTTCATGATATTTCTTAGTGTTTCCATTATTTTGATAACTGCCTGTATGTGTGTGTGTGTGTGTGTGTATGTGTGTAATATCCCCATTACATCACGTCCTTAAATTATAACCTGAAAGGAAGAAATAGCTCATATTTACATGGCTGGAGCTAGACTCAGCCTGGAAGGATTAAAAATTAAATTTGGAAGTAAGCGGGTCGAATCGTTTATTAGAGTGACACGAGTACATCCGTTCATCTCAAAAGAACGGCTGGGAAGTAATATCACCTTTCAACATTAGGCGCTAGAGAGCGAGGTAGACCATGTGACTATTATTTTTAGGGTCAGCGGATTTTGAGGCTCGCGATGCTAACCTACTCCTGAATTCGAAGATATACACGTGTAGAAGTGCAAAGGCATGTGATTCCTGGGAAGTTCTGTGGCTAAGGGTTTTAAAGTGAAAAATTAATATCACTGGAGATTGGATTTAGGAAAGGGAGTTTAAATCCTGGAATGGAGGGCATAATATTCAATATATATATATATATATGTATATATATATATATATATATATATATATATATATATATATATATATATATATATGTGTGTGTGTGTGTGTGATATGATGGGCCCTGCCCCATAACGATCGGATTAAGAAGATTTGGCCCACCACATCCCGACGAAAACTTATTAACACAGTAGTCAAAAATCCGGGAGCAATGATGAACAGCAGCATATGGATTACATTATTTATTTTGGAGGAAATTAGCACAACCTCTCGAGGCAACAGAATATCAGGGAGTGCTCACACCTACATGGTGCAGAGCCTTAAATAGACTTTCTTTGCGTCATTCGTCATGTGATCTTGATAGTGGTGTTCAATTGGTTAAAATGTAGAAGTGACGTTAAATTGCTCAGAAGTAGTTAATTTAAGTACCCACGCCACGCAGTTTGGTTTTACAAGCAATAGGGACGCCATTTAAATGTTTTTCACCCAAGGGATTTTAGAACTTAGAAATTAGGTTAATTTAGGGATTTAATTTAGGTTTCCTTTAGCTTTAAATGTTATAGCGTATGTTTAAATGTTATATATATATATATATATATATATATATATATATATATATATATATTACAAATTATTGGAGATGCAGTCGGTGCGAGGAAAGAAGTGTTGCTCCAGGAAAGCATCGTTGATCCACGAAAACACTTGGGAAATTTAGGAGCGAAACAAATTCCAAAGACGTATTTTATTTATCAGAAAGTATTGCGAAGGCAATGGCTGTAGTGGCCACTGGACTTGTGGCACCCATGCGACAAGACGGGACACGAAAACATCAGCTGCATACATGACAGAGTTAAGAGAGAAGAGAAAGAAGTTTTCCGTTCAGCAATTATCAAACGATTGTTTGGTGATCTTGCCACCAGAGGGCCGAAATTACTTATTATTTAATTGCACGAATTAATTCGCTTGGAGTTCACGTATCCACATCTTTGTGGTTTTTCCCGGGATTAATTCATTGCTACATCACGCGCCGTTCTGCGTTTTACCAAAAAGGAAGAATTTGAAAACAGGCTATATTTTTTTTATACAAATTTAATGAGGCCCTCGGATTCATACCAGATATATGGGGATGTTATTGAGTTCATATACTTTAAATTCCTACTTAATGATTTACACGTGCCTTACGTGCCAATATAAATTATAACTTACATTATTTTTAGTCTGCAATTTGGAAGATGGGTTGTGTTTTATTAAAAGGAAAAATTTGAATACGCGTTAAATATAATTTAATATTAGGATGCAACGCACACACACACACATATATATATATATATATATATATATATATATATATATATATATATATAATAACACACCCAAATATTAAATCTATTCAATTAACTCTCTGCATTTAATATTGTCTTTCCTCTTATATAATTACTTCCATTTCTATGCAATTCCTAGTTGTGTGGGGGGGGGTGCATGTTTGTTCTAGTGTGAAAGCCATAATTAACGTTTCAATATGGAGTGGAAAGGACGTTAAGCACTGTCTCCTAACATGGTTGTGACATGGAATTCGACTTTGCAAATATATTTTCTTATCTCATAGTCTTGATACAGCATTGATTCGGTTCCATGCACATTTTAGTGTATCTATTTTATTATGTATGTCCTAAGATGTATGTGTGTTTGGGATCGCGCCTGTGGTTTATTTTGTACCGGTTTCCGGAAGAAAGGTATGTACCTCCCGGAGGCAAATTTAGTGTATCGTGTAGAAAGGTTTTGTGAAAGAGTAAAAGAGTGACTTGCCACCCCTTCTCGGCTGTAAAGGGGTCTTAGCGTCCCCATAGCAACGGCCTAGCAACATCCTTTTAGCCAATGAGAGCTGAAAGGTGTTTGTTCGAGGACATAGCTGACCTCTGCTCTCCCCGGTTCTAGAAGAAGTAAAAAAAACGTATCTTAGTGAGTTGCAGAATAAGCAGCGACAGGAAGCGGACCTCGTGGTGGCCCGATCTAGAACTATCCGCCATTTTTTTCTTGCTTTGCCGATTCCGCTGGTCGACTTAGTAGAAACGAGATGCTTCAATTTCAAACGAGGGTGGTGGTAAGTCATAATTATTTGTGTTATATTTATCAGGCGAGAGTACAGTGCTAATTTATTATATGTAGTTTGAATTTTATGTGTTCTAATAATTTTTTTAATGTATGATAACATTTAATATGATTATTTCTGTAAAAGTTTGTAATCAGTGTTTAAATTAATGTTAAGTAATATTAAGAGAAATTAAATGGTAACATTAGATATTAAATTTGAGTTCGTGTCCTTTAGTTATTCTCAGACATGTGTCAGAGTGTATTTCTCAAATTAATAATATGGCAAAAAAAAATAAAAAGCCACTATACAAAATATTCTAATTATTATATGTTCTAACTTAATTTAATAATGGTTATAAAATGTAACTAGCCTTCTTCTTCATAAATCTTATGTATGTTAATCAGCTAAATAACAGTAATGCGCTAGAGTGACTACATTTATTAATCTCATCGACTGCACTGCTTGATTGATATTCGCACCGCTCACGCCGACCACAACATTTCAGTTGAAAATGCCGTCGCCAGCGGTAAATGCCCACTTTTCTGTTCCCTAACATCATTACAGTGCCAGAGGAATTCAATATATATATATATATATATATATATATATATATATATATATATATATATATATATATATATATATATATATATATATATATATATATATATATATGTATGTATGTATATACCGGGTGGCCATAATTAAACTGACAGTGCTCACAGTGTTCTGTAGCGCGATCTATTTGCGAGAATGACGCCACATTTTGTAGGAAGATTAAACAAGACGGGGGACGAAGGATTCCGCGAAAAAATAAATTAGTTCCAAAACTCACCGCTAGGGGAATATTTGGCGCTGTGTAATAGAAAATAGAGTGTTAACAAATGCAAATCAATACGGAAATTGCCTTTTATTTTTCATTCAAATGAGGTTCAATGTGGCTGCCGTTGTTGTGGACCACATATTGCATTCTGCGCACAGTATGCACAACAGCAGAAAGTAACATGTCTGCAGGAATCTCCCGTACAGTCCGTGATATGTTATCCTTCAACGTAGCCAGGTCCTGGACCACTCCTTGATAGACCTTGGACTTAAGGTAACCCCATAGCCAGAAGTTGCATGGGGTAAGATCAGGCGACCGAGGTGGCCATGCAGTTGGAAAGAAGCGGCTAAGGACTCTTTCTGTTGTGAATTTCTGTCGTAGCAGCTGTTGCAACTGTACAGCAACGTGTGGAGGGGCTCCATCTTGCATGAAAATGATTTTCCCAGGCATTGCCTTTGCTGAAGTGCCGGAATGACAAAGCTGTTCAACATGTGGCGATATTTCTCTGCGGTAACAGAACAGGTTTCCGGTCCTGTCGGGGTAATGTTCTCATAGAAGAATGGACCTACGATAAATTCCGCTGTGAACCCACACCAAACAGTTACCTTTGGTGAATGTAAGGGAATTTCTGTGACTGCATGTGGTGATTTGTCATCCAAAATTCGGCAGTTCTGGGTATTCACAGTTCCATGCAGGTAAAAGTGGGCCTCGTCTCCCCATAAGATTTTCCACGGCCAAGCGTTATCCACCTCCATTCTGGCAAGAAAGTGAGAGCAAAAGTCAATCGCTTATCATGGTCGGGGTACAGTAACTCCTGTACACGGCTGATCTTGTACGGATAGAAGTTGATAATCTTTCGTAAGATTTTCCATACCGTACTGTAAGGCATATCCATATTCCGAGCGCTAGAGGTCTCTATCCATACACGAGCGCTATCCATACACTGTATCCATACACGATCTATCTATACACGAGCGCTAGAGGTGGCAGCAATATTGTCTGGTCCTCTGTCGACAATCGCCATGGCAACTGCTTCCATTGTATCCTGTGGTACAGGTTTTCGTCCTCTGCCTGACTGAACCTTCAGAGAACCTGTTTTCTCAAACGTCGCAACCATTGCTTTTAGCCCATTAACTGACACAGGACCTTTACGCATTTTTTTGTGCGTTCTAAAAGCACGAAGAGCGGCTGACGCGTTGCACTGGTTGAGGTAAAAGAATTTGACCAGTAACGCACGCTCGACTAAAGAAGGAGACATTACACATAAACTTTCAATCCGATTGATTCGAAACGTAACACATTGCCTTTTAAAACCCAAGCAGCTGGCACTGTGCCAATGGATGTAACGTGACATTTGAATAAAGAACTTCTTCTTCTGCTCAGCGTACCTGATATTGCAGATCACGAGACTTTATCGGTGTTTATGTAGATTTTACGCTTTTTTAAAAATGTTGCCATATTGCACTTGAACTAAATAAGAAAATGTGTATAATAAAAGGTAATTTTATTCCGTATTAATTTGCATTTGTTAGCACTCTATTTTCTATTACACAGCGCCAAATACTCCCCTAGCGGTGACTTTGGGAACAAATTTATTTTTTCGCGGAATCCTTCGTACCCCGTCTCGTTTAATCTTCCTACAAAATGTGGCGTCATTCTCGCAAATAGATCTCGCTACAGAACACTGTGAGCACTGTCAGTTTAATTATGGCCACCCGGTATATATATATATGTATATATATATATATATATATATATATATATATATGTATGTGTATATATATATATATGTGTGTGTGTGTGTGTGTGTATGTATGTATATATATATATATATATGTATATATGTATATATATATATATATATATATATATATATATACATATATATATATATATATATATATATAAATATGTGTGTGTATATATATATATATATACACGCTATTAGACAAAAAAAAAACGACGCACAAAGAAGGGGTAATGCAAATCGGGCAAAAATTCATATGCATACATGTTTCGACGGAAAATGCAAAATTTGAAAGTTTGGCAGCCAATGAACGAACATGTGACGCTGCAGCGCGCCTTAACTGCGCAACTGGCAGGATATTAAAAAGCATAAATTTCGATTCCAGGTAATAAATACTTTGCGTATGTATTTCCATGTATTCAGGTAGAGAGTAATTCTGCCTCGCTTACAGCAAACAATGTGCGCAGATGTCAGCATTTGAGAGAGGACGCGTAGTATGTCTGGAAGAAGCCGGTTGGTCTAATCGGCGAACCGCTCGACATTTGAATAGAAACGATACCACACTTAGACGATGTTAGCAGATATGGGTGAGCCATGGCCGAACAGAGCGTGAAGAAGGAAGCGCTCGGCCTACATTCACCATCATTATCGATCATACGTGCAACTGGTGGGTCAGTCACCGCAAGAACCATTCATAAGAGGCTCAGAAAATGAGGGCGGAGCTCACGGCGCCCCTTGCGCCAACTACCATTGACCTCTGTACACCGACAAACCCATTTACAGAGGTGTCGGGCACATTCGACCTGGAATGTCACTGACTGGAGTAAAATTGTCTTCAGTGATGAGTCCCGCTTCGAATTGAGACCAGATGACCAGCGAATACGTGTCTGGAGACGCCCCGAAGAGCGGTGGGATACGAACCTGACTGTGTTCCATGCAGGCCGACAGCCAGGAGTTATGGTGCCCTTTAATTTCATAGCAGGACCTCTTCTGTTGTCATCTGCGGCACCCTTACAGCACAGCGATACATCGACGATATTCTACGCCCAATTGTGTTTCCCTTCAATTCACGGTCTCCTGGGCTTACATTTAAGCAAGATAATGCCTGCCCGCACACTGCGAGAGTTTCTACTGCTTGTCTCCGTGCTCGGCAGATTCTACGTTGGGCAGCAAGGTCGCCGTATCTCTCCTCCATTGAGCATGTTTGAAGCTTTACTGGCAGGGCCTTCCAACCAGCTCTGGATTTTGATGATTTTACGTGCCAATTGGACAGAATTTTTCAAGATATCCGCAGGAAGACATCCTCCACATCTATCAATCAATACCAAGCCCAATCAATACCTACTTGTACTACCTTGTACAATACTTGTACTACCTTGTATCAATACTACCTTGTACTTTCAAAAATTCGTATTGTCCGCTTTCTGTAACAAACGACGTTTATTTTTGGCTATTTTCATCGATGTCAACGTGGAAAAAGGCATTTTTAAGATCAAGAGTAGTAAAAACCTTACCCTTCTCTAATTTATCTATAACCTCTTCTAAATTTGGCAGAGGATATTTATCCTTAATGATTTTTTTGTTTAACTGACGGTAGTCAACACATAGGGGAATTGTTCCATCTTTCTTTCTACAAATTACAACTGGTGATGAATAATTTGATACGCTTTCTTTTATAATAACTTGTTTCAACCACTCGTTGATTTGGCTTTCAACTTCTCTTTTTTCTATCAGCGGTAGACGTCTATTACGAATCGAAATTGGTTCCTCGTCCGTTAAAATTATTTTCATTTTTAAATTTGTTGTCTCTGTTTTTATCTGGTTGTAATCGGAAATTAAATTATTTAATTCATCTTTTATCTCCGCGTTCGAAATATGACTCAAATCGTAAGTACAGTCCTCTGTCAGCGATAAATTAACTAAAAAATATTCAAAACCTTTTCTGCTTCCGTTTTCTAAACAACTCTGGTTATCGCTTAATCGCGTTTGTTTTTCTCGATTATTCGTTTCAGGGCAACGCAAAATCTCACGCTCAGAAGTATGAATCACTGAGTCATCACTCTGTTCGACAGACATCGGATGTTTATAGATTGTTTCTTTCAATGCATGTAAAACTTTAGGAGAAATAATAAATGGTACGTGTAGTTTATCTGTGACAGCACAATATACATTGGAAGGTTGCTTTGAATCTTCCAGCCACACAGAAATAGTCGCGGTATCAGCAATTATTTTTTCTCCAAACGCTGAAGTTAGTTCAATTTCCACGTCACACTTGATTGAGAGGTTTGGGATGTAATTCGGATTTAAAACACAAATTTCACTTCCTGAATCAATTAATGCTTTAATTACGTTTCCATATACGTTAATATTCACACATTCAAGAGACTGTGAAGAGAGAATTTTAACTTTAGCTACCAATTTATTTTCAATTTTTTCACTTTGTTTTGAGGGAATAGATTGTCTTTAGGTTTGGTTTTTGATTCGATTAGTGCAATATTTTGCAAGATGGTTAAAACTTCCACACGTGTAGCATTCTTTCGATGGATATCTATATTTAAATGAATTGTTTCTCATAGGGGGTGGAGTGTATTTAGCCTCTTTGGGAAATTTCTGAAATTTATTAGTGTTTTCCTGTGTCTGAAAATTTACTTCACTAAAAGATTTACCTCTAGTATTAGGGTATGTGGGGGCAAACGTTTGCAGTTTTGAGTTTTGGGTTTCTTACGGGTCTCCGTTAGATCCTATCGCCCCAAAAAGTCACTTGTATTGTAGTTGGGTATCCCCTCTACCTTCTATAAAATAATGAATTTTTTCCCGAAATATTTAGTCACCGAATTTTTAATTTTACCAAAACACCTGTTTGCGAACCTTTGCCCCAATCGATGGGGCAAAGGTTCGCACTGCAAACCTTTACCACACTCGTTGGTTTCTTACTGGATAGGCATCGAAAATCACAAAAAGAGTTGTCTAAATAATTTTATTTCACATTTTGTAATCTTTTTAAAGGTGTTACATATATGGAAAATCACAAATTGAACAGGTTAATCTCAATAAATTTTTTCTTAAACTAAATAACTTCAAAATGAAATATCAACTATTAACACAGAAAGATGAATCTAACAAAGAAATTCACAAAATGAAAAGGGGTTAATCTCAATAATTTTTTTCTTAAACTAAAGAACTTCCAATTAAAATATCAACTATTAACACTATCGTTATATCATATCTTGGGCTTTACTCATTCTTTTAAAACCCGTAAAAATTAAGCAAATTAAGGGGATGGGGGACATTACAAAGAAATTTTTGAAATTTTTACCTCAGAGATATGAAATTGGGCATAAATATTCATGAAAGTAAAACTATTTCAAACACCTTATAAAATTTTATAAATATTTAAAATTTTATTTTTATATTTAAAAAAATTGAAATTTTTTTTATGTTTTTTTAAAATGCTCCTTGCGATCCAATTTTTAGTCTTATCCTTAATTTTGCATTTAGACTGCTTATACACTTTGATCAGGGTTATGTTTTTATTTGTGCTTTCGTTGAATAATTAATTTTTAGGAAATATTTTTATGCTTGTACTCTGAATTCTCGTGAAATTTTTGTACTTTTCCACGCTTAAGTTAAACTTTGATAATCTGAATGATGTCGAAACCTGAAATGGATACATAACTTTATTTTAATGTATAAGAGGAGTCTTTGTAATAAATTTTATAAAATTTCGTCAAAAATTGTGACGCAAGGAGCATTTCAAAGACTTGCAAATCTGGAAATTACTCATTTAGAGCTTTTTTCCCTAACCAGACCTTCGAAGCTTATAATGTCTTGTAACAACATTTAATTCTTTTATCTTGTAAAATAGGTCTTTGTTCAGAGCTATTTTATTTTTGTGTTGTACTAATTTATTTTATTTTTAATTTGCGGATTTTCAAGCATTTTACAAAAAATTTTCTGATTAAAAACAGGCAGTTTTTATCAAAAACCATAATTTTTTTTCAAATTACAAAAATGTGAATTCCCATTAATAATAAAAGACGTTGTTAATAAAGATTCCTAATGAAAAGAGGACATGAAACAAATGTTAATAGTTAGAGCGGCAAAGGGTTTGCAGATGGGGCAAAGGTTTGCACTGCGAACCTTTACCCCATGACTCCCGCAAACCTTTACCCCATTTCGTGCTGGTTCTGTTTCTGCAGAATGGACGTCACTGTATTTGAGTTAACCCAAAACTTAAGGTAGGATTTGAAAGGTTATTTACCACCCTAACATGCGAAAATAAGCCCAAAACAGTTCGTGAGTTTGAGTGATGCTCAAAATTACTCAAAAGTTGCAAAAAATTACATTAAAAGAGACGAAAACAAACTTACCTCATTTTCTCTGCAAAAGGGGGTCTTAACTCCAACATTTTTTACGAGGCAACTGACTGGAAGTAGAGGAATGCATTGCCTACCCTATTCTTCCTAAAACTCTTCCCGGTCATTTTAAAATGTATGTGCGAACCTTTGCCCCATGCGAACCTTTGCCCCCACCTACCCTATAATTAGAAAATTTGTGAAAAATTCACGTTTGAGAGCTTAAAAGTTTCTGCAGAATATGTTATTAATATACGGTTAAGAATAGGGTTAGACCTTTACAGTTCTTTAGTCCCGCGGCCAAATCAGCAGTAAAACAGCCCACTGACTGCCAAAAAAGTCAGGAGTAAATAACATAAAATAAAACATTTTCTGATTAATATTTTGAACTAGAAGGAAGTCACATTTAAATATTAGTGTACGTGGGATACTTTTTTTTTTCATGACTCTGAGGTGGGTGGTTCCAGTAATTTTTGAACACGTAATAGATTATGCAATATTTCCAACAATTTTGACAACCGCATTTAATTTATTAAATTTAAATTACTCTTACATATCGGACGATATAAAAAGAAGCATTTCTGAGGAAATTTAAGCTGGCGTTGCGAAAGATTAAAAAAAAATTGCATCCATCAATGAAAGACAGTTCCTTGAATTATTATTTTTTTCTTCGATGCGATGGTGTTAACTGTGTTGAGAGTTTTAATAGTTTTCGATATAATAAACCATAATAGTTTTCGGGGGAAAAAACCGAAATATTTATTTTGAGTAAATTCGCAAGTAACTGTCAAGAACTTTCTGTATGAGTGTTCTTTATGGTCGATTGCTTTACAGTATCGGAGTAAGTTAAAAAAGATTTTTTTTCTCTGAAAATTCTTAAAAGAACCATCTTCCTACGCTATCTTTCATAAAATATTTACGAGCGCTGCTTCATCACGTAGATTCGATTCGTATTTTGGTAGGACTGCCGTTTAGGGTGCCTCTTATTTTTTCGGCGCCAATAGTGCCAACGTGCCATTTAAGTTGGCGGCGATAAACATCCATCGTGATATATGCGTCACGAAATAATCACGTGACAAACACGTCAGAAATTTGCAGCAGCAACAAAATTGGCGCACGCGTCAGAAAACTCGCACACTTGGCGTTTATTAAGACAGAGAAAGAACCAAATTCCGGAGGCACCCAAAAGGGCAGTAAATATGCACTTCGGGGTGCCCCTTGTTTTTTTGACGATAAACATGCATAACAGCAATGCAATTGCAATTAAAAGCATAAACTATGAGTATTAAAATAGTAAAAAACACAATATAGATAAATTTTATACACGATTGCATTGTGTCAAATTTTTACATTTGTAAACATATGGAGTACAATTTTTTAAATTATCAAAAAAATTCTGAAACTTAAGACAAGGGCACTTTAGGCAGAACTAGCTTTGTCCGAAGACAGCTGTATAAATAAATCTTTAACACAATGTATGAAGTCAATAAATTAGAAGAAGCAAAAAATAAATAAATTAGAAGCTTTCCATTCATAGCTTGGCAGAATTTTGTAAAAATGCTCTTCGGGATGCCCCTTATGTTTGGTTTTTTTTGTCGCCAATAGCGCAAACGTGCCATTTAAGATTGCGGAGATAAACATCCATCGTGATATATGTATGCATCACAAAATAATCGCATGACAAACACGTCAGAAATTGCAGGAGTAACAACATTGGCGCACGAGTGAGAAAACTCACACACTTGGCGACCAAATTCCGGGGCGCTATTGGCGCCAAAAAAAAAAACAAAAAAAAAAACAAGGGGCGTCGTAAACTGCAGTCCTACCCGTATTTTATACAATTATAGAGCTCGATATTCCCTGGCGAAGTGTTAATTATTTTCCTTGAGTAGACTTTTTTTCCAAGATGTGAACTTTTTATATCCTGTTCAGTCTCAAAATTGGTTTTAGTACCTTTAAGAATCACCTTTTGTTGTAAAATGAATTATTCCGTATAAATAACTTCAACAACTTTAAAGTCTAATATTGTCAGACTCATAAACTACTATAGCCTTTACAGGCCATATAAATGCATGCATACCTGCAAAGTTTTTACATTGTCTTATCTACTGGGAATAAGCACAACAGTGGAGAGTGTGTAGAGATTGATGTTGTGGCACTAAAATGTGTCCATTGTGGCACTAAAATGTCATTGGAAGAAAGGAACTCCATATCTTAATATCTAGTGGCTATACATATAGCATGGCCAGTGCTGCTCATTCGGACAAAAAAAAAAAGATAAAAGGGTGACAGACACGAGTATATGAAGTACTTCGGGATTTATTTTTAAATTTAAGTTAGTTAGAAAAGGCTTAAGGCCAGTGGCTTATTGCCATTTACAAATAGAGGTACATGGTCGAGCATGGTCTCCGGTCAGCAAGGATCAGGAGGCCGGGATCGAATCGCCGATATTTGCCGGAGAACTTTCGGTCAGGGCGTCGGAATCTGGAATGGTAGAAACATCCGTAGTTGGCAGGGACTAGACGATATCTGTTTCTGCAATTCAAACTTCGCTCCTGTGCTGGCCTCGTCACGTGACGTGAAGAGGAAAACATCTGGAACTTGGCGACCCAGCGGTTGCCAGCAGGCTCCGCCAAAGCTATAAGACAAAGGGTTATTTTGTGTGTTCTACGAGGGGAAGGGGACAAATGGAGAATCTCTTCGCCAAGCGTTAGGCATCCCCTTTTAAGGGATTAACATTGGTATTTTCTGTTTCCGCTGATAAGCGATGAATGCTGGTAACGTGACCAAAAGGGTGCACATTTTTTGAGAAAGAAGTGATTGTCTGGGGGACTATATACTCCTGGAAAATTTTTGAGGGAACAGCTCCCTAATGCGTTTAAGCATTCGAATGGCAAGGCAGGCTTTAATAGTAATACTGTAGCAAAAGTTAATAAGCGTTTCAAAACGTTACGACAGATGTGGAGAATTAAAAAATGGAAAGAGTGGTGATTGGTTAATGCCCTTGGAGAAAAAAAAATGCACGCATGTCCCAACAAACAAAACTTTTTTTTAAAGTTAGTAATTACCTTGGGGATATACACCGAATTACTTTAGATATTTTTATATTTTTTACCACCGCGACAGGCGCTTTTCTTGACAATATTCGCTCATCGATAACATTAAAATTTTGTCAATTACTTTATTATCGAAGGACTATATACGTGAGGCAACATTATGACGTGGGGGATATTTTGTTTAATATAGGAAGATATCCGAAGGTGACACAACATTGCGCCCTAGCAGAGAACACTGCAGGTACATCCATGCCGTAAAAGTCCGGGACCGTCACGGTAGAAACTTACTTAACTATCATTCATTCAAATTGAGTAGACTGAGTAGCAAATTTAATTCTTTACTTATACGACTTTGTTATTCAGTGATTATTTAATGTAAAATTTAGTTGATTTTCCCTCAAAAAAGAAGTCGTATACTTAGAGGTGAAATGTCATATTTTATATAAAAATAAGTGTCATTTTACTCAAAAAGGATAAAAAAGAAACGGTGAAACAACTTCAAAGGTCCCAATTGACTTTCAAAAGAAAGAAAATTTTTCCCGAAATGTTTTCTTTTCTGTACATTTACCGCATACGGCTTGTTATCGAGGTGTTGTACTTTATCGTATAGTGGTGATCATTGCGTTGTGTATTAATTATTTCTCCCAACTAAAACAATAACCTAGATTTTATGGCTAACAGAAATTCATAAAAGAAAACTCTCAAAAACATGACAAACACAAGTATTTCTGGGAACAATCAAAAAAATTTATTCAATTATTTTAACACAAGTTAATAATTATCTTTTCACTTTACTTTAAACAATAGAAATTAGTACAAACTTTCTCTCATTTCCTTAACTTCATAAAAAAATTCAACATACAAAAACATATAATGACTCATTCTACTTGTAATTATAATAGTATTGAATAATATCCCTCATATTAAAATGATGATTATGAGTTCACTTGAACATCTTCATTATAAATTCATCATACAAATACTATTTAATAACAACCTCATTCTGCTTGTAATTATAATAACATAAGATAATATCCCCTCGTATTGAAATTATTAAGAATCACCTTGAACAACATTAATAAAAAAATAAAATGGCCCAAAATAAAATTTTGATTGACTGACGAGAAAAAATATTAAAAGAACAAAAAAAATTATTTAAATTATGCCATGGCTAAAAAAAAATTTCAAAAACTTATCTGAGGGGATAGCTTAATATCCTCCATGCTCAGCGAGCATTATGCATTATAGTTAGTAATCAGCACCCAGAGCATTAACACATCTATTTATTTCGCTTCCCAGTACTTGGAGTTGGAACAGTTCTCGAAATAATGACTAGTAAATTTTCAAAGAGTGTTAGCAGTTCTGTAGGTAATGGGTTGTGAATTCTTAAGGAGTTTCGAGTATTCTCGAAGAAATGGTAGTAAAAAAAAATCACTGAATGAAAGCATAACTCTGTTATTTAAACCATGGGTGTCCAACCTTTTGGCTTCCCTAGGGTGATTATATAAAAGTATGTATATATATATATATATATATATATATATATATATATATATATATATATATATATATATATATATATATATATATATATATATATATTATATATATATATATATATATATTATATATATATATATATATATATATAAATATATGTATGTATATAAAAATATGTATATATATATACATATATACATATATATATATATATATATATATATATATATATATAAATATGTATATATATATATATACATATATACATATATATGTATATATATATATATATATATATATATATATATATACATATATACATATATATGTATATATATATATATATATATATATATATATATATATATATATATATATATATATATATATATATATATATATATATATATACATATTTTCCTATTAAATCCTAGGCCACAGTCAGTGATGAGAATGTGTAGTGAGCATCAAATAAACTATATAATATACTTAATGTATATAAGTAACAAACATGAGTGATCACATGCGTAACCGAATGTGGACCTAAACACGCGATTCCACAAGATCATAGATTTTTAAGACCTTTCTTCCCAGACAAAAATAATCCCTTACTTGACAATTCCGCCTTAATCTTGTCATCGCTTTTTGGCTCTATGTACACTTTTGAACAACTGTTTTCAAAGAGGAAGCACACAAAAAGAAAAAGAAGATAAAAAATTTATGATCAGCAATTTAAGAACTCGCTAAAAACGCTGCCCTTTTGTTAATATTGCAATAAAACATAAAGGACGGTTTTCACTTATTTACTATATTATATAATATGGTGGAGCGAAAGATCCAATTGTGCCAAATTCTTTCCTAATAACGAAAATAATTTCACCCAACCGTTCAAAAAGCGTATCCTAAAATATTTTTTATTTATTTGGAGTCTACCCGCGCATTTGATTTGCATTTCTCAAAATCTGATCAAATTTCTCTTTTCTATATCATTTGTAACCGCGAAAGAGCGAGGAAACAAGAATCAATTAAGTAGCCAACTAACCATTTTTTTTTGCAACCCTATAGGAGAATTGGGGTGAATGTCCTTTTCCGGTTATTACTCCTCTGCCCGTGCGCATGCGCAAGCACATACGCCATACGCACTTCTTTGGTCAGAATCAGTGGCTTCCTGCGATTATTGTTCAAAGTTCGGTCGTATCTAGAGTTTCGTTTCCTAACTGTTACAGGGTTGAATATGGATAGAACAAGAAAAGCTTCTAGTTGTTGTATTTTTGGCAGCATTAAAGAGGGGAAAGGTAATATGCTACCTACGTATAAGGAGATCATGAAATTTTATAATTTTGTAACATTTCAGCTAAAGCTTAAATCGGATACTCGAAAGGAGCCAGCTGTTTTAAATATTGCGGAATTTGTTATGGGGAGAATCGAAGCTATATCGCAAAAAGCTTCAATTCCAGTCGTATCCCATACTCGCATTATACTGTTGATAAGAGCTTAACATTCGAAATGCAAAAATTTGATAAAATCTTGGAAACGATTGACTGACGATAAAACAGAAGATTTCCATTTCCGTAATAACAAACTGTTTGATATCTGTTCTTGTAAGTGCAAAGATTTTCTACCATGTAAGTGACTAAAAGGAACAAAAGTAGCGAAAGACGAACAAACTTTTTTGACTGATGAAAGGGCTGAAAGAAAAATGTTTATTGGTGGTATAGACTTTTCACAAACGAATAAAATAGAAAAACGAAATAATAGAAATAGAAAGTTAGAACTATATTATGCTTCTGCGAGAGATATGCAAGAATACAGAACTTTCTCCACGAAGCTCTTTTATTTCGGACAAGATACAATTGATATAGGCGATAATATAGAACCGTGTTCTTCAAAGATCCAAGTGACCCACAAAATCGTCAAATCTCGGCTTGCCGCCTTTGTCAAAAACATGTGAACGATATGGCCTATCTGATAGAGCTGGTGCAACAATCGCGTCGGCAGTTCTTAATGACATTATATCAGATGTTGAAATAATAGACATATCGAAATTGTGTCGTGAAAGAGCAAAACAACGCACAGAAATATTAGCTAAACATCGAGTTTTCAGTGTTCCAGCTTTATTGTTTGACGGCAGAAAGTTTTAACAATAGCAAAAAGGGGTGTAAAGAAATACCGCCAAGTGATGGTAGAACGCATTTCAGTTATCAAGGATCCAGACTCTATTTATGTCAGCTGCGCTTTCCCAAGTATTTTCCCCAAGACTGCTAAGAGCATAGAATTTGCTATATGTGACTTGCTTTCTTCTGAAACCATTTCATTGAGATAAACTGTAGCGGTTGTGATGGAACAGTTACAAATACAGTGAAAAACGATGGTGTTATACGGTTGTGTTCAAAAAAACGTTTGAATCAACTTTTACAATGGATTATATGCCTTTTATACACGAATGAATTGCCTTTAAGACACATGTTTTCCTACTTAGATGGCGAAACTACTGGACCTACTTCCTATTCTGGTACTATGGGAAGATTACTAGAAAAATGTGAAAACAATCAGGTTGTACAGTATGAAATTATAGAAAGCGTGTTGCCGGATATTCAAATACAGTGAAAAACGATGGTGTTATACGGTTGTTGAAAAAACGTTTGAATCAGCCTTTACAATGGATTATATGGATGACGTCGGATATCATCAGAGATCGAAGTTCAGATCAACGTTATTTGTACGATACGGCATCAGCTGTAATTCTTGGCGAGTGTTCTTGCTATCTAGGAAATAGACTAGATAGGAAGAACACTCGGCCACCCACAGGATAAATGTCGCATGCCCGATGGTTAACGAAAGCCAACAGGCTACTGTCCGACCACGGAAGCGAGGTCCCTGGAAGCTTTTACGCATGCGCGAGAAAAGCTAGTCTACTTAGGAAATAGGGGAAAACGTCCTATTTTCGGATGTGTTTGTTTATGAAATACGGAATGTATTTCAGACTGCTTTTTGTCCGCAATTTTAAAGTTATTTTTAAAACTTTATTTTTGATCGAATATTTGAATAATAATTTCAAAATAATAAAAAGAAGAAGCAAATCTATTTAATACATTGACCGTTGTACGGTCAATGTATTAAATAGATTTGCCAGTCTATTTAATACATTAGGCAACGGTCAATCTATACCGATTGACCGTTTAATACATTGACCGTTGTATTTAATTTGAATCTACTCCGTAGCGACGTGCGGGTTTTTAGCTAGTACTAAAATATACAAAAAGTGAGATTCAAGGATCACGATACGATATGAGGACTAATAGAGTCTCGATATAGATGATCGAAAAACCCAATCAAGCAGAATTAATTGCGCTGTGGTGCTGAGCACGGTAATGGCTCAGAAATTGAACTTATCTTTTTAACATCAAAACAATTAAAGTTGAGCCAAAGAAAATTTAAGATAAAAAATGAAAGTAGTTTATTTAAATTAAAAACTTAAAAAAGAAATACATCAACCGGTTACATGTCCGGTAAAAAAGAAACAAGTAATAAAATACGATACAAGACTAATATGTCAAGTATCACAAAAATAATTTAATGCAACAGCGATACACCACCGCTAAACTACAGTCAGACTCGTTATATATAGTGCTTAAACAAGGTTAACAAGCTGCAGTTACATTTCTGGCAGCCAATCACAAAACAATGAAAAAATTTGAATACTGACAAAAAATTTGCATTTAGCGAATCAAAATGCAATGAGAGTTTATCTTTCGCCGGAAAATGACGATGACGTCATTTTCCAACATGGCGTTGTTTACGAATAAAAGTTCGAAACTCCCGCACTCCGCGGCAAAGCGAACATGAGAGGACACATAAATTAAAAGGAAATAATAGGTGTTTTTATATGTTTAGGTGCCTTTATTTGCGCATAGTTGCCGGGATATAATCAAAGTTAGGGATAGCGATCTTTATAAGTAAATTATGCCGATAAAATGGCGCTTACTCCTAACAAGGACGATTATTATCGTGGTCATGGAGATAAACAAGCTTCATGGAATGCCGTAATTAAATACGCCTAAATTAGTTTGTATATCTTTCTCTCAATATGTGTTGTTTAAGATAAAATAAATATTATTGCATTTTTCTGATCCGTCAAGGAGATTATAAACTTCATTATTTGTGGTTGTCAATATACCCTTTGCGCAAAATCCGGAGTTATTTTGAGCTATTTCTTTCGCCAATACGATGTGTTGTATCTGTGCGTCGCCAAGATTAAACATGAGCCGCCAAGCGTAGAGCTTATAACGGAAAAGTACCAATATTAATATATCTATATATATAAAACGCGTAGGTATGCGGCACAAAAATCGACGATATTTCTACAATCCGAATGGCAACTGCTGCAACTACCGGATGTAAACATTAGCGGCCGTCCGCGTGTGGCTCGACGATAGCACGTAATTTGGTACAATTTAATTGCTGCATTTTACTCGTGAATAATTTTAATTTATACACGAAATAATTTTAATTTATTCATTTAATATGATTAAGTGGAGATATCTGAATTGCGAACAATAATACACACAGAGAGAAATGTAATCTATACTATGTTTTAGTATTTGCTGAATTTTCACTCCATTTTATAAGTGAAAATTTTCCCCAACAATTTCTTATTTGATGTAATGATAAAGTGTAGATATCTTAGCTTTGAAAAATAGTACATACAGTGAGAGATATAATTTTTAAAATCATTGGTGTTGGGTTTCTCATACTTATCTTGGTACAGATGTGTTTCACGCACCTTTTTCAATTTGGCGATTTTTTTTTATGTTTGGCGATTTTTTTTATTTTTAGCAATTTTTTTTTTGGTCTGGCAGCCATCCGATTTGGCGTGATGTTTGTTTTTTCGAAGTTTAATATACCGGTGTTCGATATTTTTGTTAGCGTTTCATAGTAGCGGTTTAGGATTTCTGTAATGTTTTTGGAAGTTTAATGTCTTCGTTTTTTGATATATTTTGCGTATGTTTTAAAGTAGCGGTTGAGCATTTCTGTTTAGGTTTTGAATTTTAATATAGCTGTTTTTAGATATATTTGCGTATGTTTTAAATAAGTGGTTGAGTATTTCTGCTGAGGTTTTGAAGTTTAATACAGCTGTTTTTAGATATTTTTGCGTGTTTTAAAGTAGCGGTTGAGCATTTCTGTTTAGGTTTTGAATTTTAATACAGCCGTTTTTAGATATATTCGTGTATGTTTTAAAGTAGCTGTTGTGGTTTTGTGACATGTTTTTGAAAGTTTATTATTGCCATTGGTAAGTTTGTTTTGAATTTATTTTTATATTTGAGTTGTTATTGATATTTTGTGTATTATTTTAAGTGTATTTTAAGTGTAAAATGTCCGCGTAGGCCTGTTTTGGCGACAAGTTGGCGACAAAATTTTTTTGACGAGTATTTGGCGTCAAAAAAAAATTTGTCGCCAAGAGAGGTGCGTGTAATACATCTGTTCCCTTATCTTTAACTCTGTTCTGAAGTAATGGAAATTCACATTTTTTTAATCGTGACGTTTTAGAATCAGCTTTATAGTGAAATTATCAATGATTATAAATGTTTTTGTCTGAGTTTTCACTACCCCTTAACAACGTATATTTATGATGACAGGTAATGGTAACATTCCTTACATATGTTACTTTCAAGTGAGTTGTTTTGCAAAAGAAAATATAAAACTAAAAGCGACCATACTGGTCTCGCAGCGGCTAGTTTAGGAAAGTCGTAGGTATACTTAATAAGGAACAGATGTATTACACGCACCTCCCTTGGCGACAATTTGGCGACAAAATTTTTTTGACGCCAAATACTCCTCAAAAAAATTTTTGTCGCCAACTTGTCGCCAAAACAGGCCTACGCGGACATTTTACACTTAAAATAACAAATATACACAAAATATCAATAACAACTCAAATATAAAAATAAATTCAAAACAAACTTACCAATGGCAATAATAAACTTTCAAAAACATGTTTATTATTGCCAAACCACAACAGCTACTTTAAAACATACACGAATATATCTAAAAACGGCTGTATTAAAATTCAAAACCTAAACAGAAATGCTCAACCGCTACTTTAAAACACGCAAAAATATCTAAAAACGGCTGTATTAAACTTCAAAACCTCAGCAGAAATACTCAACCACTTATTTAAAACATACGCAAATATATCTAAAAACGGCTATATTAAAATTCAAAACCTAAACAGAAATGCTCAACCGCTACTTTAAAACATACGCAAATATATCAAAAAACGAAGACATTAAACTTCCAAAAACATTACACATATCCGCAACATCTATTTAAAACATACGCAGATATATCAAAAAACGAAGACATTAAACTTCCAAAAATATTACAGAAATCCTAAACCGCTACTATGAAACCCCAACAAAAATATCGAACACCGGTATATTAAACTTCCAAAAACACTACACAATACCACAACACCTATTCAGGGTTGCAACAAAAAACAAACATCACGCCAAATCGCATGGCTGCCAGACCAAACAAAAAAATCGCTAAAAATAAAAAATCGCCAAACATAAAAAAAATCGCCAAATTGAAAAAGGTGCGTGAAACACATCTGTACCCTTAATAATTTATTATCCTAAGTTAAAATCTGTCTTTTCGAATTTCAAAAGCATAAAACAGCACTGTTCCTCAAGGTTCCTCAAGGTTAGTTTAGTAGCATAATTCTGAAGGGTGAAGGTGCGCTGTTCGCAGCGAAACCGGTGGCAATATCTACAACAGAATACTTGTGAATGAGTAGAAATGTCAAATGCGGAAAACATCCAATGCTAAAATAGGGGTGTTTTGAAATCTGAAAAGCTTATGCTAGAAAAATTTGTAAGAGATTAAAAAGTTAAGGGGACTCACGACCCTTAAGTAGAGGAAATAAGGCATATTTTCATATTTTTTGACTCTTTGTAAGTATTTCAATTTACTCCCAAATTTTCCAAATTTTATGTATATGATAAATTGATATATTTATTTTAATAAACAAATTTTCAACTCTCAAAATAATTTTAAATATTTTTTTTTTAATGCTTTAGATATACCTTGTTTTTTAAGTATTTTTATTATATACTGGCTCGCGCTCAGAACTATGAAATTAATTTTACACTTAAATGTATAATTCCTGTTTTATATTTAAAATAAATAATTCAAAATACAATTGAACATAAAGCATTCAACATTAAAATATTTTTTCAATTTTTTTTATAACTGCTCAAAATATACTTAAAATTTCCTTAAATTTTTTCATTAATTTACCCCTAAAAAAATAACAAAATGTGCAGTGATTGCAATAAATCTAGTTTAGACGCAATAATTTAACATGATTATGCAGTGATAAAAATTTCATGGAATTTTGTTTCATAGTTTTTCAGATTTCAGTTTCGGAGCGATGCAAAATTACATTTTGAGAAAAATGAGGGAACAGATGTATTACACGCACCTCCCTTGGCGACAATTTGGCGACAAAATTTTTTTGACACCAAATACTGGAATAGTAGCAATAATCATAAATTGGAATAGTAGCAATAAATTTTTGAGAGAGAAAAAATTAAATCTTTCCTTAATTTCTAATCAAAATATTCATTTATTACTAAATATTCATTCAAAATATTCATTTATGTTCATATATAAAAAAATCGCCAAACATAAAAAAAAATCGCCAAATTGAAAAAGGTGCGTCTAACACATCTGTACCAAAATGAGTTTAAAATTTTTCTTACCATAAACTTGATCAGTAATTATATATTTAGAATATCCGTATCTCCGGAACTAAGCGGAATATTTTCATGCGGTTTGCTTTATTTTGTTCAGAAATAATCAGGTTTTAACATATTTTTTTTTTCAAGAAATCAAATGTTTTAAAGATCTAAGAGTAGTGAGTCCCCTTAAGGTTAGGAAGGGGGAAGAAAATAGAAAAGATATTGGCGAAAAGCAAAACCAGAGATTCATAGCACTTAATAGATAAGCAAAACCAACAAAATAAAAAAGCATATCTATATATATAAAACAGCTCCACCAAACCGCTGGACATAAAGGGCTGACATTTTGCATGACCATTCTTCTTATAGTGTAGGGGTGCACTAAGAAATATTTTTGAAATATTCGCCTTAGATTTTTTAAAATAAAATTTTTAAGCTGTTTTTGTAACATTCTTTAAAGTTAGCATTTAAATGATAATCTGAGGTTTATAAAATTTAGATCACGAGAAAGATCATAAAAAATCCTTTAAACTGAAATCTTTTTCGAATCTTTACCTCCATTTTCTAATTTTTGGGTGAATTTTTTAATATTCATTTTTAGATTTTAATTTATTAAATGCTGATCACGCGGTTTCTTTTCTTTTTGGGATACTTCAAATTAATCTTACGTCACGTGCATAACAACGAAATAATTGACAAATTTTTTTTTTCTTTTTAATGAGTAAGACGATTGGATATTATCCAAAACAATATTAAAATACAGTAATTGAAATATTCCTCAAACTGTACTGTATTAACTGTACTATATTCTTTTACATGTTTTATTAGATTTTATTTGAATATTTTCTTCTACATTATTATGTCTATAAAAATATCCGTTACGATTTTTTTAATATTTTTGAGGGTTTTTTTTGGCATTAATTGCATACATTGACCGTTGTATTTATTATAAATATATTTTTGGCATTAATTGCATACATTGACCGTCGTATTTATTAAAAATATATTTTTTTGGTATTAATTGCATATATTGACCGTCGTATTTAATTTGAATGTATGCCGTAGCGAAGAACGTGCTTTCAGCTAGTACTATATAAAGATTTATTGGCAAATAATTTGAACAAAAACAGTTGAAAATAAATACAAATAAAATATGGAAAAATAATACACAGTAAATGTTCTGTTGAAGGACAAGTAATAAAACTGATATTACTCACTAGAAGGTTTGAATTTGGAAGAGAAATAAAATAAAATAAAAATAAATAAATAAATAAATAAAAACTGGATTTTGATACAAGTCGAAGTGTAACTGTGAAGGTACCTCGTTTTTACCTTGACATATCCTGTGAAATTTTTCGATGTCACTTTAAAAGAAAAGAAAAAACATATGAAAACAGCTCTACCACCAGCCTTTCACTTTTTGTAGTATTTCTCAGAAATAAAAAATTCTAAGGTCACCTAGCAGGAAAAATCCATTTTAGTGGAATGAGAATAGATATTTTTGTACCGTTTTAGTGGAATTCTCTGTTAAACTTTTGGATCTGACAATTCGAGAACGCTTTGTTTTATGTGACTTCTATTTCCAACGTACTATATGCATGATGAATTTTTCAGCATATCTTAAAATATAAAATACGATGCTAAAATGTTTAATTTTGTTGTAAGCTCCTACATTTTCGGAGGAAATAGCAAAATTATTTCGGGGTGGATTTCTACGATCTGAGATTCTACGTTTTCTGCGATTCTGCGATCTAATGATACTATTTGCTTGCAAACATCTGATTTTAAAAAAAATCAATGATTTGTCATGTTTTGACAAGCCGTTTAAATTTCAAAATGACAAATTGAAATTATTTTAATTAAAAAAAAATCCTAAAATCAAAATTATTACTTCAATTTTATTTTGTAATATGAACATCTTTTTAGGAATTGCGGAAGCTGCATTCATCAGAGAAGAAACTTTTAATAAATAATCATTTAATTCTAGCAATCTCGCATTGACTACAAATTGGAAAGTACTAAGTTCTGTCCTAAAATTAGCGTCACGTTTTCCCATTCTTTTCAAGTATTAAGCGAGCCACTCACTTGCCAAGTCCATAAAATAAAAATCGGAGAAAG
Organism: Dolomedes plantarius; assembly: GCA_907164885.2. NCBI lineage: Eukaryota > Metazoa > Arthropoda > Arachnida > Araneae > Dolomedidae > Dolomedes > Dolomedes plantarius. The sequence continues at coordinate 381,426 of OU015496.1, forward strand.
TGATAAAATAATATACATTGTTTTTTAAAATTCCTCTGAAAATAGAACTTCAAATAAACATAGTAGAATATATTACTGCAGATGGAGCTTTTATAAGAAGACATAAAAGTCATCGAGACTCATCATGAGTCATTGTTATTATTGTACCAAATCCGTGGTACGGAAAGATATTTTAAAAAGTGAATTTCAAATACAGAAATAAATATGCCAGCTACCGCAATTGAAAAACATAGATTTTATAAACAGCAAAACTTTAGTACAGTTCTTTTAAAACTTGCAGCAGTAGACAAAATAATACAACAAATCTTCGCTGGGAGTCGACAAACTCCAGCACCAATATACTTTTCTTGACAATTAGGAATTCAGAGTTATTCGTTAGTACAATATAACACTTATAAAAAAATAGAATACAACCTTATAATCTCTTACGCTAAGGTCCTCGTCTCAAGCCTTATGAGAAAATATCTGTTGAAGAAGAAATTGTCACCAGTTCTAAATACTCAACCTATCGCCACAAACCAACTCTTTTAACTGATCTTTTTATTCCATACTCTTATTCACCTAGGAAACAAAACCCTTGATGTCACACCGCTCAATCAAACCATTTTTCAACAATAGACCCAAGAGCAAGATTTATTACTTACTCCATGGTAGAGGCGTGAAAGTGCTAAACCAAAGTTTTAATTCACGAGAACTCCAAAACATCGCAACGCTGGCAATAACACGCCAAGTTGGCCCCTAACTCGTAACATTATTATTACATTTTTTCGTGCCTAAGGGGCTTAACGACTTGACAAGGGAAAAATTCCTCCAATTCAGTCAAATTATATTTTTAATACAAAAAAAATTGAAATAGTTCTTTAATAATTCACAAGAACTTACTTCTGCGGCGGTTAGACTGTCACTGACTCGTTTATATTACTTCCTTGAGAGGAAACAACACTAAACAATTGACCGTTATCGTCGAGTACTTGCTACTGCGTTTGAATAACTTTTTTTTCAACGACTTGCATTCGAGTATGGACTTAACTGGATTGGCTTCTGAAAAAGAGAACTTATTATTTGATGGCCAAAAGAAGTTTTTTCGTATACAGTCGAACCCCGTTATAACGAACTTCAAGGGACCAAAGATTTCGTTCGCTCTATCCGGTGGTTCGCTCTATCCGAACCGTTAAGAAAAATGCCACAATTCACAAACTATATAACTCATTAGCTACAATGTGTATTCAATAATAATGCATTAAAAAATGATAAAATCTTTTGAAAATGATCATTAATGAATTAAATCGACTAAAATCAATTGCATTAAACGGACACAATACTCATTAAATTACGTATAATAGGTAAACGGCAGGACCAAAATTATCGTTCGTTATATCCGTGAGTTCGTTATATACCGGGTTCGCTATAACGGGGTTCGACTGTAGTAGTGTTAAGCTTTAGCTTACGGGGCCTTTATATATATATATATATATATATATATATATATATATATATATATATATATATATATGTGTATGTATATATATATATATATATATATATATGTGTATGTATATATATATATATATATATATATATATATATATATATATATATATATATATATATATATATATATATATATATGTATGTATATATATATATATATATATATATATATATATATATGTATGTATATATATATATATATATATATATATATATATATATATATATATATATATATATATATATATATATGTATATATATGTATATATATATATATATATATATATATATATATATATATATATATATATATATATATATATATATGTATATATGTATGTATATATATATATATATATATATATATATATATATTATATATATATATATATATATATATATATATATATATATATATATTTATTCATTCTTGGACCCGTATTCTTGGGATACATGCTGTCTTACCCCGTAAGGAAAAGGTTAATCCTTATTATTTGGGAAATTTATTATGAATGTAAAATGTTAGGTGTCCCTGAAGTGCTTTGACAGTAAAATTTCAAAATTTCAATCGGTGGACATAACAGATTTGGCTTGCGAATGGCTCAAATGTGACACTTGTGTGGTTTTGCGGCTCATCCCTCAAGGTCTGGTGGAATGCTAGACAAAGTCCAAGAGGTCGCGGACTCTCAAAAAGTCATACACGAGAAGAGGCGCATAAAATATGTCCTCATGTAGCAGCCCGACGCTGTTCAATAGGTTGGTAGGTGAACGCGACTCAGCCATGAGTCGTGGTCACACTTGTTTTCGGATATAGGGAGTATGTAGTACGCAATCTACCAGTTATACAGGAACAAAAATTCTCGAATAGAAACGTGTAGTCGTAAAAAGAGACTTGCGTTGAACTCTTTAAGTTCCCACAGTTGAAAATTATTTTAGAATCTAAGTTATCCGCTTGATAACTATTTTTATTAACTTGCTTTCTTGTGTGTTTGTGTGTGTGTTTATGTGTGTGTTTGTGTGTGTGTTTGTCCAGTACAAATCTTGCAATCGATTTTTAACTAACTTCCCGACTAGCTAGACATTTGAAACTCTTAGAATAGCTCAGAACACGATGACAATGCATTTTTGTAATACTTTTAGCCATCTTTAAGCAGAATTAAATTAATTTTCAGTTATTTTCAGTTAATTTTGTTTTGTAGACTGGTGCGGCCATCTATTGGCCGGAAAGGGAACTAGTCAAATGCAACAAGTCAAACGAGTCAAATGGAAGTTAACTTCCAATTAACTTCATTTTCTTTCAAGTTGATGGCATAATTCGTTAAAAAAAATTTTTTTAAATATTTATTAATACATTCTCAAGTTATTAATATATTCTCAAGTTTATAAGATTCAACAGAAAATTTAGAAACATGGTATATAAAAAGTCTTTTTACCTTGCAATTATTCTATACGTTCAATTCCCATCCTAATATTAAAACATTTGTATACATCATTAATTTGTATTTTTAATAGGTAATTTAAACATACTACTTTTCTGGTAACAATAATCAGTGGCAACATGTTTTCACACGTTGAACCTCAATCAATTTTAGGTTTACGTGTCATTCGGAGTATTTATTAATAAATGCTAAGAACAACCGCTTTATTAAATTTCCCAATTTAATTAAGAACTTTGCTTATAACAGAATTCTTTGGTGTTCCAATACCCCTAGGTTATTACTGACCAAATATGGATAATTCATATTCAGCGGGGAGAAATGCGGTAACAGAGAAAACTATTTGATACTAGAATACATTTAATATCGTTATTTGAGGTAAGTAATCCTTCAAATGAGAAGAGCATAGGAATTATTTAATGCCATCTCTTGGGACAATGAATGCACTGCGTGAAAGCCGAATGGGAAGTGATATGGCCACTTGGGAATGACACAGAATAAAGAATATATTTCAAAGTACTAAATACTAATAATGCGTGTTAAATTTGCAAAATTTGTGATTGTGTTTAAACAGCATTTCGTATTAATATCCGAATGAAAAAATATATAAAAGTAGCAAAAATGTACGTAAATGGGTAAATATGGAAACGTATAAAATGTTTGAATAAATTGCTTAATTCATTCAATCCAAAATTCTGCATTTTGTTAATTCAAAATTTTGTACGCTTGTAACTGTAATATTAGTATTTTTGTGTCGGCAAATCTTTGTTGTCGAAATATTTATATTTCATTGTATGTATTATTGCTCATAGTTGGATATTGTTCATGGTCGGTTAAGCCATATGGAAAGCAGCTTTAGGAGGTCATCGGTAAGAAACGATCATTTAATATATCAGGCTGCACTGCGTTATTCAACGAAGTTCTGCACCGAGATAATTGAAGCACAATGGCAGATACTGAGAGGAGGTCAGTGATCAGAAGTTTGATAGGATTATATGTTGGTGTCTGGAATACACACTCTAACACCTGAAATCACCAAGTGGTGAACCGAAGACACTTGTTTTTCGGTAAGGTGTACCAAATTTGGATTGTTGACCAGTGAAGGACCAGAAAAGCCTCGGACAGCACTCTGGGTGTTATTATACATGCCTTGTTGGTGTGGTCCTGGAGAAGAAAGGCAATTATAACTTTGGAATTTGCAAATTGAGTTTAATTTAAATTTATTCTGAGTGATTTCTGTGCCGAGTGTAGTGACAAGTGCTGTTGGAGAGGAAAAAAATTTCTAAAATAAGAACATTTTTAATAATTGCATTGGTGATTAGTAGATTGTCGCCAATGCAGCGTACGAGTGTAAGATTTTGTCGTGTAGCATTTTTAGGTTTCCTGAAGAGGATGTACACTGCTGGCCACTGTAAATGCAACACCCTGAAGGAAACATGCAAATAACATGAAATTTTCAACATGCATTAGCGGAGGTGAGATAAGCAAATGATTAGAATTTCAGCGCAGACGCACATCACGCGCGCCTGTGGCGCCACTTCAAAGCGTTATTTAAGGCTTGGAGATTTCGACGATTTCATGTCCGGCAATTGCGTTTTTCTTGTGGTTTTTTTCAAAAAAACGATCAATTATGCCTCGTCGAAAACAGCGATCATCATTTGATGAAGTATCCGAGTTCGACAGAGGAAGGATAGTGGCCTACCGAGATTGTGGATTATCTTTCAGGGAAATCGGTAGTCGTGTTGGACGAAACCAAGCAACTGTAATTCGGATATGTGATCGTTGTATGCAGGAGGGTACGACGGACCGGCGTGTTCGATCGCATCCACCTCAGCGCACCACTTCACGTGATGACAGGCAAATTGTGCGCATGGCAGTGACGGATCGCTCAGTCACATCACGAACCATAGCACAGCACATGCAGTCTGTAACGCATCATCCAGTTTCTGCGCGTACCATTCGACGCCGTTTACAGCAGAGTGGTCTGTCCGCAAGACGTCCATTGCTTTGTCTACCCTTGACGCAGAATCACAGACGTCTCCGCCGCCAATGGTGTGATGACAGAAGGATGTGGACGGCAGAATGGAATGAAATTGTTTTTACTGACGAGTCACGCTTCTGTCTGCAACACCACGGTGGTCGCATTCGAGTCTGGAGACACCGTGAAGAGAGTATGCTGAACAGCTGCGTTAGGCACCACCACACTGGTCCTGCACCGGGCATTATGGTATGGGGCGGTATTGGATATCACTCTCGCACACCTCTAGTACGCATTGCCGGTACTTAAAACAGCCAGCGCTACATCTCCGAGGTGTTGGAGCCAGTCGTCCTTCCTTACCTTCAGGGCTTGCCCACAGCCATATTTCAACAGGATAATGCGCGACCACACGTGGCACGCATTGTCCAACGGTTCTTCGTCAATCGCCATATTGAATTGCTTCCCTGGCCGCCTCGCTCTCCAGATCTTTCGCCGATAGAAAACATGTGGTCCATGGTTGCTCTACGATTGACCCAGATTCCATCCCCAGCTGCCACAGCAGATCAACTTTGGCAACGTGTGGAAGCTGCTTGGTCTGCTGTACCCCAAGAACTCATCCAAAGTCTCTTTGAATCAATGCCAAGGCGTGTGGCAGCGGTTATCTCCAACAATGGCGGCTACTCTGGCTACTGATTTTGGCAGGAACCACACTTCACAGAAGTCTATAAATTTAATCATTTGATACTTGGTCAACATGTTATCTACAAAATAAATTTTGTTGTGATATCTCTTGTCTTTCTTGGTGTTACAATTTGGGTGGCCAGCAGTGTAATTGCACTCTAGTAAAAAGAACCACTCGTGCAAAGATATTCATCTCCAGTGTTCTAGCAGACACTGACTAGAATTTGAACTTTCTTGCGGGCTCCTGATCAAGGCATATCGGACAAGTGTTGTAGAGTAGGAAAATTTCAAAAGCAGTTGTACTCTCACTTTTGGCCGGACGGTTTCCGAATGTCTGGGGTACTTGCATTCGGTACCCGGTTCGGTTCTAATCCGCTGTCGGCAAACATATTCGTAACCGTTCGGAACTGGTTTAAATATGTAAGACCTGGTGTATTTAGATGACTTAGCGCTGGCGGCTAACAAAATAACTCATGAAGCGTATTTGCCCATTTTACAGAGATGTATTGCATGCAATTTAATTGTTTGTTCAGGTATCTAAATTTTACAAACCTAACTGTGAAATACTCTTGCATATCTCTTCTTGTCGGCTAGTAATGTCTTTGGAGGTCTTCCCTATCCAGAACATTTGTTGGCTATGCCTTGCCGAAGAACCTATAACTTAGACTGTTGGTTATGCTGCAAGTGCATGTAAATCCATAAATAAACGTCAGATGATATCGACGACACCACAAACTTAATTCAAAGTCATATTTCAGGCCCTATCAGCTTTAAGTATTTCTTTTTTGACTGGTAAAACATAAAATAAGCATTTTTAGTGAAGCTGAGGGTAGTTTCATTTCTAAGTAGTCTCGAAATTATTCACATTTTCAGATAAGGTTATCTCCTCCCCTCCCCCCCCCAAAAAAAAAAAAATAAATAAACAAAAACTTTATACTTACAAAAAGTTTGTGGAAAAATAATCTTTTCCACCAGTCTGGGGATTAAATCTTTATGCATTCTTCATTAACATCTGCTACCCAGTAAAGACTCTGAAGATTTTTAGCTGTTTCGTAATTTTATGCATCGTTAAAGGCATAATTGTGTAGCAAAATTTACTGTTTGTCACATCATTTGATTTACATTTTTATAAAAATTTAAATAGTGAGTAAAACAAAATGATTTTGAAATTATTAATGGATTAAACAGTTTCCTTATCGTGTAAAGTAATATTCAAAATTCTACCTGTTGAAGAATACTCTATGCAATGAGTGTTTTCATGATTATTCGTTCTTATATCGAATTTTATAAATAATCTGATATTTCCTTTGATATTTTTTAACTGAATTTTAATATATTCTGATCTATTAAAAATACCGTATGCTTAGTAGATTTTTCTAAACTACTACAAGACAAGTCACCTGATGCAAATCTAGATTAACATGAATGGTCATTCAATGCACAATATTTCAACATAAAGCATTTATTTCGGCAGATGGGAACAATGGGATGACAAAAAACAAATGTTTTTTTTTTACAAATAGTAGTCTATATATATAAAACAGTTCCGTAACTGACTCATTCATTCATTCATTCATTCATTCATTCACTGACTGACTGACATACAACGCACAGACCAAACCGCTGGACCTAAAGGGCTGAAATTTTGCATGGCGATTCTTCTTATAGTGTAGGGGTGCACTAAGAGAGATTTTTGAAATATTCTTCTTAGATTTTTTTAAATTAAATTTTTAAGCTGTTTTTTTTACTTTTTTTAAGTTTGCATTTAAAATAATAATTTGAGGGTTATAAAATTTATATCACGAGAAAGATCATAAAAATTCCTTTAAAATGAAATCTTTTTCGAATCTTTACCTTCATTTCCTGATTTTTGGTGAATTTTTAAAGATTAATTTTTAGAATTTAATTTATTAAATGCTGATCACGTGATTTCTTTTTCTGGTACTTTAAATAAATTTATCGTCACGTGCATAAAAACTAAATAGACAAAAAATAATTTTTTTTTCTTGCTAATGCGGCAGACGATTGGACATTATCCAAAAAAATATTAAAATACTGTAAAAGAAATGTTCTAGAAACTGTACTATATTAACTGTACTATATTCTTTAGTATTCTTTATATTAGATTTAATTTGAATATCTTCTTCTACATTATTTTGTCTATAAAAATATCCCTTACGATTTTTTTATAAATATATATATATTTTACATCAATTATATACATTGATCGTCGTATTTATTATATATATATTGGCATTAATTGCATACATTCACCGATGTTTTTACTTTGAATATACTCCGTAGCGAAGTGCGGGTTTTCAGCTAGTCATAAATATACGTTGTTAAGGGGCAGTGCGATCTCAGCCAAAAAATTTATAATCATTGCAAAATTCTCTATAAGGCTGATTCTAAAACATCGGGATTAAAAAAATATGAATTTCCGTTACTTCAGTCAGTCAGTGAATGAATGAATGAATGAATGAATGAGTCAGTTACGGAACTGTTTTATATATTAGTATAGATATTCCATATCAATATATATATATTTGGATATATATTGATACGAATCTAAGATATCGATATTTGGTAGTGATGGGAGAAAATATGTGAAACGTAGCATCGGGGAAGCGGTACATCCAGATTGCATTCAAGCGACAACAAAGAATCCTACAAGTGTTATGATCTGGGCATGTATGTCAGCAGATGCTGTAGGGTACCTTTATGTAATAGATGGAACACTGAACAGCAGACAGAACATTGACGCCATCCTATAACCCAAATTTATATCTTATTTATATATATATATATATATGTAGTATATATATATATATATATATATATATATATATATATAATATATATATATATATATATATATATATATATATATTTATATATATATATATATATATTTATATATATATATATATATATATATTTATATATATATATATATTTATATATATATATTTATTTATATATATATATATATTTATATATTTATATATATATATATTTATATATATATATATATATATATATATATATATTTATATATATATATATATATATTTATATATATATATATATATTTATATATATATATATATTTATATATATATATATATATATATATATATATATATATATATATATATATATATATATATATATATATATATATATATATATATATATATATTACCACAATGCACGGATATGCCAACAGTGGTTCGCGGAGAATGGCGTACAGGTGCCGGGATCGTCAGGAAACAGCCCAGTCCTGAACCCCATAGAACATTTGTGGTTCCGTTTGAAAAAAAAAAAACTCGTACATCTGAGGAGTCCATACAATAAAAGAGAATTTATTGAAGCTACAATTGTCTCGTAGCATCACGTAATAAAGAAGGAAGAGCTCCAAATATTGGTTGACTAATATGCTGTGCTGCTGTCTTGAAAAGTAAAGGATACCCAACGAAAAACTGATAGGACAGTGTACGCATGAATATTCACCCTAAGTGTCGTTTTCAATGCATGACTTACTTGTAATACAAATATTTAATTTATATTTATTATGTTGAATTTAGCATTAAATTTCCTTTCAATTCATTTATGAATCTTTGCATAACAGTTTTCATAATCATTCAAAGTTGAAAAACATTGAAATTTCAAAAAGTGCCCGCAATTTTGGCCACCAATCTCTCTCTCTATATATATATATATATATATATATATATATATATATATATATATATATATATATATTTATATATATATTTATATATATATATATATATTTATATATATATATATATATATATATATACATATATATATATTGTCGCGTAGATGGTAGTCGTATGGATTGAACACACACGTAGAGGGAATACAACGCTGTTTATTAGCACACAACACTTAGCTGGTAGAACTCAGAACTCAACTCACAGGTTGAGCTACTTGCTCTTTTATCCATCAACAGAATATTCTGGAACGCCGTTCCAGGAAATTAAAGAATGTTCTAGCAACTTCTAGAACTAACAGAAATAGAATTAGAATTAAATTAAATTAAATTAAATTAAAATAATGTAGAGCTTCGAACCGGGGACCTCTTGCTCAGCAGTCCGGTGCGTTGACCATTCAGCAACAGAGTCTTTGACGGGAAAGGCTTTAAGCGGCATTGCTCCCTCCTTAGAAGAACAGCGTCCCGCTGTCCTAGGTTGCCTAACTGCTAGCAACTTTTGATCTGGAACGTGTCTGTGGTCCGGTGTAATCATTCTTTACATTGGTAGGCGGATCCTCTTCACAATGGCCGTCTTCAGATGTTGAAGAATCACCATTCGGATGTTGTGCTTGTAATTCAGGGTCGTAGTAAGGCTTCATTCTAAGAACATGGACGGTGTCTATCGTTTTCCGGCGTCTTGATGTTGGCTCATAGTCTTGGACTTCGTAGGTTACGTCAGATAATCGTCGTAACACCTGGTATGGTCCGAAGTATTTTTTAAGCAGTTTCTCGGACAAGCCTACCTTCCGAACAGGCGTGAAAATCCATACTAAATCTCCAGGTGCATAGGACACCACCCTGTGCTTGGAATTATAACGCCGACGGTCCTTTTCTTGAGCCTCTAGGGTCCGTAGTCTGGCTAGCTGCCATGCCTCTTCGGTTTTCACGACAAGATGCTTAGTATAGTCGTTCTCCACGTCAGGGCAGAAGGGGAAAAGAGTGTCGAGCGTTGTTTCGGCTTCTCGGCCATGAAGTAAATAGAAAGGTGTGAATCCGGTTACATCCTGTTTAGCGGTGTTGTAAGCGAAGGTCACAAACGGCAGTATCTCGTCCCAGTTTCTCTGTTCTACGTCTACAACATGGATAACATGTCGCCTATTGTTTTGTTGAATCGTTCAGTAAGGCCATTGGTCTGGGGATGGTAGGCTGTCGTCATTCGATGACTAATGTTACACAACCGGATGATATCTGAAACAAGTCTTGATTGAAACACTTGCCCTCGATCGGTGATGATAACTCGGGGCGCTCCATGTTTTAGAAGTATATCTTCGACGAGGAACCTCGCTAATTCCGCAGCTTCAGCAGTTTTCAGGGCTTTTGTAATAGCATAGCGACTCAAATAGTCGGTGCAGACTACGATCCATTTATTTCCAGTGGTCGAATTTGGAAAACGCCCAAGGAGATCTATCCCAATGCGATGAAATGGCGCAACAGCAGGCGGTATAGGCATTAGATGACCCGGTGGCTTCTGTGGAACGGCTTTCCTACGCTGGCATTCCCGGCAGTGCATGACATATCGTCGCACATTTCGGTAGAGTCCTGGCCAGTGAAACCGCTTCCTTATTCTGTCGTACGTTTTGACGAATCCTAGATGTCCGGCCGTGGGTGCGTCATGGAAACATTGAAGAATGTCTTGACGTAGATGCTTTGGAATGACAGGAAGCCATTTCTTGCCGGTTGGATCGAAATTCTTTTTACATAGTACGTCTTCAATCAGCTCAAATTCTCCTTTCACTGTTTCGCCATTTCCTAGAGTCCGTATTAACTCCGCAAGTCTTGGATCTTTTCTTTGTTCGTCAGCAACGTTAGCAAAATATATAGCGGCGATGACTTCCGATGGTATATTGTCTTCTTCCAATGGATTTCGGGACAAACTATCAGCGTCCTTGTGTTTCTTTCCGCTCTTGTAAACAATCGAGATGTCATACTCTTGTAGTCGCAAGGCCCACCTCGCAAGTCTTCCTGAGGGATCCTTTAGATTAGTTAGCCAACACAGCGAATGGTGGTCTGTTACGATTGAAAAGTGTTTGCCGAAGAGGTATGGTCTAAACTTGTGTACAGCCCATACGGCGGCAAGGCATTCTCTTTCAGTCGTGGAATAATTTTTCTCTGCTTTGGTTAGTGTCCGCGAGGCATAGGCAATAACTGTTTCTTTTCCATGCTGTATTTGCACCAAGACTGTTCCAATACCATAGCCGCTGGCGTCCGTTCGCAATTCTGTTTCGGCGTTTTCGTCGTAAAGTCCCAGTATAGGGTCAGATATCAGTGCTTCCTTTAGCCGGTCGAAAGCATCCGACTGCTCACGTCCCCAACGAAATTTAGAGTCACCTTTCAGCAACATTTGTAAGGGTTGAGCTTGATGAAGCGGCGGTAATAAGAACAGAGTCCTAGGAAACATCTGACGTCGTGCACATTTTTGGGTGTGGGAAAACACTTCACGGCTTTTACTTTATCTGGATCGGGGCGGACACCTCCTTCCGATACTAGATGTCCCAAAATCTTAATTGTTCACAGATG